>CM021100.1:367424312-367831319 GCA_007115665.2 Sequoiadendron giganteum | reverse complement strand
ATGATTCTATATTTCATAGGGATGTTTAAGTTTGTTGATTTAAACTAACTTTTGTGCTAACAACATGAAATTGTTTAAGTCTATCTTGCAGATTTTCATGTCCACACTTGAAAATATGCAAATGGTTAGCCTATACTCACATTGAATTGTTCTTGCATGCTGCACTTCTTTGAAATTGCTTCTATGAAATCTATTTATTGTGCCTAACTACTAAACAAGTTGTAGCATTCAATTTTTAGGGGAAGCAAACAACAGGTACAAGTAATTCAGTCATATATAACACTGCCATTTGTCTCATTCATATAATTGTTTATCATTAGAGACTATTTGGGCAGTAGGAAAGTCTTTATATCTTTAATGTTGATTTTTTTAACTCATTTATGGGTTCTTGTAGGATAAGAGGATGAAATTTTACGTGTTACTTAAATCTCACCAAACCTTTATCCTTCTAATTTTTTGATTTTGAAATGTCAGCAAAAGAGGCAGTTGGATTAAAACTAAACATTAGGAACCTACTAAAAATTCAATTTGGGTTCTAAAAATTGAACAAGGCAACTTTCACGTCTCATTTGATGCTTTAAAATGAATCAAAATCACTACTTTTCTAGTCTAAAATGAACAAGTGTTTTTCATTTTTTGTAATCTTTTTCGCAAATTAATATCATTTAAAAGGCATATGTGCTTCTCTCACACTTCATGGCGATCTTGAGAATCAAAAATATTTTTGTGATATTAGTTTGTTTAAAATATTGCCTTCACATTTCATTTGGGTTCTAAAACTAAACAAAACATGTCTAGTGTGAGAAAAAGGCATTGTGAGTGTTCTCTCTTTGTTCATGCAAACAAAGATGATCGAACTACGAATGCACTTACTCGCTATTGTACACCTTTAGAGAGCCTACCTTGGTGGGAGAAAGTACTCACCCTAAGGGAATGACTCAAGTGGTAACGGGCTAAAGCCAAGATCTTCCAAACCACTATATAAATTTGTGTTCATGGTGAAAGCCATGGATAATGGGAAGCGGTGCATGATAACTCTCCCCTAGTATCTTTATGATGCGTAAAGCCCTTGTTCTAAGGGTTGGGAGATCTCTCACAAGGAGTTTATCATTGCACCCCCTAAACTGGATGCCCTTAGTACAATATTTTGTTTAGAAGACAAAATCCTATCTATTTGTTGGTGCAAAAGGTGCTGTCCTTTGAAGCCTCCCCACATATACATGCAATTCTATTGTAGAGATGAAAAGTATGCCATGGGAGATTCATGGGTACTGATGCTTGGCTGACCTGAGAAGTGAGTGCACTATAAGGGGGAGCTTGTGTGGTCAAGCATCTAATCATCCACACTGAATATGCACAGCTGGATTTAGCCAAGTGGGAACCCAACAAATACTATCTTTTCATCCTAGGATTATGCATGTTATTGGAATCGAAAAAACTTTTCTTTCTCGAAAACATTGGAAAGCCAAACATGCAACACTGTCATCAAAATTTCAAACCCTTTAGGAAGCAAATACCATTGAAAATAATTGAAGTGTTATTGCTTGCCCTATGGATTCTATCCTTAGAGGATTCTTAACATTTGAATTTATATCTCCAATTGATCACTAAATTCAATGCTAGGTAACCTTTTCCTTGATTTCCTTGATTTCCACATAATGCACTTTGTGGCATGAAAGAATATTAGGACATTGGACATTTAGTTTGAAAAACTAAGCAAGAAGTTTTTGTGGTAAAAGGAACCGAATCTAAGCAAGATAATAGACAACTAAACCACACATGTGCTTGTTCTCTTTTGGTTCATTTGGTTTTCATGCAAACATTGGTCTTTTGGTTGAATTACTCTTAGGGAAAAACATGTTCTTCAATATCTTGGTCTAGTCAACAAATGCTCTTAAGTTCATCTAGGATCAAGTCAAACACTTCACCCATATCGAACATCAATAAAATCAAATCTCGCCAACAGGCTCTGGGGAACTTTGAAAACACCATTTATGCTAGACTTTTGGAAAATCAAAAAACATCTTATTTGACTTAACACACTTAGTCAAATTGTCCAATCCATCATCACCTTATTTGACTTAACACACTTAGTCAAATTATCAATCCTCTTGAGTGAATTTACCTCTAGGATAACACAACTTCCTAAGGTTTACAAGTTCAAAATCACCCTATTTGGCTTCAAACCTAGCCAAATCATCCTTTTTGTATGATTTTACTCTAGGATAACACAACTTCCTAGGGTTTACAAGTTCATTATCACCTTTTTTGACTTGACACACTTAGTCAAACAATCATCAATCAAAAATCAAATCAAATCAAGTCTTAAAGTCTAGCATTAATCAAAAGTTCAACACCCATATCATTCACCCCTTTCATCCTTCATCTCATCATTGGTCCTAAACCCCGCAGAGTTCAACAAGGTCAAAACACAAGAGAAACATGGAGTAAAAACTTGACTCATACATCATGAGTAATCCAATTCAATGAAACTATCCAAGTATCACAACGTCAATTGATTATTGAAACTCACATTTATGCAACCCCTACATGGCATCATCATCTCCTCCAAACCTCAATGTGAGTATGTCCAATCTAAGTTGTGGACCACCTTTCCCTATGATAGATTTAAATCAAATTCTAAACCTACAAATCTATCAACCAAACAGTCGATGCATGAGTCTTATTCCAAACAACATTATCCCACCAAATTCATACATGTCAAATACAAGTTTTCCAAACATGAACATTTTAAATCTGCACTTGGTAAACTTTGGGATGGATATGATTGCAAATCAAACAAAGGTTGTTCAAAATCTCACCAGTATATTGGCAACTCCATGTAATGATCCAAGTCAAGGTAACCCTATGCAAAATCAAAGTTACCTAAATCCAAGCAATGTGTTTCCCAATCACAACAATGTTCAAAGTCAACCTATAATGCCAAATCAAAACATCACACCAAATCATTAAAATATTTCAAGATCAATCCATCCATGATTCCATACAAACACCACAAGTATACATGCCAAATATGCTTTCTCAAACTCAACCATATCAAAGGTGTCAAGATCAAAATCAAGATCAATTTTTGCAGGATCAAATTGCTTCGCTTGCCAAAGTAGTTGATCCATTGTGCCAAGAGACATCTCCACCCCAAAATCAATACACTCTTCCATTGGTTGAACAATGTCATCAAAGCATTGAGTTTTCTCCATGATCACATCAAGAACGATATCTCCAATGTCAAGAAATTGGATATCAAGATCAATGACATCAACAACAAACTCAATCACCACATCTCAAAGATTAATCACCACGATGCAGGAGCATCCAGTGGTGTAAGGGCAATCCTACATCACCCAAAAATATATTTACTTTCATTTAGATTTTTTTTTGTAGATGTTTTTGCATTTCTGGATACCCTTTTCGTCGAAGAAGAATTCCCAACTTTCAGAACTGCTTTTTTGCTTTTTCTGCTCAACTGCTATTTTTAGCAGGTATGAATTTGAAGGCGTGAGGAGACAAAAATTTAAGGGAAGCTTCAGGACATAATAATAAACACTTTGGTGAAAGAATCGGATCAAGAGCATTTCCGGTTCAAAAGTTATTCAAGTTTCAATTTCTGCTTTTTGCCTTATGAAATCTTCGGAGCTAATTTTGAGGTACTTAGAGGCTCCAGATGGGCCTGAAAAATTGGCGGAATACGAAAGTGGTTAGCCTTTAGGCCCCACTTTCCAACAAGAGATCTTCGCGAGAGCTTTCCGAAAAGGTATTATCATCGAAGATCTGGCGGTTAGATCTTGAGTTAGGGCTTCCGAAAGTTGGTGCATAATTTGAATCCCGTTTTTGGCTCCAAACAAAGAAACGGGCTATTTATGGGCGAGTTACTGTTTCTTTTAGGCAGTTTTTTGGGGAAAGAAGATCGCATGCTGCGAATAGGGGAATTTCTATAGTTTCTTTCTGTAATTTGCATGTATTGCAAAACTCGAGGATTTGAGATCCTCTGCATGTAGGAATTTCATACTTTGAAAATAATAAGATTCGTTAGTTTTTCTGTGTGATTTTCTATATCTCGGGTTGCACCCTCATCAAGTGGTATCAGAGCGGGTTTTCTTGAGCGTGTGGACAGATCGCCGATCGTGAGGCAGTTCGCACCAGGACTGTGGTTGTGGGTTCAAGATATTCAAGATGCCTCCAAGAGTGGCACGTGGTAGGCGAGGTGGTGCCAGAAATGCTGGTGGAAGAGATCCATTAGCGGCTGAGGGTTTCAGAGCCCTCCGGAGACAAATAAATGCATTACAAAGAGAGTTAAGAAGAGGGGTAAACCCGAGAAGGGGAGAAGAAAGTGAGGATGAAGAAGAGGTGGAAGATTCAGATGTAGAAGAGGAAGAAGAAGCTATTGATCAAGATCAAATGTGGCTGATAAGGGCCATTTCGAAGATCGAAAAAAGACCTAGAGTAGAAGTTCCCAGTTTTTCTGGAAGTCTAGACCCGGAAGAGTTGATTGATTGGATCAATGAGTTGGAAGAGTATTTCGAGTATGAAGAAGTAGAGGACCCAGATCGGGTTAAGTTTGCAAAAACGAAGCTAAAGGGCCACGCCAGTATCTGGTGGAAAGAGGTCCAACTAGAAAGAAATAAGAGAGAAAAGGGAAAGATCACTAGATGGGATCACATGGTGGAGAAACTGAAGAAGCAGTTCATGCCAATGGACTATGAGTTAGATCTATTGAAGAAATTGCAAGGGTTGAAGCAAGGAAGTAGATCTGTGAAAGAATACACAGAAGATTTTCACAAGATGATCATCAGAACGGGACATGCAGAGGCCAACAAGGAGAAGGTAGCCCGTTATCTTAATGGGTTACGACCGAGCATTCAAGAGGAGTTAAGCCTGGTCAGAATGGCCACCATTGAGGATGCTTACCAATTTTCCCTGAGAGTTGAAGAGAAGCTGAACAAGAGATTTGATAGCAAGCAAAAAGGACGAGGAGGTCAAAGCGGAAGGGGTAGCGGAAGATCTTTTGGAAGCCGAAATGAGGATGAGAAGAAAAATGAAGATGTGGGTACCAGTCGAAGCCAGAGGAATGATAACTTCTACCGCCCACGTGATCAGAATGGTGGTGATCAAAGAGGTAGAGGACGAGGAAGATTTGGGCAAGGACCTGGAAGAGGTGGTTTCAGAGGAACTTGTTTCCGATGTGGTGAAGAAGGGCATCGAGCCTATGAATGTCCACAATACCAAGGAAGGACAGACAAAAGGCCAGAAGGTCGTGCAAGAGTTGTGCATGTAGATGAGGAGGCTCAATCTGAGCATTCAGATGATGCTGAAAGGGGAGAAGCCCTAGTGGTTAGAAGAGCCTTGGTGACTGAAGAGAAGGAGCCAGAACAGAGGAAGAATTTGTTTCGCACAAGGTGCAAGTGTGAAGACAAATGTTGTGATGTCATTATTGATGGTGGGAGCACTGATAATCTAGTGTCGGAAGAAATGGTTACAAAGTTGAAGCTGAAGAGGGAAAGGCATCCACATCCATATCGGATTGCCTGGTTGCAGAAAGACCACAAAGTTCTAGTCAATGAGCAGTGCCTAGTGAAGTTCAAGATCGGAAGCTATCGTGATGAGGTACTCTGTGATATCATCCCCATGGATGCATGTCACATGTTGTTGGGAAGGCCGTGGCAGTTTGACAGGCGAGCTGTACATGATGGCCATGCAAACACTTATTCCCTGATGAAGGGTGGAGTCCGCCATAAGTTGAAACCCCTGAAGAAGGCCGAAGAAAAGGTATGCAGTAGTGCTAGAATTTGTTATGTCGATGGAAGGAAATTTTTAGAAGGCATAAAACATGAGCGTGTGTGTTATGCATTGATTCCTAAAATGGATAAGGAGGGTAGTGAGAAGGTTCCAGTAGAAGTTTCTAGGTTATTGAATGAGTTTCAGGATATTGTTTCTGATAATGTACCTGAGGGTTTACCACCAATGAGGAAGATCAGTCATCAGATTGACTTGATCCCAGGAGCCAGTTTGCCGAATAAGGCAGCTCATAGAATGACTCCTGCAGAAAATGAGGAGTTAAACAGACAAGTTGAGGAGTTGTTGAGAAAGGGTTTGATTCGAGAGAGTTTGAGTCCATGTGCAGTACCTGCAGTACTAGCACCAAAGAAGGATGGGGAGTGGAGGATGTGTACAGACTCTCGGGCCATAAACAAGATAACAATCAAGTATAGATTTCCCCTACCAAGGATGGATGACCTGATGGACTGTTTGAGTGGAGCTCAGTACTTCACAAAGATTGATCTGAAGAGTGGATATCACCAGATTCGGATTCGAGAGGGAGATGAATGGAAGACCACCTTCAAGACCAAAGAGGGCCTGTACGAGTGGTTAGTCATGCCTTTTGGGCTAACCAATGCACCGAGCACATTCATGCGGCTCATGAACGAGGTACTGAAAGAGTTCCTAGGAAGCTTTGTTATTGTGTATTTAGATGATATTTTGATATTCAGTAAGTCATTGGATGAGCATATAATGCATATTGGTAGAGTCTTTGAGAAGTTAAGAGAAGAGAAATTGTTGATTAATCTGAAGAAGTGTAGTTTTGTGAAGAAGGAGTTAGTGTACTTGGGGTTTGTTGTCTCGACAGAAGGTCTCAAGATGGACCCAGAGAAGGTGAAGGCTATTCTGGAATGGCCTACCCCAAGAACTACTACTGAGGTGAGGTCTTTCCATGGTTTGGCCAGTTTTTACAGAAAGTTTATTAGAAACTTCAGTAGTATTTGTGCACCCCTAACTGAAACAATGAGAGGGGATAGAAAAGAGTTCAAGTGGAGCACTGGAGCAGCAAGGAGTTTTGATCTATTGAAGCAGAAGGTGACAGAACAACCTGTTTTGGCTCTCCCGGATTTCAATAAGGTGTTTCAAGTGGATTGTGATGCCAGTGGTTGTGCCATTGGAGCAGTGTTAAGCCAGGAAGGTAAGCCCATTGCCTATTTCAGTGAAAAGTTAAATGATGCAAAGAGAAAGTACTCTGTATATGACCAAGAATTTTATGCAATAGTTCAAGCATTAAAGAAATGGAGGCATTATTTGTTGCCGAAGGAATTTGTTATGTATAATGATCATCAAGCATTGCAGTACCTGAGTAGTCAGGGAAAATTAAATCAGAGGCATATGAAATGGGTAGAATTTTTGCAGAGTTATACATTTGTTTTAAAGCATAGGAGTGGGAAGTCAAATAGGGTTGCAGATGCCTTAAGTAGGAGGCATACATTGTTGATAGAAATGCAGATTGAGGTGGTTGGGTTCAGTGAACTCAAGACATTGTACCCGAATGATCCTGATTTTGCAGAGGCTTGGAAAGCTTGCAAGGAACCTGTTACAGTTGACAGGACAAAGTGGTTGGATTTCCTAATTCAAGAAGGCATGTTGTTTAAGGGAAGTCAATTATGTATTCCGAGGAGTTCCATGAGGGAGAATCTGATAAAGGAGAAGCACAGTGGAGGAATGGCAGGACATTTTGGTCGGGATAAGACCATTTCCATTATCAGTGAGCATTATTATTGGCCTCAGTTATCACAAGATGTGAAGAAGTTTGTGCAGAGTTGTAGGGTATGTCAAATGGCTAAAGGAGTGAGTCAGAATACAGGGTTGTATCAGCCCTTACCTGTACCAGAGAGGTCGTGGGAGGATATAAGTATGGACTTTGTTCTTGGTTTGCCAAGGACACAGAGAGGGAATGATTCAGTATTTGTGGTGGTTGATAGGTTTTCGAAGATGGCACATTTCATCCCATGCCAGAAGACCCATGATGCAGTCCACATTGCTGACTTGTTCTTCAAAGAGGTGGTGAGGCTACATGGTTT
The DNA here is from genome assembly GCA_007115665.2 of Sequoiadendron giganteum. Taxonomy (NCBI): domain Eukaryota; kingdom Viridiplantae; phylum Streptophyta; class Pinopsida; order Cupressales; family Cupressaceae; genus Sequoiadendron; species Sequoiadendron giganteum. Next base: position 367,823,457 of record CM021100.1, on the reverse strand, counting down.
GCCAAAGAGTATAGTCTCAGATCGTGATACAAAATTTGTTGGATACTTTTGGAGGACCTTGTGGAAGAAGTTGAAAACAGAGTTGAAGTTTAGTTCTGCACACCATCCCCAGACTGATGGGCAGACTGAAGTTGTGAACAGGAGTTTGGGTAACCTACTGAGATGCTTGGTAGGAGATAAACCAAAGGGATGGGATTTGATCTTACCCCAGGCAGAATTCGCTTACAACAATTCTGTCAATAGAAGCACTGGTAGATCACCGTTCCAGATTGTGTATGGAAGTAGTCCTAGGACTGCTCCAGAATTGAGGAAGATGGACCAAGAGAAGAAGACAAGTGCTGAAGCTGAAGACTTTGCAGAACACATCAAGAATATGCATGAGAAGGTAAAAGAACACATTAACAAGATGAATATGCAGTATAAGGCTAAGGCAGATCAAAAGAGGAGGTATAAGGAGTTTCAGATTGGTGATGAAGTGATGGTCCACTTGAGGAAAGAAAGGTTTCCAGTAGGAACCTATAACAAATTGAAGATGAAGAAGTTCGGTCCCTGTAAAATTTTGAAGAGGCATGATTCAGGGAACGCATATGAGGTAGAGTTGCCGGATGGATTCAACATTTCCCCTGTGTTCAACATTGCAGATTTGATAGAATATCATGAGGGTGGCGCAGAGGAAGTACCAGCAATGGAACAGTGCGGTATTCCAGCACCTACTTCAGAAAAGGAGGAGATTGAAGAAATCTTGGATAGCCGTGTAGGAAGGAGTACCAGAAATAGGCAATATGAAGAATATCTGGTGAAGTGGAAAGGAAGGCCTGTGGAAGATTCATCCTGGTTGTCCAAGGCAGAGGTTGACCATTTGGGTTTTCCTCAACCATCTGAGAAGTGACGGAGTCACTTTTCAAATTACCCTGGGTGTCTGATGCAGGAGCATCCAGTGGTGTAAGGGCAATCCTACATCACCCAAAAATATATTTACTTTCATTTAGATTTTTTTGTAGATTTTTTGCATTTCTGGATACCCTTTTCGTCGAAGAAGAATTCCCAACTTTCAGAACTGCTTTTCTGCTTTTTCTGCTCAACTGCTATTTTTAGCAGGTATGAATTTGAAGGCGTGAGGAGACAAAAATTTAAGGGAAGCTTCAGGACATAATAATAAACACTTTGGTGAAAGAATCAGATCAAGAGCATTTCCGGTTCAAAAGTTATTCAAGTTTCAATTTCTGCTTTTTGCCTTATGAAATCTTCGGAGCTAATTTTGAGGTACTTAGAGGCTCCGGATGGGCCTGAAAAATTGGCGGAATACGAAAGTGGTTAGCCTTTAGGCCCCACTTTCCGGCAAGAGATCTTCGCGAGAGCTTTCCGAAAAGGTATTATCATTGAAGATCTGACGGTTAGATCTTGAGTTAGGGCTTCCGAAAGTTGGTGCATAATTTGAATCCCGTTTTTGGCTCCAAACAAAGAAACGGGCTATTTATGGGCGAGTTACTGTTTCTTTTAGGCAGTTTTTGGGGAAAGAAGATCGCATGCTGCGAATAGGGGAATTTCTGTAGTTTCTTTCTGTAATTTGCATGTATTGCAAAACTGGAGGATTTGAGATCCTCTGCATGTAGGAATTTCATACTTTGAAAATAATAAGATTTGTTAGTTTTTCTGTGTGATTTTCTGTGTCTCGGGTTGCACCCTCATCAACGTGCCTTGTCCTTTTTGCTTACATTTCTGCCAAAGCATCTCCAACTATAACATATAAAAACATTTCTCCATGTTCTATGCTTTTCATGGGTGTCCATACCCCATTTCAAACCTTCCATGCCGGGTGTAGGTGATAGGGACACTGATAAAAGTTGCAGAATTTGGCTTTAGAGGTCTGCTAATAGAATTTTCTTAAAAGTATTCAATTCTTTTTTCAAAGAAATCCATTCTATACCTATCTCGCAGTCATTGTAGGCCATGAGACCACGTTTCTTAGAGGACTTCTATCAAACAGTTTGCACGCGTTATCTTTCCATACTTTTCTTTGAGGCATTCTATCAAACAGTTCACGTGTTTGTCTATTCATCCAAATTTTTCATACATGTCTACTGCATCATTTTAAACCACAACTACTGGCCAAATTTCTATATACATTATGCTTTGATAGCCTTTTAGTAAAATGCATCTTCTTTGAGCAGTGCGTATATCTTCTTGAGGGATTTGTTAAATAGTTCACGTACCTTGTCTATGCTTGAATTCAATCATTCACCTGACAAATGCATTCACAATGATGAACTGGATGGGTTGACTCATTTATTATTGATGGATCCTGAGTTAATGAGTGTTGTATCACATTGTTTTCGTTAGATCAAAATATGCATTAAAGCATTTACTTCTTGTCTCCATACCTACATTGTTAGTCGCATTTGTTTACACCTGCCAGTTGCATTTGTTTACCTGCTATTTTGTTAGTCTCCAACACAGTCAGGCTTCATAACTGATAGCCTATTAGGACAAACTACAATATCGGTAATAGGAGATGCAATGAAGGGTGGAGTAAAGTTCAAGCAAGAAGGTATGATGTTTTTACATTGCAAACAATGCACTTCATTTTCAATCTTAGCTGGCCAGGAGACCACATCTTTGAAGCATTATGTCAATAAGTCCATGCAAATGTCCTATGCTTCCACTTTTGCATACATACTTATCCACACAACAGTTCAGTAGCGGCCCCACATTTTTTCAATAAGTACCTCTGCAGGAGTTAATTTTTCTTCACTGGTATCCTTTTCTTCTGCATATATAGAGTTCAAATATGCATGCTTACTAAGGCCTAACAATATTGATGCTCTCTTTCCCTTTTATAAGGACTGTGTGAGTTGGTTTTAGCTACATACGTACCTTTGTTCCTTTATGGCGAGCCATGCAATCTTGATTCATATCAAGTAAAGATCTCATGTTGCTTTGGACACTCAGTTTATTGTCAAAATCTTTTCCAACACCATATCTTTCTTGGACTATGATTGGATTTTGTGTGAATAATTTCTTAGTTGCGCTGTTATCCACCTTCTCTAAACGTGCCTATATTTGGTACGAGTAATAACTCCCGACACTTTCTTTGACTAAGCCATTTAAGATTAATGCAAGCCTAAGTCAAAAAATTTTTTTTGTCGCGCGTCCTATATGCGTTTGTTGTAGAGTGGGGAACCCTATTAAAAGCTATCACTCTTGGGCCAATCGCAAATCTCCTCGAATACTATCTAAGTTATGATCTGTCACCACCTACTCTATTTCCATTGCACAATATCTTCATTGTTTGGTGTGTCTCATTCTTGAATTTTCGCATATATCTCTATTGTCATTAACACTAACAACCAAATTTGAATTCTGAAAGGATAGCTAGAAATATTCTTTGATGAGTTCGACTGACAATAGGTAGTTGGAGGGCGCGAATTTTGCTGTGTAACTTAAAGGTCCTCATTCAAACCAAATTAGCGTTAAGGTCTAGAACAAGCCACTAGCATGGATGGCTAACATGATCATTATGCTTTATTTATTTTTAAAGCGGTAGATTGAAATGCCATGTCTATTTTTTATTTTTTCTCGGTCATTCATAGATCAAAAAATAGCTTTATCACATCAATAAAGAATTCTAAGATTTTATTTTCGCTTTGACATTGATTTATATTGGATTTGACACATTATTTGATACTTGAGTTTCTCATATGACCTACATCTTGTTTTCATGCACAATATTGAAGTTTCTCAGAGGCTGGAAATTTTTTGAACACATTTTAATCTATGTTGCTGCCATGCTATATGGTCTGAGATGTTGTCCAAAACAAGATCTAAAAGCTTATCTATGTAGATTAACTTCACTGTGGAAAGCGACTACTACTTGCATTAATTTTGACTGTAATTACTATGATGCTTGGGGATCTAAGTTTGATATAATGAGCTTTTAATGTTCAATTGTAACCATCTACAAAACATTGGTCAAATTGATGTGATAAGAGTGAAACGATTAGTCTTGCCAGGCCTTATCTTTGCCAATTTAATAGCATTAACATTGAATCAAACAAACTTTTTGTCAGGTACTTGTATGAAATCTGCTGCAATGGGTGGTGTCAGGTTTACAGGAAGCAATAGAAAGGTTATCTGCATCGACTATTATTTTTCTTAGTGTAGCTTATGTTTCATGTTTATCCATGACTATCAACTATCGTTTATCTTGATTTCCTTGAAATATTGTACTTCTAATTTGTGATAACTTTGTATTGATTGTAGTTTGGCATAAAGAATTAATGACATTGGAGTTAAGAAATAACAAACAAAGCCCTTATTTTCCGAGCTCCTTGCATTAAACTTGACAAAAGCATTTTTTAATGCTATTGTAAAAGTTTGAAGCATCCATTTCTTGCTTTTTTTTTCTGTTTTAAACCAACTAGAACAATCTGGATTTAAAATTAATCAGTGATTGATTTTCTTTTTTGAAGTTGGATTAAAAAAACTAAACATTAGAAACTCACTAAACTTTTCGATTTGGGTTCTAAATCTGAACAATCAACTCTCACTTTTTGATTTTGGGGCCTTAAAATGAACTCAATTTTTCCTTTGGAAATTAAAATAAATATGTGCATTCAATTCTTTGTAATATTTTTCACAAAGTAATATCATCGAAAAGACATATGTGCTTCTCTCGCACCTCACAACGATCTTGAGAATCAAGAGTCTTTTTGTGATATTAAGTTGTCAAAAGATTGCCTTCACATTTCAATTTGGGAACTTAAAATTGAACAAACTTGTTTAGTGTGAGAAAAAGGAATTGCGAGTTTTCTCTCTTTGTTCACACAAACAAAGATGATTGAACTACAAATGCACTTACTCGCTATTGTGTACCTTTAGAGGGTCTGCCTTGGTGGGAAAAAGTACTCACCCCAAGGGAACGACTCAAACCCTTAACGAGCTAAACGCCAAGCTATTCCCAACTAGTATACAAATTTGAATGGTGAGGAAAGTTCATCATTATAGGAGCTACTACAGACAAGCAGGTGATACTCTTTGTATGGGTTGATCTTGCTTCTCGTGTGGCCTTCTGAACGAGTACCTTGATTACGAACCAATTTGTGTAGAAGCCAAAATCCTATCTATTTGTTGGTGCAAGAGGTCATGTCCTCTGAAGCCGCCCCATGTATACATGTGGTTTTTTTGTGGAGATGAAAAGTATGATATGGGAGATTCATGGGTATTGATGCTTGGCTGACCTGAGAAGTGAGTGCACTATAAGAGGGAGCTTGTGTGGTCAAGCATGTAATCATCCGTACTGAATATGCGTAGCTAGATTTGTCCAAGTGGGATCCCAACAAATATTGTCTTTTCATGCTAGGATTTTGGATGTTATTGAAATTGAAAACACTTTGCTTGGATCTAAAATAGTGGAAAACAAACATTCAATGAATCATCAAAATTTCAAACCCTTTAGAAGAACAAATACCTTGGAGGTGTCCACATGTTACTGCTTGTCCCTAGGGATTCTTATCTCTAGAAGGCTTCTAAGCATTCAGACATCCCAATTTGTTTCTCCCAAATTCAACATTCGGTAACCTTTGCCTTGATTTTCTTGATTTCCACATAATACACCTTGTGGGATAAAAGAAAGTTAGGACATTGGACATTCAGTTTGAAAAAAATAATCAAGAAAGTGCTTGTGTCAAAAAATAACCAAACTATAAGCAAGATAACAGACAATTGAACCACACATGTGCTCGGTCCCTTTTGAGTCATTTGGTTTTCATGCAAACATTGGTATTTTGGTTTGAAACCACTTTTAGGGAAAAACATGTTCTTCAATACCTTGGTCTTGTAAGTAAGTCCTCATAGGGTCATCTAGGATCGATTCAAACTCTTCACCCATCCCTCAACATCAATCAAATTCTATCTCACCAACAACTTTTGGAACTTTGAAACATTGCTTATGCTAGAATTTTAGGAAAAATCAGCATCACCTTGTTTGACTTTAACGCACCTAGTCAAATTATCAATCCTCTTGAACAAATTTACCTCTAGGATAACACAACTTCCTGAGGTCTACTAGTTCATAATCACTTTGATTGGCTTAACACACTTAGCCAGTTCATTCTCTTATGTGAGTTTTCCCTAGGATAACACAACTTCCTAGGGTTTACAAATTCACCATCATCTTGTTTGGCTTAACACACCTAGTCAAACTATCCTCAAAATCGAACCAAACCAAGTCCTAAAGTCTAGAATTGATCCAAAGTTTCTAAAAGTTCAAACACCCATATTACTCACACTTTCATCCTTCATCTCATCATTGGTCCTAAACCCCCAAAGGTTAACAAGGTCAAAACACAAGAGGAACATGGAATATAAACTTGATTCCTACATCATGACTAATCCAATTCAACCAAACTATCCAAGCCTTACAATGCCAATTGATTTTCAAAACTTGCATTCGTACAATACATACATGGGATCATTATCTCCTCCAAACATCGATGGTACAAATGTGAGGATGCCCAATCTAAATTTTGGAACACCTTTCCCTTTGGTAGATTTAAATCAAAGTCAAAGCTTACAAATCTATCAACCAAACAATCAAGGCATGAGCCTTCCCCCTTTACCAATCGTCAATCAACTGAATCTGAGCAATTCTCCAATCATAAAGCAAAACATCATATCAGATCCTCTCATTTTTCCAACAATATCACAACAACAAATGGCAACCATCCAAGCAACCCCAATGGTTAACACATCTACCGTTCTTCAAGTGTCTCAAGGACCAAGAATCTCAATCACACCATTCACCACTCAAACCTTGGAAATCAATGAGACAGTTCCACTCACCCCAACAATCAACACCATTCCCAATCCACCACCACTGCTGCCGCCAAAATATAGCATGAAAAATTCATTCTCCATCATGTTGCTAGCCGCTCAACAATTTGCTCGCCAAAAGGCACTCCAAGCCCAACAAGCCATACAAGTTGCACAAGTGGCTCAAGTAGCCCAACAATTATAGGCTCAAGCTCAAGCCCAACACCAAGCCCGACAGGCGCAAGCACAATTCTCGGCACTATTGCAAGAAATCCATCAACAAGTAGCTCAACAACAAGCCCAACAAAAATCATTGTTGGCACAACATGAAAATGACCAACAACAAGCATTATTGGCTTAGCAGCAAACACAGGCATTACTCGCTCAACAAATATTTCAACATATTCCCACCACAATTGTTGAAATAAAAAATCAAGATCAATCTATCAATGAACACCTTGATGATGTTTCCACCTCAACCAATGATCAAATCAACACACACCAAGAACCACTTTTCAATCATGATCAAAACTCACCAATGATTCCCAAAAATGATCCAATTCAAGAAATGTCAAGATCACTTGACCCTATAGTTGAAGACATTGATAATCTCTCCACCATAACGGTTGAAGACAATGATCAAAATCAATCCATCAATGAGCACTGTGAAGATATGTCTACCCCATCTAGTGATCAAATCAACATTCATCAAAAGCCACTTTTTAGTGATCTATTTCAAGATGTGTTGACATTATTTGATCCTATTGACATAATCCATGATCCATTGACCAATGATCATATTGAAAATGTCTCTACATCCCCTTATGAGTTAGAGGACATATCTCAAAAATTCATTCCAAAGCATGATCAACATCTATCACCAAGGTCTAGCAATGTTCCTTCCCAAGACATATTGACATCCTTTGACCTCATGGTTACAAATATTGAAGGAATCCCTAACTCACCATTTGATCCAAGTCCACCCATAGATCAAAAGGATATTGAGCCACTTTCCATGCCTAAGAATGATGTCCAAGAACCCACTATAAGAAATCCATCCTTTGAAATCGACCCATCTCAAGAACTTGATCCAAAGCATGTCAAAAGAAATTATGAAATCACTCAAGATCGATAATTCGTATCTCCGAGATACTACAATGATCTAATGGGCACTCTCCTATCTATGCCAGATGTCGGAAATGATGATCATATCCATATAGCACATATTCCTCTGCCTACCCATGAGATGCTTTCTTTGGATGGACATGTAGATGATCTTCATTCAAAACAAGAGCCTCATACTCTTGACATCATTACCATGGTACAAGAGTCTCCTACTCTTAACATTTATGCACAAGGCCGAGATGTAAAAATTTTTGGAGACATAGCAGAAACAAATCATGAAGAAGGTTTATACAAAATTTGCAAACCAAAAACATCCTATGGAGACATATCAAAAATAGGTCATGAAGAAGGTTTCTACAAAAGTCATGAATCAGAAATATCCCATGAAATGAATCATGAGGAATATTTTTATGGGGACAATCAATCATCAACACTTCTTGACGAAGCATTAAAATTTGATATCTCACAAGATCAGGCCAAAGATATCAATAAGGCAATTATCCCATACATGGAGGATCCTATCACTTATAAACTTGGATCACTTACCTTTCTTAGGGCAAGCTACCTCATCAATAAAGAAGTTGTCACTTTTGAAGATCCACCACAGAGCAGAGAAGGATTAGCACCTTGTTTCCAAGGTAAGTCATATCCTATTGCAGACAAATTTTTTCAGCAGATGAATTATCAAGGTAGAGGATTAGGCCTACATGAAAAGGGTATCCTAGAACCAGTGCAGATTGTTGGAAATCCTAAGCGTAAAGGCCTTGGTTATTCAACAATCAAGGGATATAAACAAATCGATGATACCTCTATAAAATTAGGGGCAACTTCGTCTCAAGAAAATGTCAACATAGGGAGCAAGAAGAATCCTTATGATGAAATTGATGCCAATACTACAACCTGCCACGTCACGAATCTTCATCCACCCATGACCCCATCCACGAATTGGGACCAACATCAAAAGAAATATTTGAATCAAAGAATGAAGAATGTTATCAAAGAGAAAGAAGCTGAGAAGCATAATAGACAAGTCAAATACACATGGATACCAAAAAATACAAAGAAAGATTATCCCTATCAAACTCCATCAGTCAAAGAAACTATGTGGAAAAATAAGAAAGGGGCAAGTATCCATCAAAGATGTCCACAAAGGAAAAAAGAGGCTTCTCAAGCAACGTACAAAGTGTATCAAGCAGTTGGTCCTAATTCCATGCACACGTCCATATCCACCCATCATTTCTCATCTTCCCAAATTTGGAGAGTCAAAGGTTCCAAACTTTCAACCAATCCATATTTTATCCCTAAACAGACTCCATCCACACCTCCATGCATAATACCCAGTTCTCACATTGACCATGTGTTGGCAATGACCCTTCATCATAAAGATTCAGAAGGCACTCTATCGCGACGTGTGCACAAAGACAGAGTTAACTCCAGTATCAACAAAGCAGATCAAAAATCTTAAAAGTTGCAACCAAGTGCATGTATCTTAACAAAGCAACTTCTTCAAGTGGGATACCGATGGAACATTATGAAAAAATCATGTACATCGATAGAGGCAAGTGGTTCAACATTAGCTTAAAATCTCTCAGAAAATACAAAAAAAATAAAAAAGAACATAAAAATAAAAAAAATTAGAAAAAGGATTGAAAACAATAATGAAAAAAATCATCCTCTAGCGAAAACCGCTTCGGTGGTGCTTTGGATAGGTACCATGATGAAAACTTGGAAAAAAGGAATCATGTGTAGAATTAGGCATCTATGTGCACCATTTTGGGAGAAAGCATCTTATCCCATCCATAATAAAGCCATCATTCGTTCATCCATGAATCGGTTATCTGACCCATTACCATCCATCTACCTTATCTAGATCTTGATAAAGGTTTGGTAAATGCTTTACACTTTCTTGTGCTAAACATCTTGACATGGGTCATTTTCACTGATCCTATCCAATCAAAACTATGAACATGAAAATCTGCAAATGGTTGATCCTAACACACACCATTAGTAGCATGATTAGTATTTCGAACAAAAAAAATATTCAACATCCATATGAGATAATACATCATGCTTCAAAAATGAAAATAAATGACAAAGATGAAAAAAGCATGTAAAACATGAAATATATCTATCCCATATTGGATTGGTGCTCTTTGAATATGTGAAAGAGCCCTTTCCCAATCCTTGATAAGCTTAGTGAGATGATAGACAATGAGATGCTTGGTGAACTCAAGTTTCCTATAATGATAGTGCTCAAATTGTAGATGATGAAATGAGAGAAAATGCATTGCATTTATAGGAGAAGTTGAGAGAGGAGAAGCTAGGATTTAGAGATGTGGGAATAAATCCCATCCACTAGGAGAGAGCCACTTGTCACAATGGGATTGGCCCATGATTGTGCAAGTGTTGGCTAATGTGCCCATTTCAAATTTGAAAATGGCAATAAATGAATATGGTTGAGGGTTTTTGGGGGGAATTGTGTTTGTCCAAAAAAGTCAAACATGAGAGTAAATGAGGGCATATTCCTTGGGAATATGCCCTTGTGAGGGAAAATAGGTTCTTTAATAAATCAATTTAAATGATTTATTGTGCAAGTGGATGAATCTAGAGGATTCATGTAATTATGATTAAACTAATCATGATTTGATTAATCTAACAAGAGTTTAGGTGATATGACATTTGATTTCAATTTTTGTATTTATTTTAAATCAAATGAGAGGAAATGCATATGAGTGATTTAATTAATCAGGAACTATAGGAGATTAATTAATTAATTAGATTTAATTAATTAAAGAGGGAAGAATGATTAAATGTGATGTTTTATTAAAAATGTTAATTTTGTATGTCTACATTTTGCCCCTCTTTGAGGCAATGTACTCGTTGCATTGGTTCAAAGAATGATTTCGCTGACATTGAAATTAAAAAAATTTTAATTTTTTCAGATGCCCCAGCGAAAAGAAGTATGTTAGTACATTGCCCATTCGAGATATCGAGCAAAAATATTGAGGTGGATCTCGCGAAAAAGAGGTTTAAAATTAATGTATGGATGGTTAGACTATATGATGATGTAAATGAGATATGTGGAAAATGCTTAGAATAACAAATTTATAATATCCTAAACAACTTAAATGATTATGAAAATGAGATGTGAGATGGACGATGTTTTGCTATGATGATATGATGTGATTATGCAGGAGGCATGATGGATGTAGGATGGATGCATGATGGATGCATTGTTAGCGCGAAAGAGGATAGAAGAATGAGAGGGATAAACCATTAAATCTAAGAAGATGTAGAAGTCCAACAAGTCCACTAGTGGTCGAGACTTTATTGGATATGATGATGAATGTTGATGATGTATTGCTTAACCAAGGATGGGAGAGATAAAGAGCATACCTTTCTTTATGTTTGATAACACACGTAGGTGCGATGCATCAAGGTATTAAGAACTAGGATGGTGTGGCGCCTAGTGTGATGGACTTTGACTCATCAAATAGATAGGAGTACTCTTGTTCACACTTAACAAACATAACCTTATTCATAATGTAGTTCAGATATTCCAGACATCTCAGGCCAAAACATAAAAAGGTAAGCCTTCTTATGTGGTCAACAAGATACCTAAAACATCCTTCCTACAAACAAAACGAAGTATGCATGATGAAGTTATTTTGCAAGAATATCCAACAAGCATGGAAGATAAATATATAATGATCGTTGCCCCATTCCTTTCTCTCTAACCTATTTTGTTTAGGCATCATCTAGAGGTCCTTGGAATGAGTGCAAAATAAGATAAGTCAAAAAGACCAATATAAAGTAAACAAACAAGCTAATGTTCTTCATACCGCTAGCCAAGACTAACTACTATGGGGTACCTAATGCTTATGTCCATCGCAGGAAAGCTTCATCCTAGGACATGTTGTGATTAGGGTTTTCGTGAGACTGATTTGGGTGATAAGCTATTGATACTTCGAGTTGACCAACTTGCTTGCTTACTGACTTAGGCTTAAGACTCTGATGATTAGGTGTTCACTTTTGAACCTGCTAAACTTGCTTCTGACTGAATTACCAAAGGGTGAAGGTGATGATTGATTTTATTATGAGTGATGACAATCACGGGTGAAAGCGAGATTAAATGGATGCACCATTTTGGGTTTTTCAAATGTTTTGAGGCTGTTTTTGGTATTTTTAGATGTTTTACAAATGTTTTTGGTATTTTCACATTTTTCAATGTTTTTGGTATTTACAAGATTTATGATGAAGAGACTAACTTAAAGACCTATCTTAGGGGTCTCGGGAGTTGATCCATAGATTAGCCTTGCCTACGTTATACGCGTAGAGACCACGTACTTCAAATGACGACGTACTTGACTCAAAGATGAGATAGATGGGCAAATGGATTGTCATTGCGATGGATGCCTAAGGACTGACCTTAACTGTAAACTAGATGGGTAAATGGATTACCAATGCGACGGATGCCTAAGGACTGACCCTAACTGTCTCAGAGGATGATCAAAGATCAACCTTGCCTACGTTCAAGCTCAGAGATGACATAGTTCAAACACGGTGAAAGACTAACAAGACCCAATGATGAATTTTTGAAGATTTTTTGGTATTTCGACATATTTTTGGTTTTTTGAATGATTTGGATGTTTTTGAAATTTTAATGAGTTTTTTGAATGTTTTTGGATTTTGGCATGATTTTACGATTTGGATATAGATATGCATGATGATATCAATGCTTTGTTTTGAGATTTTGTTGAAAACCAAGCTTAAGGTTGATTGATCAGATCAATGGAATGATATTTTGACTAGGAGTGTTAAGTCAAACAAAAGTGATAATGCACTAGTAAAATTTAGGTAGTTGTGTTATCCTAGAGTAAACTTGTACATAAAAGGATGATTTGACTAAGTGTGTTAAGTCAAATGAGGTGATTAGGGATTTAATAGTTTGACTAAGTGTGTTAAGCCAAACAAAGATGATAATGAGCTTGTAAACCCAAGGAAGTTGTATTATCCTAGAGTAAACTCGTGCACGAGATGATAGTTTGACTAAGTGTGTTAAGTCAAATGAGGTGATAATTGATTAGATTCGATTCATCAAGATTGATGAAGCTTGGTATGGAAAAAAATTGTTTTGATGATTTTGATGTAACGCTAATGTGCAAGTTAGATGTGACTGATATGCATTGTTTGGATTGATGTTCGACGAAACATAAAGCATGATAAGGAACGTCTTCCTATCAAAATATGCCATGGGCTAGTGATTTGGATTGATGCTCACAAATGATTTGACCAATTTGATTTCACGTTTTAAAATGTTTGGATCAGTACATAAGTTGGAGGATATAGATCAAGATTTACTCCCGAAGCAAGATGTAAATATCTGCCCCCAGTGTCTAGCAATGTTTGAATGGTCATGGGTGGATTCTTGAATAGGTGTATGGATAGATATGGTAAGCATGCAAATGATGCCAAGGATTATCTTGTGACAAGATAAGGTGTTTGAATAGAGGAAACACTCTTTCAGATAATTCTTCAAGTCTCAGATAACATTGGGTAGGATGGGATCAATTAAAATGACCCATGTCAAGCTATCTACCATAAGCAAGTATAAAGTGTGTACCAAAATTTTATCAAGATAATGCAGATAGATGATAATGGGTTGGATAAACGATTCATGGATGAACGGATGATATGGCTGGAATGTTGGCTTTTATTATGGATGCAATAAGATGCTTTCTCTTAAAATGGCGCACGTAGATGCTTGATTCTACACATGATGCATGCTTACCAGGTTTTCATCATGGTACCTGTCCAAAGTGCCACCGAAATGGTTTTCACTAGAGGACGGTTTTTTTCTTTACTATTTTCAATCCTTTTTTCTGAATTTTTTTTTGGATTTTTATATATTTTGATTTTTGTGTATTTTCTGAGAGATTTTAAGGTGATGTTGATGCTTCTTTCATAACATGCCATCAATATCCTGCTCAAAGAAGTTACTTTGCCAAGATACATGTACTTGAAAGCAAATTTTGAGAAATTTGTTCTGCTTTGCCGATACCGGAGTTAACTTTGCCTTCACATCGCAATAGGGTGCCTTCTGAATCCTTATGATGAAGGTTCATTGCCAATAGATGGTCAATGTGAGAATTGGATATCATGCGTGGAGGTGTGGATGGAGTGTGCTTAGGAGTAAAAGATGGATTGGTCGATAGTTTGGAACCTTCGACTCTCCAAACTTGGGAAGATGAGCAATGATGGGTGGATATGGAAGTGTGCATGGAATTAGGACCAACTGCTCGATACACTTTCTATGTCACTTGAGAAGCTTGATTTTTCCTTTGTGGACATATTCAATGGATACTTTGCCCTTTTTTATTTTTCCCCATAGTTTCTTTGGCTAATGGATTTTGATAGGGATAGTATTTTTTTGTATTCTTCGGTATCCATATGTATTTGACTTGTCCTTTGTGCTTCGCTACTTCTTTTTCTTTGATGACGTTCTTCGTGCTTTGATTCAAATCTTTCTTTTGTTGTTGGTCCCAATTCATGGATGGGGTGATAGGTGGATGAAGATTCGTGACATGGCAGGTTGTAGTATTGGCATTGGTTTCATCATAAGGATTCTTTGTGCTCCCTATGTTGACATTTGCTTGAGACGAAGTTGCCCCCAGTTTTGTGGAAGTATCTCTGATATGTTGAGATCCCTTGATTGTCGAATAACCAAGGCCTTGACATTTAGGATTGCCAACAATCTGCACTGGTTCTAGGGTACCCTATTCCTGTAGGCCTAATCCTCTGCCTTGATAATTCATCTATTGAAACATTTTGTTTGCAATAAGATATGATTTACCTTGGAAACAAGATGTTAATCCTTCTCTGCTTTTTCGTGGACCTTCAAAAATTTCATCTTCTTTATTGATGAGATAGATTGCTATTAAAAAGGTGAGTGATCCAAGTTTATAAGTGATAGGATCCCTCCACATGTGTGATGCATGCCTGATTGATATCTTTGTCTTGATCTTGTGAGATATTAGATTGTAATGCTTCTTCAAGAGGTGTTGGTCATTTACTATCCACATACAAGTCTTCCTCTTGACTCCTTTCATAGGATGTTTCTGACTCACAACTTTTGTAGAAGCCTTCTTCATGATCCACCTTTGGTATGTCTCTAGATTTTTCTATACTTTGATCATGTGTAGAAATGTTAAGAATAGGAGACTCTTGTACCTTGGTAATGACGTCAAGAGTATGAGACTCTTGTTTTGAATGAAGATCATCTACATGTCCATCCAAAGAAAGCATCGTGTGGGTAGATGGACGAGTGTGTGCTATATGGATATGATCATCATTTGTGACATCTAGTATAAATAGGAGAGTGCCCATTAAATCATTGTAGTATATCAGAGATACTAATTCTTGATCTTGAGTGATTTTAGAATTTCTTTCGACATGCTTTGGAACAAGTTCTTGACATGGGTCAATTTAAAAGGATGGATTAATTATAGTGGGTTCTTGGACATCATTCTTAGGCATGGAAAGTGGCTCAATATCCTTTTGATCTTTGAGGATTCCTTCACTATCCGTAATCGTGAGGTCGAGGGATGTCAATATGTCATTGGAAGGGCCATTTCTAGACCTTGATGGAAGATGTTGATCATTCTTTGGAGTAAATTCTTGAGATATGTCCTCTAATTCATTAGGTGATGTAGAGACATTTTCAATATTATCATTGGTCGAGGGATCTTGATTTATTTCAATAGGATCAAAGAACATCAATACTCCTTGAAATAGATCTTTGTAGGAGGAGTCTTGATCATGAATAAAAAATGGCTATTGATGTATGTGGATTTGATCACTAGATGGGGTAGACATATCTTCACAGTTCTCATTGATGGGTAGATCTTGATCATTATTTTCAACAACTATGGTGCATAGATTGTCAATGTTTTCAACCATAGGATCAAATAATGTTAACGTTTCTTGAATTAGATCATTGTTATGCATCATTGGTGATTTTTGATCATGATTGAAAAGTGGCTCTTGGTGTGTGTTGATTTGATCATTGGTTGAGGTGGAAATATCTTGAAGGTGTTCAATGATAGATTGATCTTGATTTTTGATTTCAACAATTGTGGTGGGAATTTTTTGCAAGCTTTGTTGAGCGAGTAATGCCTGCGTTTGCTGTTGAGCCAACAATGCTTGTTGTTGGTCATGTTTTTGTTGTGCCAAAAATGCTTTTTGTTGGGCTTGTTGGTTAGCTACTTGTTGATGGATTGCTTGTAATAGTGCCCGAAATTTTGCTTGCACCTGCTGAGCTTGGTGTTGGGCTTGAGCTTGAGCTTGAGCTTGTGCTTGCTGGGCTACTTGAGCTACTTGTGCAACTTGTGCAGCTTGTTGGGCTTGGAGTGCCTTTTGGCGAGCAACTTGCAACATGATGGAGAATGAATTGGTCATGTTGTGCTTTGGCGGCGGTGGTGGTGGTGGTGGAATGGGAATGGTGTTGACCATTGGGATTGCTTGAATGGTTGCCACCTATTGTTGCAATCTCGATGGGAAAATGGGATGATTTGATATGATGTTTTGATTTGGCATTATAGGTTGACTTTGAACATTGTTGCGGTTGAGAATAATATTGCCTTGATTTAGGTAACTTTGATTTTGTATGGTGTTACCTTCACTTGGATCAATACCTAGAGTCGTCAACATATTGCTTGGATTTTGAACAACATTAATGGGGTTTGCAATCATGTCTACACAAAAGTTTACCAAGTGTGGATTTGAAATGGTCATGTTTGGTCAAGTTGTACTTGGCATATATGGATTTGGTGGGATAATGTTGTTTGGAAAACTCATGCATTGAGTATTTGGTTGATAGATTTGCAAATTTGGACTTGGATTTAAATCTACCATT
Source organism: Sequoiadendron giganteum (assembly GCA_007115665.2). Classification (NCBI taxonomy): domain Eukaryota; kingdom Viridiplantae; phylum Streptophyta; class Pinopsida; order Cupressales; family Cupressaceae; genus Sequoiadendron; species Sequoiadendron giganteum. Next base: position 367,806,608 of record CM021100.1, on the reverse strand, counting down.
GGGAAAGGTGTTACAAACTTTGGATTGGGCATACTGAAATTCGTTGTACTTTTGAGTTTTGGAGGAGATAATGATGCCATGTATAAATGTGAGTTTCAATAATTAATTGGCATTGTGAAACTTGGATAGTTTGGTCGACTCGAATTGCTCATGATGGATGGATCAAGTTTATATTCCATGTCCCTCTTGTGTTGAGATCAAGTTTGAACCATAAAATGAAGATCAATTTTCAAGAATGTAAGTGATGAACCTCTAATCCTTTAGATCGGTCTAAACCTTAGGTTCAAAGAAGCGAAGAACTAGGATAATTGAAGGATCAAAGCGATGACGAGGATGAGATAAAGGAAAGCTAAGTGATACGGATGAATGGAACTCTTAAAGAAACTTTTAAGGAAATGCCAAACTTTTTAGGACTTTGATTGATCGTGATTGGATTGATAGTTTGACTAAATGTGTTAAGTCAAACAAAATATGATAAATGCACTTGTAAACCCTAGGAAGTTGTGTTATCCTAGAGTTGACTTGTACATAAGAGGACAGTTTGACTAAGTGTGTTAAGTCAAATGAGGTGATGATTTGATAATTTGGCTAAGTGTGTTAAGCCAAACAAGATGAACTCCTAAACCCTAGGAAGTTGTGTTATCCTAGAGAAAACTCGTGTATAAGATGATGGTTTGACTAGGTGTGTTAAGTCAAACAAAGTGGTTTTGATTTCGCCTAAAAGTTTAGCATAAAAGATGTTTACAAAGTTTCCAAGAGTTGTTGGTGAGGTGATTTTTGGCTAATTTTGATGGTTGAGAGATGGATGAAAGTGATTGAATTTGATCCTAGAATTGATCTAGAATAACACTTCTTCTTACAAGACCTCGGTGTTGAAGAACACACTATACTTCCTATGGGAGGAAATCAAACCTTTCAAAAAGTTTGGGATTTTGTTGATAGTAGAACACATACAACTCAAGGTTGTTTCTTGAAGCTTTCTTGTAAAAGTTGTAAACCAATCTTTCCCTAAATTTGAAAAGTCTCTCAAGACGCTCCTCACGAGCTTTCAGACTAAGCTTCTTGAGCTTTTGTTTTGGGATTTTGATCTTGCAGGAAATCATTTTAGAAAACACATTTGTAATCCAATTTGTCTTTTATCTTTCTTTAGTGTATTCTTTTTACCAAAAGCACTTGCTTGATTATCTTTCAAAGTGTATGTCTAATGTCCCACTTTTGTTTTCATCCCACAAAGTCCATTATGTGGAAATCAGGGAAAATAGGGAAAAAGTATCTTATGCTAAACCTTATTGAAAAGAAATGATGATAGAATCCAAGCACTTAGAAACCTCTAAGGATATGATCCCTAGGGAAAGAAAGAGTGCCTAAATTCATCAAAGGTATTTGTTTCCTAAAAGGGGTTTGAAGGTCCTGTGAATGTTTGTTTTCAGATTTTTTTAGGACCAAGCAATGTATTCTTGACTTCCAAACACTTTTTACAACCCTAGGATGATGAGATAATATTTTGTTGGGTTCCCACTTGGACGAATCCAGCTGTGCATATTTTGTGCAAATAGCTAAATGCTTGACCACACTAGCTCCCCTCCATGACACACACTTCTTGGGTCAGCCAAGCATTAGTACCCATGAATCTTCCATGGCATACTGTCCATCTCTACAACAAAATCGCATGTATAATGTGGGGCAGCTTCAAAGGACATGACCTTTTCTAAAAAAAAGGGTTTTAATTCAGGCATTCCATTCATGGGGGATTATCCAACGTTGGAGAGAGTCCATTTTTGTCCATCTCATCAGAATAATCCTTGTGATTCTTGAACTTTCCTCAAGAATCCACACTTATATACTGGTTGGAAGTCGCTTGGCTTTAGCGTGTTCCCGGTTGGGTCGTTCCCTTGGGTGAGTACATTTTCCCACAAGGAAGGCCCTCTAAGTTAAACAAAAGTGAATAAAATCATCCATAGTTCAATCAACCTTCGTTTAGAAACAAAGGGAGAACACTCACAACAAGTTTACTCACACTCGCAAACTGTTTTGTTCAATTTTAAGTTCCTAAATCTAAATGTGAAGGAAATATTTTTGACAACTTAATATCACCAAATTCTTTTGATTCTCAAGATCGCTGTGAAGCATGAGAGAAGTGCATATGCATTTTAATGATATTAATTTGTGAAAAATATTACAAAACATGAAAGATACTTGTTCATTTTATACCTCAAAGCAAGGATGAGTTTGTTTTAAAAGCACCAAATGAGATGTGAAATTTCCTTGTTCAATTTTAAGTCCAAATCGAAATCTAGTAAATGTCTAAGGTTCTTTTTAACCTACTTTGAAAATATCAAATCAATGATCGATTTTAAGCCCAAATTGAAAAGTGATTTAGTTTAAAATAGAAAACAAGGGTAGAAAATGGAAGCTCTAAATTGTTAAAACAAGCATTAAAAAATGTTTTTTCTCCAAGTCTTAATTTCGATGTTTCCAATTTTCCAACTCCAATATGTTTGTGCTCCATCATTCCAAAGCTAAATTCCAAAATTCCATTGATTCTTTATGTCAACTCGTATTCCATCACAAATAAAATTTATTTTAATGTGAGAAGAATTAATAGAAGAATTTGGTCGTTGATATTCATAGAAAGAAAAATAAAGAAAGAAAACACATTCATATGTTAGAGTTCTATATTACCATATTATAAAATAAATCATAATACTGAGGAAAGAATGATACCTGAATAAATGATAAGAAGTCTCAAGTACCATATGCTAAATCCTGTTAGATAACAAAGTTACAATCATGATAATTTTTAACACCATAGTACTTGTTTTTCATATGAGTTTTAAACACATGCCTTGTATAACTAAACAACAATCAATAAGTAATCATCAATTTTCCTTAAGATGATTACTAATGACAAGAGAGACATGAATAGATTTCCACTAACACGAGATCCATTCTCAAGTGATTTGATATGCCATAAAGGAATTCATGATGCTCAACGTTATTTTCCTGTGCTGCTTGTGGAGAGTAGTTAGCTGAATATAAAGTTACTTAAGTACATGCACACATCTACTCACCCATCACAAGTTGTTAGCTAATTAAATGCAAGCAGCTGGTTTCCTATCACAAGCTTTCACCTAAAAGAAAAACTCATGTGTGGGTGCGAGTGCTTTAGCCTTGACAGAGTAGTTGTACTAGGAAAAAATAAGAACTAATGACCATTTGATACGATAGCAACTGCTTCTACCTTATTCCCAATGTCATATTTGTATATCATGTTCAAATTGGGAACAACCGTTTATTGGACAAATAGTCCAAGGGGTACTTGATGGATTGTTTGATATAGGATACCTCATTATTGTGACAGTTGGAGCATCTTGACATCAATACCACCGTAAAATATAAGCAATGCAGCCTCAAATGTAAAAACAAACCAAGGGAAACATTAAATATAGTCTCAAATTTGGGAAAAAGCAAGAGAGACAAACACTATTCGCTCTACATAAACAAGTTTATATCCTTGAAATCAATACCGTATCAATTGTCATGGAAGACACGAAAGTGGAATTCAAGAACAACCTTCTTCCTCTCAGAGAATGAATATAGACACTCTGCATGCTGCCAAACACTTAAGAGCACCTGCCAACTCATTAATGGTAGTTTGTTGAGACAGGTTGAAAAAATCAAATATATATTGGGCTCTCTGAAGCTAGTGTGGACACTATTAGGCAAGCTCATGTAGTGCATCCCATAACAGTTGTTCAACTTGAATGGTCTTTGTGGACATTACATGATGCTAGTCACTTTACATGATGTCTCAAGGAAATGTTATCTTGTGGACAACAAAGATTAGGCCTCTCATGTTGCTGTCATATCTGCCCTGGTAGACATGTTTGCAGAATGTGGGGCACACAAAATAAGCACGTGAGCTGTTGATAGAGCACATAAGGCATAGAAAAAGCATGTGAATTGTTGACAGAGCATATGAGTTGTTTGTCTTTTCAAATGTTGTATTCGCAACTACCCTAGCAAACATATATACAAGATGTGGATGCTTAGAGAAGGAACATGAACTAATTCACAAGAAGCCTCAAAGAAATGTATGAAGATTGCAGAGGCAGAGACCAAACATGCAAAAATTTTGATAAGAAGCTTCAAAGAAATAAGGCGCGCAAAGTTTTAGCTAGAAAAAGAGGAAATCTTTAGAAACTTCAATGCTAAATGCAACAGGCAAGCGTCCAAATGGCATGTCTTCTCAATCTGATCAATGGCAATAAATTACAATATAGAACGTAGGATTGCTGAAAAGACATTTGAGGGTTTGTAACTTAAATGTCATTGGCAAGCGTAAATTCAGCTAATAAAGGTGTTTCAAGTCAATGAAACTAGCAAGCATGAAAATTTTGATTTCCACAATCTTTCCATTAGTTCCATTGATTATAGGGTATACTCAGAATGAAATGTAAGAAACTTTCAACTAAACGCAATTGGCAGGTGTGATATAAATTCCATAATCCTAAAACAGTGAATAAACCAATGAATGCAACTACCATCCAAACCGATGGGTAAAGGCATTCAAAACTTTCAAATTACTGCCATTAGCAGGTGTAAAATAAAATGCAACAGGCCTGCACAAGAACCACATTGAATTTAGGCGTGGGAAAATTCAAAGTAACATAATAAATGAAGATTTAGAATAGCTACACTTGAAATAGAATGAAATAACATGCATCAAACAGTGGTTATAGATATAGAATCAAAAGGCGTATTTATTTTACCATCAAGATTAAAGATGGTTCTTCAAAATTTGTGGACAAATAAAGCATATTATGAAATCAGGCACTCTCAAACATTTGGAAGTTCTGCAAGTCGCATTTCTATCAATCATGTTGCCCTCCTTCTAGCGCCATTTTGTGGACATGAAAATCTGAAAATGGGTGATCCTAACACACACCATTAGTAGCATGATTAGTATTTCGAACAAAACAAATATTCAACATCCATATGAGATAATACATCATGCTTAAAAAATGCAAATAAATGGCAAAGATGAACAAAGCATGTAAAACATGAAATATATCTATCCCATATTGGATTGGTGCTCTTTGAATATGTGAAAGAGCCCTTTCCCAATCCTTGATAAGCTTAGTGAGATGATAGACAATGAGATGCTTGGTGAACTCAAGTTTCCTATAATGATAGTGCTCAAATTGTAGATGATGAAATGAGAGAAAATGCATTGCATTTATAGGAGAAGTTGAGAGAGGAGAAGCTAAGATTGAGAGATGTGGGACTAAATCACATCCACTAGGAGAGATCCACTTGTCACAATGGGATTGTCCCATGATTGTGCAAGTGTTGGCTAATGTGCCCATTTCAAATTTGAAAATGGCAATAAATGAATATGGTTGAGGGTTTTTGGGGGGAATTGTGTTTGTCCAAAAAATTCAAACATGAGAGTTAATGAGGGCATATTCCTTGGGAATATGCCCTTGTGAGGGAAAATAGGTTCTTTAATAAATCAATTTAAATGATTTATTGTGCAAGTTGATGAATCTAGAGGATTCATGTAATTATGATTAAAATAATCATGATTTGATTAATCTAACAGGAGTTTAGGTGATATGACATTTGATTTCAATTTTTTTATTTATTTCAAATCAAATGAGAGGAAATGCATATGAGTAATTTAATTAGATATATGTGATTTAATTAAATCAAGAACTATAGCTTGATTAATTAATTAATTAGATTTAATTAATTAAAGAGGGAAGAATGATTAAATGTGATGTTTAATTAAAAATGTTAATTTCGTATGTCTACACAAACGTTATATGAGCCTTGAAGCATTATCTGAATGGGAATCCTCTATTCAAACACCCTTATCTTATCACAAGATAATCCATATCCATTCGTCCAATAATCTACCCACGACCGTTCAAACATTGCTAGACACTGGGGGCAGATATTTGCATCTTCCTTCAAGAATAAATCTTGATCTATATCCTTCACACTTATGAGGTGATCTGAGCATTGGTAAACGTGAATTCAGATTGGTCAAAGAATTTGTGAGCCAAAAAAATCCAATCACTAGCCCATGGCATATTTTGATGAGACGATGTTCCTTATCAAGCTTTATATTTCATCGAACATCAATCCAAGCAATCCATATCAGTTGCATCTAATGTGTACTTCAGCGTCACATCAAAATCATCAAAGCTATTTTGTTCCAAATCAAGCTTCATCAATCTTGATCAATCGAATCCAATCAATTATCACCGTGTTTGACTTAACATACTTAGTCAAATTATCATCTTGTGAATGAGTTTACTCTAGGATAACACAACTTCCTTTGGTTTACAAGTTCATTATCATCTTTGTTTGGCTTAAGACACTTAGCCAAATTATCAAATCCATAATCACCTCGTTTGACTTAACACACTTAGTCGAACCATCCTCTTATGTACAATTTTATTCTAGGATAACACAACTTCCTAGGGTTTACAAGTGCATTGTCACCTTGTTTGACTTAACACACTTAGTCAAACTATCAATCCATCAATTTGATTGATCAACATTATGCTTGGTTTTAAACAAAATACCAAAATAGGGCATTGATATCATCTTATATCCATATCCAAATCATCAAAATCATGTGAAAATAAAATTAAAAAATTTAGAAAACTCATCAAATTTTCAAAAACATTCAAAGAACTCATCAAATTTTCAAAAACATTCGAAAAAATTCATCAAAAATTTAAAAAATATAAATTCAAAAACATTCAAAAAGTCAAAAATTAAAAACATCCAAATCATTCAAAAATCCAAAAACATGTTAAAATCTCATAAAATGTTCAAAAAATCCATCATTGAGTCTTGTCATTTTTCCTCCTTGTTCGAACTACATCGTCTCTGAGCTTCAACATAGGCAACATTGATCTTTGATCATCCCCCGAGATATTTAGGTCATTCCTTAGTCATCCATCACAATGGCAACCCGTTTGTCCATCTTTTTCACATTTTAGGTCAATCCTTTAGGAGTCTATCGACAATTTGCTTGCCCATCTATCTCATCAGCATTCAAGTCAATTTTCATCTGAACTACGTCATCTCTGAGCTTAAACATAGGCAAGGCCATCCTTGATCGGCCCCCGAGACAAAATCCAAAAACATTCATAAATCTTGAAACTACCAAAAAATTTGAAAAATGTGAAAATACCAAAAACATTTGCAAAACATCTCAAAAATACCAAAAACAACATCCAAATATCTGAAAAAACCCAAAATGGTGAACCCATCTCATCTCGCTTTCACCTGCAATAAATGTCACTCATAATAAATCAATCATCGTTTTCATCCTTTGGTGAACCAATCAGAAGCAAGTCTAGCAGGTTCAAAAGTGAACACCTAATCGTCAAAGTCTCAAGTCTAGGTTAGTAAGCAAGCAAGTTGGTCAACTCAGAGTATCAATAGCTTATCATCCAATCAGTCTCACCGAAACTCTAATCACTACATGTCCTAGGATGAATCCTTCCCACGATGGACATAAGCATCAGGTAACCCCTTAGTTTAGCCTTGGCTAGTGGTACGAAGAACATTAGCTTGTTTATTTACTTTATCTTGGTATTTTAAGACTTATCTTATTTTGTGCTCATTCCAAGAACCTCTCAATGATGCCTAAACAAAACAAGTTTAGAGAGAAAGGAATGGGGCAATGATCATTATCTTTTTATTTGTTGTGCTTGTTGGATATTCTTGTAAAATAACTTCATCATGCATACTTTGTTTTGTTTGTAGGGAGGATGTTTTAGGTGTCTTGTTGACCACATAAGAAGGCTTGCCTTTTTATGTTTTGGCCCGAGATGTTTAGAATATCTGAACTGCATTCCGAATAAGGTTTTGTTTGTCAAGTGCGAACAAGAGTACTCTTATTTGATTGTCGAGTCAAAGTCCATCACACTAGGTGCAATGCCATCCTGGTTCTTAGTATGTTGATCCATTGCACCTATGTGTGTTATCAAACATAAAGAAGGGTATGCTCTTTATCTCTCCCATCCTTAGATAAGCAATACATCATCATCATATCCAATAAAGTCTTGATGACTAGTGGACTTGTTGGACTTCTATAGCTTCTTGAATTTAACAGTTGATCTCTCTCATTCTACTATCCTCTTTCATGCTAACAATGCATCCATCCTGCATCCACACTCTCATCCTACATAATCATATCATATCATTATAGGAAAATATCATCCATTGCATGCATCTCACATGCATTGCATAATCATTTAAGATATTTAAAATAATATAGATTTTTTATTCTAAGCATCTTTCAAACATCTCATTTACATCATCATTATCATATAAATATGTTAGTCTACCATCCATACATCCATTTTGAACCTCCTTTTCATGAGATCGGCCTCAAATCAAATCTTTCGCTCAATCTCTCGAGGGGGCAATGTACTATCGTACTTATTTCTGCTGGGGCATTCGAAAAAATCAGTAAATTTTTAATTTTGATGTTAGCGGCATCATTCTTTGAACTAATGCAACAAGTATATTGCTTCAAAGAGGGGCAAAATGTAGACACGTAAAATAGACATCATGCATCTCGCTCTAACTAACATTGAATTCTCCTATTAATTGGTTAAAACAATTTATTGATTAATTCCCTAAGCTTCATCATTCTTAATTAAATAATCAAATTATTTCATTAAGTCCTTAAGTTCTTCTCATTTGATTCAATAAATCAAAATGATTTAAATCAAATGTCAAACTCCTAAAATCCTCGAAGTTAATTAATTTGGATTAATTAACCTCTAATCATAATCACCCATTCTCTAGCTTTTGACTCAACTTGAGTCAAATCTAAACTCTCAACTAACCCACCCACTTGCACCAATAAATCATTTCTTTGATTTATTAATTTATACTAATTACTTTCAAAAGGGCATCAAGATGGAATATTCTATCAATTTGAATATTCCCTCCAAAGGACTTGTCCCTTCCAACAAAGCATTAAATGTTCTTACACATGCTCTTACATGTCTCTTGCACAAGTCAAACTTGTTATTTAATTCACCATTCATCCCCCCTAAACATGTCATTTCATCCAAATTCAAATTTGAAATTGGCACATTAGCCAAAACTTGCACATTCCTCATGCTCTTAAATCTTGACAAGTGGCATCTTGTCATTGGCTTATGAATGATCTGAGATTCATCAAAATCACTAAATCTTCTAACTTTGAATCTATAAAATGCAAAGCATTTCTCCAAAACAATACAATTTGACAACACAATTGGATGCACAAGCTCCTGCATTTTCAGCATCTTGCATCTTAGCATCTAAGCTTATCACGGATTGGGAAAGGGTTACTTTCTACATAACAAAGTGGCACCAATCCACTATGGAATAGAGTTTTCTCTTGTTGTTTATGCTTTCAATTAGTTTTTTGGTTCTATTTCTCTTGTTTGCATAGGTAGCATGAGTGAATATTTCATATGAATGTTGGATTTCCTTGTTTTAAATCGGCTGACAATCTAATGATGATCATTGTTTGAAGTAATCTACAAATTTCGGTGTCCACATAAACTATCTATTGAATGTAAACTATTGAAGTGTAGAAGTGTTTGAAAACACATAAAGATATGCAAGCATTAAATTAAACAAGCTATTAAAGCTTATGAAACAGGATAGAAAACTTTAAAAATGGAAGTATGCACCTGAAAAATGGTAAAGGCTTGAATGAAGGCTGTGGATGTCCCATAAATTCTGAAAAATCTGTTTTTTATGTTTGATGGAAGACTTGTACCAAGCTAGGTGACCTAGTCCTTTTTTGGGGTGCTATTGAAAAACTGCTCTGACCCCCATTTCAACCAAATGGGTATCCAAAACTGTAGAAATATCTCAAAAATAGGCACAATGGGACTAGGTTGCACAACTTGTGGGAGTGTCCCCTTTTCCTTTTCTAAAAATTTGAAAGTGGAAATGGGAGTTCTTGATCCGCACTTTCTGCTCCTCCAAATGTTTAGACCATAAACCTTGACTTTCAGCCTGTAGGTATCTTTTTGTGGACATTTTTCCCTAGTTGTCAAGGAGGTTCCGTAACAAGTCTTTAATCCATTCTTCAATCCCTCCAAAATACCTATATCTACAAACACACAAAGAGAGAGAAGGAATGTTGATTGTTAGAGTATGGAGGCTTGCCTTGGTCAAGCCCCTTTTAGATAATCAAACAAAAATGATGAAGCCAATACCTTTCCATGATGAATGATCTTGTGTTGTTGCAGCAATTATCCCTTAAATGCTTCAAAGATGTGTCCTTGTGACTTAGAGTGTAGAAACCCTAGCTTGCATGAGAAGAGTGGTGAATGAGGAGTGAAGAGTGAATGAAAGAGTTGTGAATTATGAGTGTGTATTGATAAATAAGGGTTTTTAGGCTTATTTATAGGAAATCCACCTAAAAAAATCCATTATTTGATCCCCTAGGCCGACATGAAGGAGAAATAAGCTAAAACCCTAACTTTTCCCACTCAAAACCTCAAAAATAGCTCCAATGGGATTAGGTCACCACCTTGAGTGACCTTGTCCACCTAGACAGGACTACTTCACCCAGATGGGTGACCTAGTCCCATAAAGGGCCCTTTTTCTAGCTGGATTATCCGAGAGTGAAGAAATCAAATTTTAAAGATAATTTTATCAGATATTTGATCAAATTAAACCATGGGATGCACAATAAGGAGTAATGGGGGCCTATAAATGATGATGAAAATTGGTTATTTATGTCCAATTACATAGGCAAGGGTCCAAATGAGTGAAAAGTGTCAAAGACCACTTTTTAGCGACACACAACTCATGTTTCATTGTGTGGTATTTTTACTTCTTGCAATACAACCATCTCTTTGTGTTGAAATTGAGTGTGATTTCATTGAAGAGTGTGATCTCTCTTAGCATATTATATTACTCTTAGTGGCTTGATGTGTTACACTACATCCCCTAAGTTATAAATCTTCTATCCTTTGATTGGTCCTCTCTTGGAGATAATAGGAACAATGTTCCCTAACTTAAGACCTTACGTTAAGTAAGAAAAACCCCTTTCAATGTACCTTACATTATATTTTTCATTTACAATAACTATTATATGGCCACCTTGCATTATAACACACTTTTCTTGCTTATGGAGCCATCATGTTTGATCATGGGTGTTAGCATACAAAGTTTTTCTTTCCTCATGAGTCATGTTTTTTGTGTTTTGTAGTGCCTTATCAAAGTTATTAGGAGGTACAACTTTGGTATGGTTAGCATATGGGAGCCAAATTTAGGTGTGACTTTTCCATACCCAGTTGCTTGTGTGTGTGAGCGCATACCAACCACGTGCGTGTGTGTTTCACCTCTTTGGGGATAACCTAGTGGATAGCCTGAGGTTCCACTATCCCTAAAGAGCGTGCATTTGGTTTGCATAGTGGACATCATGATGTTCCAATTGTAAATATTTTTGGAGAAACAACTGTGATCTGATCCACATCGTGTTGGACGAATGGTCGAGCCATGGTCCACTCATTTGTCTTTTCCTTTTCATTTTTCTTTTTTCTTTATGTCTTTGGTAGTATATTCTTGTATCTTGTTTTTGTTTAATACATCATTCGCATGTGTGTTCTTTTGTTCCTATTTTGGTTTTCCATAGGATCTTGATTCTAGGGGCTTTATTATCCATCTTTGTCATTGTTGTATAATCTCACTAGCATTGGTACACTTGGACCCCTCTTCATGCAAATTTGTCTACTTTAGTGTGAGTTTGCAACAAGTTCCCCCTCATTAAAGTGTGGGAAAAATTTATCCCATTACATTTTCACACTTGTTTGGGCCATCCCTACCAAATTTGGGATTTTTTATTCCTTATTTGATCATATTTTACATCCACTGGCCTTATTTGATGCATTTCTCTCAGGATAATCTTGACACTTAACTAGTGACCAATTATAATTCATGAATTTTGGGTTGTGCGTTCTTGATCTAGCGATCTAGGACTCATACACCACCTTTGGTGTATGGGCCCCACCTAGGTTTCGGGGCTTGATCCTAAATATTGCACTGAACTTAACATTTCTTGAAATTTAAGTCCCAAGCTTAGGCTACTAGGAGTTATACGCCCCAACTAGCGTATGAGTTCTGCTTTATCTTAGACCTATTTTGAATTCAATTCTTGGTGGGATTTTATTCTCCTAGATTTGATGTCAACTTGTAGTGTTGTAATTTCAAGAAATTTGGCATAAAAAGTATAAATGAAAGGTTAATTCACATACTTTTAACTTTCAATTTTTATTAAAGCAACCTAAGAATCTTCAAGAAAGAGAGTCTCACCTAGATCTAGAACCTTCAAGAGACATTTTCAAGTATATAAGAGAATTCAAGAGTTTACAAGACCATTCAAGGGTTGATTAGCAAGAATTTTGGAGAATCAACTCAAGATTCAAGCATCATGTCAAGGTCTTCATACATCATGTGTTTTTGTGAGCTAACATGTTGATGTTTCATTTGTTATCCAAGTTCAAGCATTCAAATCCATATCAAATGTTGTGATCAAGATCTACATCCATTGAACCCAATTCATACAAATTATAGATCTACACTCCAAGGATTCAACAAGGTTTTGGTAAGATGTTACATTAATTTATTCATTCATCATTCCTTCATGTTATTTAAATTCATTTCAAATTTAAATTACTCAAATGGAGTTTGACTGGGGCAAACTCCCATCCACTAACAAAAACAATTTTTTTCTCTCTTGTGATTCATATTTTGCAGATTTATGTGAACATGACTAAATCACCACTTTGGGCATATTATTCCATGCACAACTATTTCATCGGTTTTAAGAGGATCTTGATCTGTCACCTAAATATTACAGTTTCTAACCAAAAACCCTAAATTGGGACTAAATTGCCTAGTTTAGTGTATGAGTCCCAATACACATCAAAAGTCATAATTTTAGTTGCAAACCTTGTTTTGGACATATCCAATCTTCTAGGTGCTTGTCTATTCATCCTTAGTTTTTTATTTTGATTTTGAGTTTCATTTTCTAGGTTACATAGCTAGATTTGCATATTTCTTTCATTTCCTTCTTGCTAAGCATTTGCTTAGTGGTGAACCCCAATTTAATCACACCTGAGGAAACCCTCATATATTCCCCTTCTCTCAATTGAGTTACTTAGTTGAGGGATCTTAGTTTCCTAATAAACTAAGAGTGAAATAGGTCCTAATCCATGTGTGTTCCATCTCCTAAAAGCTAGAACACCTATTTCCTTTGGTTCAAGGAGATTTCCCCCAAGAGTGAAAAAGTTGATCCAAAGGGTGAAAATAGGTCCTACTTGTCTAACTTCATTAGGAAATAAGATCCCCACCTTGAATTTACTATCAACCCTTAGATGAGTCAACTCAAGATGTGAATTTGCAAATTTCCCTTTTTTTTTGCAAAGACGGGTGTATGAGTCAAATAGCACTTTAGGGAGAAAGATTAAAAATAGAAAATCAACTCCAAATTGTAATCTATAAAGTGCATTTAAAATATTAAACATAAAACTGATGGAACCTACATACTTTAGGGAGATTTTTGAAGGGATAAATCTTGTTTACCTCTCACAAAAAGTGCTTTTTCAAGGCTCATTGAGGACTCATTCACCCTATGGAAAATGGTTCTCGGCTAGGGCTCCTAAAAATCAATTTATCGGTTATGTTCTTCTATGATTGCACTACTAGATTCTTCAATCTTGTTAGTCAGAAAGTTGGAAATAATTTTTTTCAGTTAATTTTTGTGATTTCACAAGAAAGGTGACAACTTTGACAGCTTTGCAAATATTTTTCTTCAATAGATCTTACACCTAAAATCTACAATCACACATCAAAGAGAGAAAAATGTTGTTTGTCAGGTGAATGGGGTTGTGACTTGGTCAAAAAAAAAATAGTCATTAAACCTTGAAATGAATAAAATAATGAAGGATTGATGAATGAACAAGCAATGTCACAACTCTCCAACCCTTATTTAAACCTTGATAATGGAGTTTTGCGACTTACATGAATGGCTTCAATGGATGTGGATCTTTCAATTCTTGATTGAGTCATGAAACCCACATCAACACATTAACTCCAAAAACATGCATGCCTCCACATAACTTTAACATGATGAATGGATCTTGAATGCTGCAACAAATGGTGAAGAAATATGCCCTTGAATGCTCTTGACAATAATTTTTAAATGTTCTTGATCTCATAAACTTTCTATTAGGAATGATCTCTTGAAAATTCTAGGTGAAACTAGGTAACTTCTTATTTACACATATCTTAACATTAATTTTTGAAATTAAAATATCACAAGCTGACATTAAGTTGTAGATTTGAAATCATTAAAATACTACCAAAAACATTATTTAAATTGGGGTCCTAGGTCTAAGTGAAGACCCATTCGCCCTATGGTGAATGGGTCTTAGGTCACTTTCCTAGGACAAAAATATTCCAAGCTTAACTATTGCGTAATGACATTTATGAATGCTGGGTTTTATCCCTCAAAATTTGCAATTAACTAGGCTTGGATTTGAATTAAAGTGACCAATTAATGAAAATTAACCTCAATCAATTAATAAATCCATAGGTTAGTGTGAGTGTAAAGGTTCACCTTAGAAAACCAAGAAAGAGGCACGATTAAGTATATTTTAAATTAAAAGGGCCCTAAACTTTATGTGAATATGTAAAATACATATTACAACACTAAATTAAGTCATATTTATGCTCATTTTTATATTATTTTTTTATTCCCAATTTAAGTGTGAAAAGTGAATACTTTTTCCTACACTACATTGTGCCCCCTCTTTAGCGAGAGGATGACCCCATGCCAAACTCACACTAAAGTATACATTCAAGTAAACTATGCATGCATCAATGACAAAGATACACAATCATGTAAAACATCAAAGACCAGGAAGAAAAATCCTAGACAATCTGATCGACACAAAACACATCTAAGCCTTCGGTTTTATTTTTTTTGCATGCTCGCTCTGAGGTAGTGGAACCTCAGGCTGTCCACTAGGTCAGTATCCAAAAAGGGTGGAAAATGAGAGAATAATATTAGGCTCCCATATGATATCAAAGATATCTTCATGAAAACTCCAATAAAGCACCACAAGGCAACGGTCCACAAATAAGCCAAGTGTGTTATGCTAGGTGGCCTTGAATTAAGATTATGAGCTTCATAGGGCTTAACAAGCTAAATTATGATAAACATATATAAACAAGGAAAGGATCCATAACCAAGCAAGGTGTGTTATGCTTGGTGTCCTTGAATAGGGTTCAAGCTCCATAAGGTTAACAAGCTAGGTTATGCTAACACTTATGAACAATAATCCTAGTAAAAGTTTTTTGTTTAAAGGTATATTTTTTAGTTTGTGTAAGGTCTTATTCTTAGGGAACATCATGCCTAATGTCTCCAAGAGAGGAAAATTCAAGATTAAAAGATTCAAAATTTAGGGAATGCAGTGCATCACATCACCATTGAGAGAAAAGTCATACACTAGGAAATATAACACTCTTGGAGGACCTCAAACCCAATGACACCACTAAGAAAAGGAAACATCACAAGAAGAAAGAAAATCACACCATGAAAAATAATATATGTCAAAAGATATTATCGATGCATGACCCCAGTTTAAAGTGGTTTCTAACACCATTGTTGTGAGAAATTGCTTTAAAGTGGCCAATGTTGAATCCTAAGACATGCAAGCTTCCTCGAAAAGCACTATACCAAGTCATATGTTCCCAAATGAAACTACATCATGAATAAGGGGTTTCCCCCAAAATAAAATTCTAAACATAGAAAGAAAAGTATGTCACATGCAAGTCAACTTAAGGCATGTTGTCTACATCCCAAGCTTTCTCTTATATATAAATGGAAGGAAGTCAACCAGCCAAAAGAGACAACAGATAGTGTCATATGAGGACAAGGCTACCTAACCCCTTTCCCACACTTAGCTCAAGACAAGGGTGGGCCAATATGATTGATGAGAAATATAATATAATAAAAATCAATATTAATTAGAGGAACTAGATGCTTCAACACAAGGAAGAGCACCACAATCCTTAAGATGTTGAATTTTATTTCCCAAAACCTTATATTCATTAATAGATTTACAATGAACTCTTTAATATGCACATAATGAATTCATAGTAAAATTTAATTCATGTTCTTAGAGGGAGAGATGCCAAACAATATTGGAGGAGTCTTGATAGGATACTCCCTTGATCAATACTAGAAGGTTTTCCTTTATTTTGTGACAAAGATATATCTTTCTTGGTACAAGGTGTCATACTTACGCAAGACTCTCTAGATTATGAGATTTTGTACTCTCCTACAAATGAGGGTGTAGAATCTAACAAAATCCAATCGTTAGTTTCTTGTGTGATGACATTGATATTTTTGAAAAAAAATATTTGATTATTTTGTTTCTTTCAAAGAACAATAATGAAGACCATTAGTTTCTATTAGTTCAGGATGCACCAAGATGAAATTTTGCTAAGAAGAATCCTTTGTAAGATTGTTGATATTTAGTGAAGGCTTGTTTTTTTCTTTTGAGGGACATTAACCAAGACCACTAGTCATTTCTTGTGTATTAGGTGTTATATGGATGTATATACCTTGTTCTGTAGCACCACATCCATTTCCATTGTACCTAAGTTGTTTCATAAGTTCATAACCTCTTCCATAAAGATTTATCATTTCTTTTGGATTCGGTGGTTGTTCATAATCAAATTCATCAAAGTTTTTGGTGTAATTTGTTTCTTCTTCTAAAGTGGTTGAAGTGGATGCTTTTGAATATTTTATTGACATTACCACTTTTTCTTCTCCCTTGTCAGATTATTTTGTTATGTTCTTGTATTCGCCCATGAATGTAGGTGTGAAATATAAGGAACTCCAATCATCATCCAATAACTTTGTAACTTCTTCAATATTCTTCTCCTTTCCTTTCTCTTTCATGGGTTCCACTTGTGTAGTTGGTGTCAGTGTTTTCATTGGATTTTCTTCAATGTTCAAAGAATTGACAGGGTCAAATTTGACTATATACAATTTGTTGTTGTAGATATACTTCATTTTATGATGAAGGGTAGAAGGAACCACATTCATTGCATGAAACCATGGCCTTCCTAAAATAAGATTATATGAAATATCATGAAACATAACATGGATAGGAGCTTGCAATGTGACCTTTCCAACTTTAATAGGTAGTGTGATCACACCAATTGGTTTTTTTCATATGTTATAAATGACAAATGAAGTTGATGTGATATGTGTAAGTGCAAGAGTGTGGAAGTGTGTATGTGCTAGTGAAAATTTGTGTAGATTAGTGTGTTATTCAAAGTGTTAGATTACTATATGTAGTGAGCATAAGGTGTCTGCAATCATTATGCCAAGCTAGAGTGTGTTGGAGCTATTCTAGTGGATTTCTAGTTGCATTGAGATCATATTCTATGTGTAACATTATATGTTCTTGTCTTCTTTCTATTTCAGTAGTGATCCTATTGTGTGAGCCTTTCTAGATACTATGTCCTTTTCTAGCAATGAGCCTCTTTGTACCATGTTTTTCCATTACTTATATTGTGAGCTAATCCTCACCATGGTTTTTCCCTTATTGGTTTCCCCATGTAAATTTGGTGCTCTCTTATGTATGGTGTTGGTTATTTTAGTTTTTGATTATTCTTTTCATGCTTAAACATTATAATAGATTAAGTTTTTAATGAATTTATTTGGATCTAATTATTTTTTATGGTTTTGATGTTTTAATTTAGTACAACTGATTTACCCCCTTCTCATCTATCTTTTTCATTCAATAACAATATGATGACATCATATATGTGAATATGGAGTCTAGCTCTTGAAACTCCCCTCAAAGTTAGAAGGATAAGATACCTAACATATATTTTCATCCTAATTAATTTCCCTACCATGGAGAGTACTCTCCCCTCTACAGTGCAACTTAGGTTAATGGTGACTTTGTCTGGCATGATGGTTGCCCCTACCAACAATGTCAATGCTATAATTCTGGAGACACTCTTTCTCAATGATCTACATAGGGTGAGATATGATTAGTGCATGGATACCATCCAAATGCATGATGTTATTTCTCTCTCCCCTTTGGAATTCATCTCTATGTTAGTACTTATGGGAATTAAATCTGTCTCTTTGATATTTTTTGTGATACAAGAGTTTGAATTTTTTAGAGTTTAAGTATGTGTTCCCCAACTAGTTTATATGAATGTAGTCACTTGTATTTACCATAAGGGCTAAAATTTACTCATGATGGAATGGTGAAATCTATCCATGACACTGGGTATATATCACTTTTATCATATGGGAGTTTCTCTCTTAACCATTTATGGCTTGCTCAGATGGGACCCATGCTACCCCACAATGATTAATTATATAGGTCATATTATGAATAGATATCTATAATCTCAACCTCTAATTTATTTTTGTCTCCTCCTTCTTCCTTGGTCCCCTTTAACCTACTCCTATACAACTAGTGGGATTTGTCTTCTAGGCCTTCTACATCAAGGGCTAATAGAAATCCCACTCACTTGAAAAGACCTCCCTCTTCTTCAAATACCTCACAACCTAAATTGATTTCATCCATTCCTTTGAATATGGCTAGAACAAGAAAAGGAAAGGCCCTCACATTGACAAAGATGAAACTGCATGTCTTCAAACTTCTAATTCTTCCTAACATCCCTCACCCTACTATATATAGTAGTGGTGAGAAAACCTAATTTTTGTGTCCTTTGCATGTGACTCCAACATCTTATTCCTTGATGTTTCCTTGTTAGTCCACAATCAAAAAATAATGAGGATAAAAGGTTCTCACAGTCAAGGTTAAGGATATTGCTCCCCTAACCTCTCTAAACCCTCTTATAGAGTATGTTCTTCCACTATTATGGTTGTGAATATGAATTCACCAATTGCCTCAATATATTCTTAGGCCCTTATTACTATTCCTCATCTCTATTAAAACCAACTTTTAGATGAGCATAAGTGTTTTTGACATGTGATGATGAGAGAACATGATGCCACTTAAAAGGTTAGGAATAAGATTTCCATTTAGTTCTCGAGTCTTCTCTTTCAACCCCTATTTCAGTATTACCATTTTACTTCATGAGTCTTCCCATTTTAGGTGGAGGTATTCATTGCACCTTCTCTAGAACCACTTCTCATCACTTCTCTTCCTAATGTTTCTAGAATTGTATCACTCATAGACATACCCCATAGAAAGGTCATGCTTAGTGTGGGCCAGTGTAATTCTCTCATATCTCAATGCTCTAGTTGTGTATCTAAGAATAATATTGAGAACAACCTTATACCTAAATCCTCACATAAGAATTATTCTCCTTCTACTTCTCTTTCTTCTTCCATCCTTATAATCAAAGATATCCATTTTTCATTAGAGTTTGTTACTACTCATCTCCCAGATGTTGGCATTGAGACACCTAGTCTTCCAAACCTTCCTATAGTTGAGTCGCTACACTCCTCTCTAGAGAAGTGTATGTTTGAATCTCTAAAGGAAATTTTATCCTTTTCAACTATTATAAAATAATTTACTCTCAACTCATAGGAACTAGCAGATGGGGATATTAAACCAACCACATCTCTAGCCCTAGCTATAAGAAATATTATTGGTACTATTGTTGCACACACACAATCTATTGAGGGGGGTGAATTAATAGATAAAATCAATTTAAAACTATTTAGTTCAACACGTATACCTAAACAAGAAACATAAATCAAAACAACTATCAATTAAGCAATCATAGAAGCAACCAATCACATAATGAACACTAGATATATGTGGAAACCCGAAATGGGTAAAAGAATGGTCTAATGAGATCCTTGGAGCTACTATCAAAATAAAACCTCATAAAATTAATGAATAAGTTACAGTCATGAAGTAGGCAAAAACCTATAAGAGACACCAATCTCATGATATATTTGTAGGAACCAACCTGTTGGAGACACCAATCCCTTGTACAAAGATTTGAGTACCAACTCAATAAGCAAAAGACCAATCCCACTAGATTATAGAGATAATGCTTATGAAAATTCATTATTGATAAAGATTCTTACAAAATATCTAAGCTTTCCTTAGACACACTCTTACACTCCTTAAGATATTTTTATAATGGTGCTCAAATATTGAGATGCAAATCTAATTGAGTTACACTTTCTTTCATAGGATTAAACTTCCATAAAAATATTCTTTCACACACACATTAAGTGAGATCTAAAATTATGATTATTAAATACATCTCACTTCCTTTAAAACATCATGTTGGCTAGGGGTCCGCAATTAACCAAGTCAACATAGGATTGACTTAAATTCAAATTACATAAACTGTGTAGTGGATAAGTCATAATTTTGTTTTCCATTAAATGAACATGATGTTCTATGCTTCAATAGGAACCTTAACGTGGATCTAAAAAATATCCTACTCTAACTCTGGAATCCACACACTTGAAGCCACAATTACATAGTTCTGGAACACCAATTGGTTAATTGATAAGCATGGTGACTTTTATGTCACTTTAATTTTTTTGCATGTTGAATGTAACTCAAAAAAATAAAAAAATAAGATCAAATAGGTGGACATAATATCCTTCCAAGGTGCAAAGCCAGACTCAAATGATCTAGAAGATAATACGAATAATGACTATATTTCTAGAGAAATATCTTTGTCTTGAATAACCAGCCTCAATCATTTCAGATCAACATTCAAAATTACTTCTATCAACACAAACAATTTCAAGAATTCTATTGGAAGAATACTATAGTTTATCTTCTTCATTGTACTGATATACAAGTACTATTACACTTAATTTTTACTGCTCAAAAAATATTATTCCTTAGACATCAATAAAATCCTTTGAGGCCAATGACAATGTATATTCAAGAACTAACCTAGTTTTTGTTTAATTGTGAGGTTTCCCTCCTTTCTCTTATGATCTATATTGGAAGGAGGATGACTTTTTCAACATAGTCAATTATAAAAATACCCTCCATATCTTGATATTAGAGTTTGTTTGACTGTTATTACTCCCCCATAATTGTTTGTATATGTTTGTGGTCTCTCTTGGAGGACCCATGATACCATCGTAGTTACTTGGATATAGGGTAGACAATCTATCATGCACTTCCTATATTTTTATCATCATTATTTTTTACATCATGCTTTGATTTTAGATATTTGGGGATGATGTAAAGCATTTGGGGCTTTTATTCCTTCTTCCATGTTGGCCCAATTTTTATTTTATTTTTCTTCATGTATTCCTTCTTCATGGTTTGATACATTTGAGGACATGATGAGGAATCATACATAGGTTGTTGATATGTATCATAGTGAATCTAAATATTTAGATCCCCCATTGTCTCTCTTATGATATGAACTTGAATAAGTTATGCTTCATTGTGTAACATAGTGAAGGGCGAAGAACATCACATTCGTACTACATATCTCTTACCTCATCATTACTTTTGAAACATTTCTACATTTATTTTTCTTTTCTTACATCTGGTTGAGGGGAAAGACAATATATTTTGTTTGTGTGGATGTATCTATCTCTTTTTTTTGGCTATTATATAATTTAGTTTATACTAGTCATAATTTGTATGGTCCCAAGTATGACACAACTTGCTAACCATACATATCAACATCATCTTTTGTCTATATAATCTTTAATGTATAATTTTCACTTTTTCCTAACATATTTTTGTATAGCTAACATATTTGTTGTGATACAACTTAGCCAATTTATGCAAGATCCACTTGGATCTCTTCCTTGGGGGGAAATCCATGTGGATATAAGCCTTTTCTTCCCCTTTATATTCAAGGTAAAATAATATCTCTTTTTACTTTAGTTTACATATTCTCTTGAACACATGTGCTCACTAAAGTGGAGAAATTTTTTATCATCATAAATTACATCCTTTACAATTTCACACTACACACACCTTCCTCCTTAGCTAAAATAAAAGAATTATTCTCTTCCTTAAACATAAAACCATTTTCTTCCATTTGGAATGTGTAATTCCTTCACCATTATGTCTAATTTTCCCATGGACTAGTACACACCACAAAGACGCTGGTGAGCTATGTTATCATCCTATAAAATATGAGACTAAGGTGGCAGTTGAGATGTTACACCTACTACATTCTAGTAGCATAATGCCTCTAGGTGATCCCACAATATTGGTTTAAATTTTTTGCGAAACTAGACATTGAACTAATTTTTTTTAACTAAATCTTCACTTTTGAGCACCTATAGCTGCTAAATCATGAGGAATTTGAAGATGGTGTGAACTAGTGATCTGTCAAATTTTGTCTATAGATTCTAAATATATATATTTTAATTTTTTTTTAATCATATTACCTTTCCTTTTTGATCTCCTTCAAAAAATATGTTTTACTAGTAAACACCATTTTTAAGGATTGATGCTCACCATAAACAACATAAATTTTTTTCTAAGAAGGATAGAATTCCTTTTTTTTTAAATTTAGCTTTGTAAATATGATATATAACAAGTTCATTCAGTTTTATAGTGTTTTATTGAATATTTTTTTCTTAATCAATTTTTTAAGTCAAACCATTTGTAATATAGACATAGGCAAACCATAAACAACATAAATTTTTTGTATATATATCCAAAAAAAAAAAAATTACTAAATTAGGGACATCAATATTTACGCTAAACATATTTGTAAGAATTTTTTTTATAATCTACTATTTTTCCACATGTGCAAAACAAAGAGCTTGATTTTCGATAAAAAACCTATGTTTAATTAGACTAAAAAATAAAATATGTAATAAGAATAAAGCATATATTAAATTTATATTTGATGGATAGCTCATTCCAAGGACTACCATCATCTAGTTGGTTCTATGAATTTTCCTCTACTTTCATCCTCAACTCGAGCTTCAAAAGGAAATTCTTTGTAGAAATTTGGTGCAAGAACGGGAGAAGGGAAAAAATGGGGGGTTCACTCGAACCCCTCTTCGAATGAACCCCCCTTGACCTTTCAAGTGAAAGGGGGTTTGCTTGAAGGGAGGTTCGTGTGAACTACCCTTTTTTCAAAATTTTCCTTTGTTTCCATTTTGGAAAATGTGCATAAAGTGGGTTCCATAATTAAAGAGGGTTTTCTCAAAGGGGGATTCGAGTGAACCCCTTTTAGGTTAGAGCGAACCCCCCAAAACCCAAAAAAAATCTTCATGGCGGTGATTTTTGCAATTTTCCTTTCTCAACAGAATTGTAAACTAGTTTGGTGGGATCACCCCTCTCTCAAACTATAACCTTGTCAATAATCACTTTGGCAAAATGCCTAGAACAAAAAGTCCCCCTCTTTTACAATTTTGAAAGGATTTGTCCATTCCCCAATATAGAGGCTTCACACTTCATTTATTATAGAATTAATTTAATCTTGATCTCTTGAAGAAACACACAACTCTCTTCTCTTCTCATTTTGTCAATGATTCTACAACATTTTGTTTAGAATAGACAAGTTTTTCCATTTAGATCTATATGCACATCTTGGAAAGAGATCTTTCGTGGACGTGAGAGTAAACTCAATTGTTTCAAGATGAGTTCATCTTGCAAGGAATTCATTGTCATATTAGATATTATTTTTTCTCCTTTTTCACTTAGTAATTCTCACTTTTGTCCTTGAATAGGGAAACTTTTGAGAATCCTTATTAAGCATACTATCTCATTCTTTGATTAGCATATGGTTGTCTTTATCATTTAACACCTATTTTTATTATCTTATCTATAAGGCTATCCTTGGAGGTGCAAGCACCAATATGGGGGTTTGACTGAGGAAAATTCCTCTATAGCCACCAAAACATTTCTCTTTGGTGTCTATGTGGGTGCAGGTGGAAGAAAGCTTTCAAGCAAGCTTGAAATTCACCAAATAATTTGTATAATAGATGAAATCTGTTTTTCTCATTTTCTTTCATTTCATTTGACATTTTTTTTTTTATGTTTAATTTTATACATTCATATTCTTCTACCCTTTCATGACCAAAAATCTATGCATAATAATTTGTGTCCTATGATTATTCCTATTTTTCTATCAATTTGGGGCACCAATGCGATATGTTTTCATATTACTATAACATTGTCATCTTTGATAGAGTGCTTACTGAGCTATCTATAGGACCTTCATACCTCACACTTTTGGTTTCTAATGTCTGAATGATTTTGATAATTTATGCACTTTGTACAAATTGTACTCTTTTGTTTTTAGTTCACTTTAGCCATGTTATAATGGGGTAGTTGAGATATAGTTTGAGCCTTGAGATCTAATAATCTTGAGGGTATTAAATTCCCTCCTCTGCAATGGTATCTCCCTCCCTAATAAGGAATACCTAGTTAATATGCGTTTTGTAGATGAAAATACTCTATGTTTTGAATTTGATGGAGGAAACATGGACAAGCTTATACTAATGCTTAACTTATTCTAGTCTAACTCTAGTGCTAAATTACGTAAAGAGAAATTTATTATTCTTGGTTGGAAATATTTCCCTCGATATGGTTTAAAAAGTATCGTATCTAGTAGAGAGAACCCACCAAACTAGTTAGATATTTAGGCATTCCATTTGCAGTTAATGATTATTTAAAAGATACGTGGTTATAGATCAAGGGGAAGATTGAGAGTAAGATGCATAAATAGAAATAACATTTTTATCCTTTGCTTGAAGGATTTATATGTTTTGGAAATTTATATATTCATATAGTTTGTATTACTCTTCTCTCTCGATATTTAACAGTTATTAGGTGATGAGATTCAGAAGAAGATTAGGAATTTTTTCTTGTCTAATGCAGAAGGGAAGAAGAAGAAACACTCTATCGAATGGGAGTCGTATTGTTTGGACAAAGAGTATGAGGGCTTCATGGAATTTCTCTTACATTTAAAGGGATTATTAGATCCTTGGAGGGGGAAGAGCCCTGGAAGGTGTTGGTTGGGAATAACATCATTTATGTTTTGTGACCATTAATGAATTGTAGAGCATGATATCAATGGATGTAGCATTTCTAGAAGAAAAAAAAATTCAAGAAGAAAGAGGAGTAAGAGGATGATTTTATACTTCAAGGATTGGATGAGGTTCCAACTTAGCCTAATGAATATTTGGTTTATCTTGTTTCAAACAAGACTATTTTGAATGGTTTCAATATTGGTTCAACCATAGTGCTTATTTTTCATGCTAAAATATTATAGGATACTTACAAATAGAAAAAAGATTGTAGTAGTTCTAGATGATGAATGCCATGAAATAAATGTGCTTAATGTTAATCTAAATTCTCAACATTAACCATCCTTAATTTGATCTAATAAGGAAAATTAGAAGATCTTCTAATGCTAAGCATACTAGTGGCCCCTATTTTATTTTTTCTAAATATTTTAACTTGAAATTTTGAATACCACCAAAAAGAAAATTACTTTTCTAGAGTCAAATCATAAGGATTTTAGTAAGGTATAAAGTTCCCTGAGGTATTTTACCTGAAGCCACATTGGGTTGATAAATTTGATTCCTTTATTAGGTAGTCTACACAATTTTCTTTTCTTTCTTGTCCTTTTTGTGTCATGATCCTTGGTTGTTGCATTACAATAATTTTACCCTCTAATGTTTGTTCTATTCCATGAAGCATATTTCTTCTTATTTAAAATTAGTGGGGATAAGTAAGAACTTCAATTAGAATGAAAAGTTCTTCATTATAATATTTCAGTGACATTATAATGAAATTTTACTAGTTGTAAACTTTGGGTTCTTGAAACACCTAGTGATGGTGTTGAATGATCTCTGGAATCTGATTGATCTTGAGAATTTAAATCTTGTGTTTTTATAAAATATAATTTTGATTATATAAAATATAGTTTTGCATCTATGTTATAAGTAGTTTATACACCCTATAGGAGCTAATAATTTTTACTTGATAGTATTTATATCCCTATAATTTTATACATTTTTTCATGTGTACTAAAATCTGTGTATAAACTTTGAAAATAAAAAGACAATTTATTTATATTGGCTTAAATTTTTACATTCCAAAAAATATATCTACTCCTCTAATTGGGATATAATTCATTTTATTCTATTCAATATTTTTTTACTCAAATTTTTAGATGATGATATTTACCACCATAAGGGATTTTCTCCATGTTACAATCATGATCTATAAATTAAAAAATTAAGACACAAAATAATTGAGATCATTACACAATCTTTATATAACAACCAACTATTTCACCTTTCACGTTTGTATATAACCAATTACTTCGCTATTTGTATTAACCTTTTTCAATTTAGTTATGTACAAACATAATAGTGATTTCTCACATTCAATTAAATTCTCTTGTTTAATTTTAACATTTACTTCTTACTCTTATTTCACCTCATTCTTAGTATTCATTATTATTTTCTCCCTATTAGTACATTTATGACCCTAAGATTGTTTTCTATTATAATTACAACATAAACCATTTATAATTTAGATTTCTCTTGTTGAGAAGAGAGCAGTCTAATATTTCATAGGCTAAATGATTTTTTCTGATTTATACAAATAGGATTATCCCATATAATCTATTGGAGTGTTTCATTATTTTTAAGAAAAATGTGTATAAGGATCAAAGTAAAAATATTGGACATGGAATGAATACATTAATGCATCATCCATAGATACATTTATTATATCTATCTTAAATAAATCTATTTAAAATATTTTGACATATCATTCTCAACCAACAAGATTTTTTGGTTTTTTTATTTGTATAAATAGATAAATAAATCTTCTTAAATATAAAAAACTAGTGTTTTAAATTTCACAAAACGTGTACAATGTTGGATCGTAATTACTAGTTAAAAGGTGCAAGTTTTTAAAATTTAAATTTACATATTTAAAATTTGTGGGATAATTCTACATTATTTGTGAGGTGGGAGTTAATCTTTGAAAAATGAATGAATATATGGATATGAATACAATGATAAGCATAATTAACAAACAATAATTATGAATATGTGAAGATAACTACAAATAAGAACAAGTGCCATGTAGTGGTTAGTACTTGTCTTTATAGTATTGTAATTATTGCTTTCTAATAAAAAAAATTATGAATTAATATTGCCAATAAAACTTGAAATCAAGATATCAAATGAATAAAATTTTGAAACATTATATCTATTAATCATATTTTTATTTTTATTTAGTTTAAATTTTTAATAGTTCTAACCATAATATTTACCTTATTCCTAATTCTAATCCTAACCATAATTATAATGCTTTTCTGATTATAATAATTACTCATAATAGGATTAGAATTAGAATTTAATTAATAATTATCAAAATTTTAGTTATTTTACTTTAATTTTTATTTGTATTTATGTATGTTTTGAAGTTAATTAAATTTGCAGAATAAAAAATGGGCAATATCAAATACTTTAATATCTAATTTAAATTTTTATTTTAATTGTGTAAAATCAAAAAAATATAAAAATAAGTAACATTAGTTTGTTTTAGAAAGATTTAATGAAATGACTTTATAAAGAAAAAATTAAAAATCACTAAAAAAATGAAAATATTTTACCTAATTTTCTCTACACCCTAAATTTCTTAGCCAATTATGTTCAACAGAAATATTTTTAACAATTTTTGAAGTTAAGTATTTAACATGTTCACTTCTAAAAAATAAATTATATTTGAAGAACATAAAATTCTAGCTTTTAGTTGGTTCAAAACCTACTTATTAATAACTAATAAAAAAAATGAGTTGAAGAACTAATTACGATAGTACTATGCCTATGAAAAGCAGTAACACGTGTCACATAGTGCCTAGCACTTACCTTGATAGTATTGTAATTATTGTTTTTTAGATTTGATGAAAAATAAATATATTTTTCTTAATTATACTATTTTAGTATTGTTAATTAGTTATTTTAATGATCTAGCCCTAACCCTAGATCATACCCTAACTCTAATTTTATCCTTAGCCCTAACCCTATCTCTATCCTAACCCTACCAATAAATTCTAAACCCTTATCTTAATCCTAAACCTATCTCTAACCCTAACTATAATCATAACACTATCCATAAGTATAAACCTAATTTTTATCACTAACTTTTAAATAAATAACATATTTAATAAATGTTATATTATGACTTATTATATATTAAATAAATTTAGTTAAAAATAAATATAATATATACTAAAAATCATTAAAAGTTAGATATTACATGTTGGCAATGTTTCTCCTCTTAATATATATATTAAAAATAAAATATAGCATATTGAATTATTAGATTTGACTCCTAGTAGACATAAGTGCAACTATATTTGTCCAGTCAAATCAATAATTGTTAAATATTAATGGATGATTGTAGATGGTATTATTTTTTCAAATGACCTTAAAGAAGAGTTAAGTGGTGGGAGAGGTTAGGGGGGGAGGAGAATGAAAAAATGAAGTAAAAGTGAAGATAGGCAAAAAATAATGAAGACATAATAGAAGAATTTATAATATAGTAATATGTTATAATACAAATAAATATGGATTCAAAAAAATAAATTTAAATGTCTCAAATAAATAACTCTAATGATCTTAGTGTAACCCTAACTCAATGATTCATCATAGGAAGAGGATAATGAAAAATATGATTGTAGAAATGGCGTTCAAAAGAGTTAAGAGGTGGGAGAGGGTAGAGAGGGAGGAAGTTGAAAAATGAAGGAAATATAAAGAAAAATATAGTAAAACTTAAAACAATAATAATTTAACCAAAGAAAAAAATGAGATTATATATAAAATACAAATTAGAAAATTAATTAAATGATTCAATTAAAATACAATAGATTATATAGATTAAAATAGAACCTACAAAATAAAATAATCTATCATATATATTAATATAAATGTATAATATAAATTAATATATTACCTACACAATGTAGATTAACTTGTTTACTTACAAAATATTACCTTCCATAAAATAAGATATAAATAGTAATAATGTATATAAACTCTACATTAATATAGATTATATATATAAATTAATATTATTTATATTAAAATAGGTTGTATATTATATATAAAATAGACCTAAAATAATATAGGTTATCTTATATAAATATATATTATAGGTTATAATTTTTTTGGAAAATTTATATATAAATTAATATAAAAATATACATGATGAAAAAAAATTACTATTGAAAAGAAGAAGGGAGCATATAATAATTAAATTATACCATTAAATATTAAAATATTAGTGCAATGGAAATAATAATACGTTTTTTTTTTTTGTTATTTTAATAGTGTGAATCCAAATCTCAATAAAATAGTTAATTGATTTTTGTCAGATTTTTTTTAATAAACAAATTAATTAAATTATTTAAAAAAAGTAAAAATAAATAATTTATATTGAGAGGTGGGATAAGAACCTATATTATATCTTAATTTTTATTTTGTCCCTCTTTATAATTAATATAATAATTTATCATTAATAAATTATCATAATAGCACTTATTTACTAATATATATAATTAGCAAATAATATAAAATTATATAAATAAAAGACAATCTAGTATATATAATTTAGGTATATAATTTATCTCTATCATAATATAAAGAGATAGGTTATAATTTATCTAAGGTGCGATATATCTTACTTATTTCTATAATTTATAATTTAAATAATTGTAACTCATCTATATAATTAGATTTAAATCATTGTATTCCTTAAATGGTTTGTATTGCACATTTAGCTCAACAATTTTTTTAGGGCGAAGCAAAGCCGGCAGACATGAAAGAAGCAGATTGGGAACGAAGGGTATCAAGTTTATAGAGATACATATTACAAACAAAACTGCTGCAAAGAGGACTAACTTACAAGAGATAGTTGTTTACTAACAGTTCATTTAATTTTCATTAAAAGATGAACATGTGTGCTAAAGAATTAAGAGGCTTACAACCTACCAATACAAAGGGATATACTCGTATATGGATAAGTATTAATGGATGAAGTCGCGGGAATAAGTAGTGACAATAATTGTCTTACCCAAGTAATTGGAATCCCTTACTTAAACTTGTACGGTGGTATGGCCAAGACATATATTTTACTGTATAACCAATTAGATATATTATATAACCAAATTTTATCAACAGATATACACGTCAACTTATACCTGCCCACATTAACTACGCTCTTGGGAATGCATGATGCAAATTGAGCGGCAATGTTTGTTTATTCTCCTTGGGCAATGTCCCCTTATTTAAAGAATCATTTTCATTTTATTTATATAATAAATAAAATGAAAATGATTCTTTAAATAAAATAATATAATAAATTTTTAATAAAAATTAAATTTGTTTTATGTTATAAAATCCAAACAATAAATAAATAGAAAAATGAAAAATTAAAGTTGTTTTTGGAATGAATTGGAGAGCAGGGTAAAGAAGTAGAGAGGGAAGCATAGAGAAAGAGAGAGAGAGGAGGGAAAAGACGTAGAGAGGGAATGATAGAATAAGAGAGAGAAAGGAGGGAAAAGAAGTAAAGAGGGAAGGATAGAGAAAGAGAGAGAGGGGAGGGTAAAGGGACAGATGGAGATAGAGAGGGATAAGTGAAATAGAGATAGGGAGGGAGAGAGAGGTAGGATAGAAAGAAGTAGAGAAGGAAAGAGAGAGCTAGAGAGAGTGAGAGAGGGACGGAGGGACAGAGAGGTAGATAGGGATAGGGGAGATATAGAGAATTAGAGGGGGAAGGAGAGAAGTAGAGAGGAATAAGTGAGAGGGGGAGAAATAGAGAGGGAAGGAAGGAGAGAGAGAGAGAAATAGGTGGGATGGAATGAGGGATAGATAGAGAGGGATATGAGATATAGAGAGAAATAGAGAGGGAAGGAGAGAGCAAGAGGGAGAGAGAAGGGGGGAGGGAGGGAGGAAGAGGTAGAGATGGATAGGTGAGATAGAGAAAGAGAGAGAGGAGGATAAAGAGGTAGAGAGGGAAGGATAGAGACAGAGAGAGACAAAGACAAAGGAGGGAAAAGAAGTAGAGAGGGAAGGATAGAGAAAGAGTGAGAGGAGAGAAAATAAGTAGAGAGGGAACGATAGAGAAAGAGAGAGAGAGAGAGAGGAGGGTAAAGGGATGGAGGGAGGTAGAGAGGGATAAGTGAGATAGAGATAAGGAGGGAGAGAGAGGTGGGAAATAAAGAGGTAGAGAAGGAAAGAGAGTGAGAGAGATAGTGAGAGAGAGAGAGAGAGGGAGGGAGGGAGAGGTGGAGAGGGATAGGGGAGATATAGAGAATTAGAGGGGGAAGGAGAGAGAGGTGGAGAGGAATAATTGAGAGAGGGAGATAAGTAGAGAGGGAAGGAGAGAGTGAGAGAAATAGGTGGGATGGAGGGAGGAATAGGTAGAGAGGGATATGTGATATAGAGAGAAATGGAGAGGGAAGGAGAGAGCGAGAGGGAGACAGAAGAGGGGAGGGAAAGAGGGAGAGGTAGAGAGGGATAGGTGAGATAGATCACTGCTTTCTTCATGTCGTCCACTACTTTTCACGGTCACAAATAATGTGGACTCAGCCTATTGGCGTAAGTATTGCACCTCATTGGGGTGCAAGTGCTAGTATAAAAGTAATTTACTTCAGAAACAACAAACAACAGTTACAATTTCATAGTCAACACTTCAAATTAATATTAATTCCACTATTGATTTATAAACAAGCCAAACTGTATATTATATGTTAAGATTTCTAATATTTTTTAATTTATTTTAAACTCTAAAAATTTGTAGAGAGTTCTATTAAATCGAGAAAACTCGAGACAATGTTATTATTCACTAACAAGTTGAAAGACTTTAAGCTACTGAAGTTGTGTTAAGTAGTAGAGGTCTGGAAAAAATCTTCAGGCTACTTGAAGCCGTAGAAGAGGACAAAACTGATGCATTAAGTGACAATAACATTTCATTCAGAAGGGAGGAGTATAGTGGGGATGAAATCACCGAAATTGACGTCACATCAAAACTAAGAGGTTGATTGTACACAGCTACTAGCAAATCCAGAGGAACATATGGTAATTTTGCTTGCCTTTTTAATATCTTTAACACCTCTCTCATTGTAGGTCTTGATGGGGGGTTTGGATGAGAACACAAGAGCCCCACCAACATCAGTCGCTCTATTTCTTTCTCACTAAAATTTCCTCTATTTAACCCCAATAAGGTGCAATACTTAAGCTGATAGACTGAGCCCACATTATTTACAGTCGTGAAAAGCAGTGGATGACATGAAGAAAGTAGTGATCTATCTCACCTATCCCTCTCTACCTATCCCTCTCTCCCTCCCCCTTTCTCTCTCCCTCTTCCTCTCTCCTTCCTCTCTATTTCTCTCTATATCACCCTCTCTACCTATCCCTCTCTCCATCCCACCTATTTCTCTCACTCTCTCCTTCCCTCTCTACTTCTCTCCCTCTCTCACTTATTCCTCTCCACCTCTCTCTCCTTCCCCCTCTAATTCTCTATAACTCCCCTATCCCTCTCTACCTCTCCCTCCCTCCCTCTCTCCCTCTCACTCTCTCTAGCTCTCTCTTTCCTTCTCTACTTCTTCCTATCCCACCTCTCTCTCCTTCCCTATCTCTATCTCACTTATCCCTCTCTACCTCCCTCTATCCCTTTACCCTCCTCTCTCTCTCTTTCTCTATCCTTCCCTCTCTACTTCTTTACCCTCCTCTCTCTTTCTCTATCTCACCTATCCCTCTCTACGTCTCCATCCCTCCCTCCCCCCTTCTCTCTCCCTCTTTCTCTCTCCTTCCCTCTCTATTTATCTTTATATCACATATCCCTCTCTACCTGTCCCTCCCTCCATCCCACCTATTTCTCTCACTCTCTCCTTCCCTCTCTACTTCTCTCCCTTTCTCACTTATTCCTCTCTACCTCTCTCTCCTTCCCCGTTTAATTCTCTATATCTCCCTTATCCTTCTCTACCTCTCCCTCCCTCTCTCTCGCTCTCTTTGGCTCTCTCTTTCCTTCTCTACTTCTTTCTATCCCACCTCTCTCCCCCTCCCTATCTCTATCTCACTTATCTCTCTCTACCTCCCTCTCTACCTTTACCCTCCTCTCTCTCTCTCTCTCTTTCTCTATCCTTCCCTCTCTACTTCTTTTCCCTCCTTTCTCTCTCTTACTCTATCCTTCCCTCTCTACGTCTTTTCCCTCCTCTATCTCTCTTTCTCTATGCTTCCTTCTCTACTTCTTTACCCTCCTCTCCAATTCATTCCAAAAACAACACTTCCTATACAACTTTAGTTTTTCATTTTTCTATTTGTTTATTGTTTGGATTTTATAACACAGAACAAATTTTAATTTTATTAAAAAATTATTATATTAGTTTATTTAATTTTATTTATTACGTAAATTATTATTTTATAAATAAATTATTTTATTTTAGTTTATTTATTATATAAATTACTATTTTTTTAATTTATTACATAAATTATTTTTTATTTTATTTATTATATAAATTATTTTATTTTATTGATTGGTTGAAAACTAAATTATTAATAACTAATTAACTAAAAAAATTATCATTACAATAGTATTATGCTAGGATAAACTAATAATATATTTCTCTCCTTGCATATTTCTAAAAAAAAATTCAAAATTTATAGTACTCTAACAAAAAAATTCTAATAAATATAATTGTTTTGAATATAAAATAAAAGTTTTAAGATCGATAAATATTTTTATTCTAATTGAAAAAACCTAAATTTATCCTCTATGGTATTCAAAAGTTTGGAGCATTAGATTCATCATCGTAATTAGCCATTATTTCCGAATCCTGTTTACCTTTTCCAGCCATAGACATTCACGTACTTTTATTTATTATTTATAGTTATTCGGGGGTTGAAATATATTATTATTTTATTCATTTATTATATTAAGAAAAGTACGCACATTCTTTTTCCATCGTGGGCCAAAAGATTGTGGGGCCGTTCCATTTGCATTTTTTGTGGGTTCCCGCCGGCGTCAAACTGCTGGAGATCCTGGCGGGTTCTCACCACGTGAATAGCCTATCTCGGTTAAAAATATACATGATGAAAAAAAATTACTATTGAAAAGAAGAAGGGAGCATATAATAATTAAATTATACCGTAAAATATTAAAATATTAGTACAATGGAAATAATAATACATTTTATTTTTTTGTTATTTTAATAGTGTGAATCCAAATCTCAATAAAATAGTTAATTGATTTTTGTATTTTTTTTAATAAAAAAATTTATTACATTATTTTAAAAAAAGTAAAAATAAGTAATGTTATGTATTTATTTTAGAAAGATTTAATAAGTGATTTTATAAACCAAAAAATAAAAATCATTCTTTCAAAAAGTGTTTATCTAGCTTTCTCTAAAAATACGCCAATAACACATAACTTTTTAACCAATTAAAGAAATATTTTTTATAGTTTGTAAAGTTAAATATTTTACAAGTTATTTTACAAAATTAGATTTTATTTTGTTTTTTTTTAAATAGTGTTTTTGATTGATTAAAAACTAAACTATTAATAACTAGTTAAGTAAAAAGAGTCAAACTCATTACAATAGTACTATGCTAATAAAAAGTACTAATAAGACCAAAAAATAAAGATGATCATAAAATATATAAAAAACCATATGTAAATAAAGATGATCAAAAATTATAAAATGAATTCAAATTTGCACAAAAATACACTATTTATCAATATATAAATATTTTAAAACATAAAAAATTACATAACTATAAAAAATTCACCATTAATATTTATTAATTACGTCTAAAGGCGTTATACAGTGAAAGCAATGTATAAACATTTTGAAGCTGCATTTAAAATGACAGGTAGGTGGAAGTCATTTAACTCAAAATTGATTACAGAATTAATTATAAAAAATTAATTCATATTTGTTTAACATTGAATATTTATGTGCTTTGCAAACTGTTTTTGCATAACCGTTTTATTGTGAATGCATAGTTCACCATGAAACCAACAAATCTATTTTTCTACTGCACAGGCAATGGGAGGCCTTTATTTGCGTTTGCTTGCATGTTGAAACCATAATTGATAATGTGCTTCACAAACGGTTTTTGCATAATCACTTTATTGTGGATGCATAGTTCACCATGAAACCAACCAATTCATTTTTCTACTGCAGAGGCAACAAGAGGCCTTTATTCGCGTTTGCTGGCATATTGAAGCCATGATCGAGGTACATTTTCTTAAACACTCCATTCTTCTCTTATTCAATCTAGGCATGTTACTTTCTGTTGTGTTATGCTTGATTGACAGGTTCTCTTGCATTGTCTTTTCATTCGGGTCAGGCTTAGCTTGGATGAGAGGTTCAATCTGGTGCACAATGTAGGAGAAGAATGCATTGAAGAAGAATATGCCACATTTCCACTGTTTTTGTTTGTATGAGAATTTTTATCTTCGTTAGGGTATTATCTGATTTTTGATACACAATTCATTGGAATTTACAGGGGAGCAAATTTCATTGTAATATTGGAAGAAGAATATGCCACATTTCCACTGTTTCTTGCATAACCGTTTTTATCAGCGAACAACGTTGTATATGACATTGAAATATCACGGGAAGTGAGTGTCTGTAAACAATTTGTTGAGGCTATCGAAAGGTATGTTTCCCATCACGGATTTTAATGGTTTACAATTTATGGTTTCTTGTGTTTTATTTTGAAGGGTTGTTTGGGGGTTTACGTGCATTTCAATGTTTGTTTCTCTATTTGATATTTGTACTCCTCTGTTCACATGAACGATGAAACCAATAAGAATTAATGGAAAAGGATACTTGAAAAGGAATTTACCTTACCAAAGCCATTTGTTATCCTGAAAATGGATCAGTCAGTTAAATAAACTAGCCGGAAGAAGATGACATTGAAGGGTAAGACAACCATGGTGCATGTTGCAAGCAATCAGTATTTGTTATCCTGTATGTTGTTTTGCAGTGTTTTTCTTTAAGGGTTTTCTCTTTTTGAAGACTCCAATTTATATCCCACATTATTTGTCTTGCAGGGTGATAACAGGGGATTTCTTGTTTGTAAAAAGATGGCAACTTCTCCTGAAATGCTTTGCTGCTTCCGTCCAGTTCCTTTCTGACAATTTCTTGAGGCTGTCACAAATATGAAATTTGACGAAGAACCAAATTATTTGAAGCTTATTTCTCTGTTTGCAGGCATTCTTGGACCAAATGTATCTACAAGACCAATCAATACAGATGAAGTTCACAAGGTAACCAATCTTTCTTTGGCCCAAGTTTCTAAGTTTTGGAATTGTTTGCAAAGTGTGGAGCAATGACAGGTATGAAAGTGTGGAGCACAGAGTGGTGGTGAATGATAGCCGAAGACGCCTCTATAATATGTGTGTTCATAATCACCTTATTGAATCTCTGTTATAAATACATAGCCATGGATGGATGGAAATTTATATCATCAAGATCACTATAGGTACGCTTTCTTTGGAAATTTATATCATCAAGATCACTATAGGTACGCTTTCTTTATCTGGTATACTACACAGTCTGAATTAGTATAGCTAATTTATATCTTGTATATCACACAGCCAAAAATTCTATAACCGTTCTCTGTGCAGATCGTATTGTCAAAATCACTATAGCTAATCTCTATTTGGCATTTGCTCACATTGAAGAATTACAATGCGCACTGTCAAGACTCAATATCAAGTTGCAACTACTATGGATGGAGGGAGGGCAATCTACATGTTTAAAATCACCTTATCTAATCTCTATTTGACATGTGTAGCCATGGATCAAAAATTTAAACTTAGAAAATTACTATAATTAATCCCTATTTGGCTTACTAATCTCTGTTCATCATACTATATTGTCAAAATCACTATAGTTGATTTCTATTATGCATTCATTGCCATGGACAAGGGTAAGCTACACCATCGTTCAAAATTGCATTACCTAATCTCTATTCACAGACATAGCTATGGATAGAGGGCAATTTATATCATCAAAATCACCATAGCTACTTTTTCTCTTTCCCTCTGTGATATACTGTATTAGCAAAATTGCTATAGCTTATCTATATTTGGCATACTATACTGTCAAAATCTCTGTAGTTAATCTCGGTTTGGAATATCACATTGTCAAAATTACTATATCTAATTCCATTTCGCATTCTATGTTGTCAAAATCACTATAGCTAATCTGTATTTGGCATTTGCTGCCATGGATGGAGGGGAATCTACTTTGTCAAAATCAGGCTGCAACTGCTATTGGCAGAATCCGATATATACAATCAATATCACCATACCTGATCTATATTTGACATATGCAGCATGGATGGTGGGAAATTTATGTATAGTTAATCAGAATCTCTATTTGGCATATTATATTGTTAGAAACATTACAGATAATCTATAGTTGGTATACGGTATTGGTAGAAATTTAGAATATCTAGATCGAATCTATGACTGACATATTTTATGGTCAAAATTGTTCCAACTAATCTCTATTTGGCATACTATATTGTCAAAGACTGAAAATCACTATAACTAATATCTATTTGGAATAAGCTGCCATCGATGGAGGGCAATCTATGCAGTCAACATCACTACAGTTAATCTCTGTT
This sequence comes from Sequoiadendron giganteum, assembly GCA_007115665.2. Lineage (NCBI taxonomy): Eukaryota > Viridiplantae > Streptophyta > Pinopsida > Cupressales > Cupressaceae > Sequoiadendron > Sequoiadendron giganteum. The sequence continues at coordinate 367,768,912 of CM021100.1, read as the reverse complement.
TGATGTTCTCTGCCTTGGATGGATTGAGGGCAACCTTTGCCATCAGAATCACAACTGATCTCTTTGGATGGAGAGCAATCGATTTTTTCAAAATCGCTATAGCTAAGCTTTTTTATTCTCTATATGTTGTTATGGCTGGTGGGCAATCTTTGCCATCAAAATCATAGCAGCTAATCTCTATTTGTTGTGTGCTGCCACCTATGGAGGCCAATCTATGCCATCACAAGTAATTTCTATTTGGAATGCGCTATCATGTATGGAGGGTAGTGATGCCATCAAAATCAGTGCAACTGATATCTATTTGAAATATTCTTCCTTTTATGGAGGGCAATTGAGGCCATAAAAATCACTGCATCACTGCATTTCTGTTCTATATATGTTGCCAGTGATGGAGGGCGACAAGTGTTGTTGAAATTACCTCAGCTAATATCTATTTGATGTGTGCTGCCATCGATGGAGGGCAAACAATGCTGTCAAAATCACTACAGTTAATTTTATTTATCATATGCTGCCATAACTGGAAGACAACCTATGCCATTAAAATCTCTGCAGCTAATTTCTCTTTGGCCTATCTATGCTGTTAAAATTACTGTTGCTAATCTTGATTTGACATATACTGCTATGGACGGATGCAGGGCAACCTTTTCTGTTAATATGAGCATAAATAATGTCTATTTGGTGTATATATATACATGGATGGAGGCCAACCTATGCTGTTACAACTGATTTCTATTGGTGTATGCTGCCATGGACAGGAGGCAATCTATAATGTCAAAATCACCATAGCTAATCTCTGTCTGCCATGTATTGCCATTGAAGGGCAATCTCTGCTGTCAAGAGTCACCTTAACTAATATCTATTCATCATACACTGCCATTGATGGAAGGAAATCTATGTAAGTCAAAATCACCATAGCTAATCGTTGTTTGGTATCTGCTAAATCACCACAAGTAATCGCTTTTTGGGATATGCCACTATTGACATAAGCAGTCTATGCTGTCAAACTCATCCTGCACCCACACCTGTCCCTGCCAATTTTTTAAGTTTTAACTTCAATTAATGCTGGGCCATTGTGAATGTGGGGAGCTAGCAAAGACAAAGTCATGTTACAACAAAGACTAAGAAGACCAGTGTTCAACCCTGGTCTTCTTAGTCTTTAATCCTTTGGAGGAGATGGTGAGTGAAGAGAATCCTCCCAAGTACAGGGAATGCAATTGGGGAAAGTTTTATAATCGAAAGAAGGATAGCAATTTTAAAAACAATACAATGTCTTCTATGGAATACTATATGCATATATAGAAATGGTGTATAGAAAGATTGCATCTCTACAATGTCTTCTCCAGAATACAGTCACGGTGTATAGAAAGATTGCATTTCTACAATGTCTGCTACGGAATACAGTCATGTTGTATAGAAATACTGCATATCTACAATGTCTTTTATGTAATATTATGATGTCTATTTACATATTAAAATGTGGTTGGTAATATTTTGAATGTCTATTTACATATTAAATAGTTGAATGGTGAAATAGTTATTGTTTTATTAGCTGAAATTTAATTTTGCTTATTGAACTATTTCATAATTAAAAATAACTCTTTTACTACATTTTTATTCTTTATTTAATTATCTTGATTTTACATGCCATGGAATCCTCTTGATATATTCATCACTCTAGCTTATCTCAACTGACATATTAGAGGGAGAGGGAGAGGGAGAGGGAGAGATGGAGGCTGATATAGAGAGATAGACATGGATAAGAAAAGAGATAAAGAGATAGGGAGATAGATAGATAGGGAGATATACAGAGAGAAGGATATGTATAGAATAAGATAGAGAGATGAGCGAGAGGGAGATTGAGTGAAACATAAAGATAAAGATATGGAGTAGAAAAGATGGAGGGAGAGGAGTGAATAAGATAGAGGAAGACATTTCTAGAGATAGGGAGAGAGATGGATGGGTAGAGAGAGACATTTTAAGAGATGGAGGGAGAGAGAGAAATATAGAGGTAGATATAGAGATGCAAATAGAGCGATTGAGGAAGAGTGAGACAAATAGATACAGGTAGAGATGAATATAGAATGCGAGAGGAAGAGGGAGACAAATAAATAGAGATATAGAGGGAGATAGAGGGAGAAATAAAGATAGAGAGAGATACATAGATAGAGGGGGAGAGAGAGGTAGAGATAGATAGAGAGGAAGAGATAAAGAGAAAAGTAGAGAGAAGTAGAGAAAGACAAATAAATGGAGTAAATAAAATAGAGAATGAAGAAGGGGGAGAGAGGGAAATGATATATATGTATATGGATAGAGATAGATAAATAGATGTAGAGAGATATAGATAGACAGAGATAGAGGAGTGAGGGAGAGAGAAAGAGATAGAGGTAGACATAATGAGGTATAGATAGAGAGGGGGCAGAGATAGGGAGATAGAGATGGAGGGAGCAAGAGTGAGAGAGAAAGAAGGTGACAAAGATACATAATAGAGAGTTATAGATAGGTGATAAGATAAAGAGAGAGAGAGAGAGAGAGAGAGAGATTTATAAAATAGAGAATGAAGAAGGGGGGAGAGGTAAAGGATATATATACATATAGGGATAGAGATATAGAAATAGATGTAGAGAGACATATAGAAAGAGGTAGAGAGATGAGTGAGTGAGAGAGAGAGAAACAAATTATGCATTAAATAGTCTAAAAATCGTAATGGCAATTACATGTTGGAGAATCTCTTACAATTAGAGCATGTTTGAATAGTTGTGATAGTAGTTGTTTTTATAATGCTCAATAGTTGTTTCAAATAGCTTTATGGTTAGGGTTAAGCTTCAATTGATTAAAAATAGGTGCCTTCAGAAGGATATCTCTCGGCGTACTTTACCTATATTTATGTATTAATATAGGTATATTAAGACATAAATATTTTTTATAATTTGTAAAGTTAAATATTTTACGAGTTGATTTTACAAAATTGAATTTTATTTTTATTTTTTTAAAATATTATTTTTTATTGGTTGAAAACTAAATTATTAATAACTAGTTAACCGAAAAAAGCCAAACTCATTACAATAATACTATGCTAATGACAAGTACTAATATGACAAACAAAAATATATTAAAATATAGGTACTTTACATGTATGGAGGGAGAGGAGTGAATAAGATAGGGAGAGACATTTCTAGAGATAGGGAGAGAGATGGATGGGTAGAGAGAGACATTTTAGGAGATGGAGGGAGAGAGAGAAATACAGAGGTAGATATAGAGAGGCAAATAGAGCGATTGATGAAGAGTGAGACAAATAGATATAGGTAGAGATGAATATAGAATGCTAGAGGAAGAGGGAGACAAATAAATAGAGATATAGAGGGAGATAGAGGGAGAAATAAAGATAGAGAGAGATACATAGATAGAGGGGGAGAGATAGAGAGCGATAGATAGAGAGGAAGAGATAAAGAGAAAAGTAGAGAGAAGTAGAGAAAGACAAATAAATGGAGTAAATAAAATAGAGAATGAAGAAGGGGGAGAGAGGGAAATGATATATATGTATAGGGATAGAGATAGATAAATAGATGTAGAGAGATATAGATAGACAGAGATAGAGGAGTGAGGGAGAGAGAAAGAGATAGAGGTAGACATAATAAGGTATAGATAGAGAGGGGGGAGAGATAGGGAGATAGAGATGGAGGGGGCAAGAGTGAGAGAGAAAGAAGGTGACAAAGATACATAATAGAGAGTTATAGATAGGTGAAAAGATAAAGAGAGAGAGAGAGAGAGAGGTTTATAAAATAGAGAATAAAGAAGGGGGGAGAGGTAAAGGATTTATATACATATAGGGATAGAGATATAGAAATAGATGTAGAGAGACATATAGAAAGAGGTAGAGAGATGAGTGAGAGAGAGAGAGAAACAAATTATGCATTAAATAGTCTAAAAATCGTAATGGCAATTACATGTTGGAGAATCTCTTACAATTAGAGCATGTTTGAATAGTTGTGATAGTAGTTGTTTTTATAATGCTCAATAGTTGTTTCAAATAGCTTTATGGTTAGGGTTAAGCTTCAATTGATTAAAAATAGGTGCCTTGAGAAGGATATCTCTCGGCGTACTTCACCTATATTTCTATATTAATATAGGTATATTAATACAGAAATATTTTTTATAATTTGTAAAGTTAAATATTTTACAAGTTGATTTTACAAAATTGAATTTTATTTTTACTTTTTTAAAATATTATTTTTTATTGCTTGAAAACTAAATTATTAATAACTAGTTAACCAAAAAAAGCCAAACTCATTACAATAATACTATGCTAATGACAAGTACTAATATGACAAACAAAAATATATTAAAATATAGGTATGCTAGGTATATAGGTACTTTACATATATGGAGGGAGAGGAGTGAATAAGATAGGGAGAGACATTTCTAGAGATAGGGAGAGAGATGGATGGGTAGAGAGAGACATTTTAAGAGATGGAGGGAGAGAGAGAAATACAGAGGTAGATATAGAGATGCAAATAGAGCGATTGAGGAAGAGTAAGACAAATAGATACAGGTAGAGATGAATATAGAATGCTAGAGGAAGAGGGAGACAAATAAATAGAGATATAGAGGGAGATAGAGGGAGAAATAAAGATAGAGAGAGATACATAGATAGAGGGGGAGAGATAGAGAGCAATAGATAGAGAGGAAGAGATAAAGAGAAAAGTAGAGAGAAGTAGAGAAAGACAAATAAATGGAGTAAATAAAATAGAGAATGAAGAAGGGGGAGAGATGGAAATGATATATATGTATAGGGATAGAGATAGATAAATAGATGTAGAGAGATATGGATAGACAGAGATAGAGGAGTGAGGGAGAGAGAAAGAGATAGAGGTAAACATAATGAGGTATAGATAGAGAGGGGGGAGAGATAGGGAGATAGAGATGGAGGGGGCAAGAGTGAGAGAGAAAGAAGGTGACAAAGATACATAATAGAGAGTTATAGATAGGTGAAAAGATAAAGAGAGAGAGAGAGAGAGGGGTTTATAAAATAGAGAATGAAGAAGGGGGGAGAGGTAAAGGATATATATACATATAGGGATAGAGATATAGAAATAGATGTAGAGAGACATATAGAAAGAGGTAGAGAGATGAGTGAGAGAGAGAGAGAAACAAATTATGCATTAAGTAGTCTAAAAATCGTAATGGAGATTATATGTTGGAGAATCTCTTACAATTAGAGCATGTTTGAATAGTTGTGATAGTAGTTGTTTTTATAATGCTCAATAGTTGTTTCAAATAACTTTATGGTTAGCGTTAAGCTTCAATTGATTAAAAATAGGTGCCTTGAGAAGGATATCTCTCGGCGTACTTTACCTATATTTCTGTATTAATATAGGTATTATTAATACAGAAATATTTTTTATAATTTGTAAAGTTAAATATTTTACAAGTTGATTTTACAAAATTGAATTTTATTTTTATTTTTTTAAAATATTATTTTTTACTGGTTGAAAACTAAATTATTAATAACTAGTTAACAGAAAAAAGCCAAACTCATTACAATAATACTATGCTAATGACAAGTACTAATATGACAAACAAAAATATATTAAAAATTATATTCTACATGATTCAAATATTCATAGAAATCATGGAAAATATACGATTCTAGCATGGAGCGAAATCAAGTGTGAAATCAGGAGCAAAATTAGGAGAAAAATTTGGAGCGAAGCCAAGAGCGAATTCAGGAACGAAGCTTACCATAATAGAAGAATGGTGATGGGTGGAGAGCATCACGAACAACTAGACAACTAGGCAGTAACAACAAATGGAAATGAAAGATAGGTGGCCCCAATCAAGGAAATTATGCTCGAAACTGATGGCACGGGAACCAACAACCAAACAAGAATAGGTGGCAAAGGAAAAGTCGATAGGAGAAAACCCTGGATCAAAAAAAGTTGGGGGAGGATGGTCATCGCGAAAATCTTAGAGAAATAGCCGCCCCCAACCCTGACCCCCTGAGAAGTTTCCAAAGGATTGTCAATTTCGAACATGGAAGGTTTGGATCTTGAAGAAAGAGGCACAACAATTGAAATCCTTCTCCCCTGTCGATAGAAGGACCAAAATCATGAAAATATATAATAGTTACCTTCAACCTCACTGGGAATACCTAACATGATGTGGATTCATCCTAAAATGGACAGGAAAAGATGTTCCAGTCAAGTAAATCATCATATGGATCATTGAGCTATTTGATAATCGGGTAAGATCAAAAACCCTAGCAGGAAATTTGATTTTGATAGAATGTGAAAATGAAGAAATCAAGAATAGGATTCTCCAGGGCGAGCCTCTTTTCTTTAGGGTTTTTTATTTCTATAAAATAGAATGGAGGCAAAACTTTGATCCAGGGAAGCACAAACCAAAAATTATCCGTATTGGATAACTGTTGACAAATTGCCCCCGAAATACTGGAGTGAGGAAATCCTTGAAAATTTTGGAAACGCTCTAGGAACCTTTGTTGGGATCGAAGAAGACTTCATTAGGGGAAAAATGGGACAAGCCAAAATCCTGGTGGAAATAAATACCAAATCCCATTTTCTGGACAATTTGGAGATTCTAACTAGAAAGGGAAGTTGGTTTCAGAAGATCATGGTGGATTCAATTGGTGGAAGGTGCATCCCTTGCAAAATCTATATGGCGGGATGTTCCAAAAGTGTTGGGAAAGCGCCAGACATGGCAATGGATGAGGTGTGGTTTGGGAGAATTTTCCTGCGCTTCCAACAAACCCTGAATGGTCAATACCGAAAAAAACTGAAAGATCCTCAAAGACATCTGGTCGTTTGTGAATCTCCACATCAAAAATTGAGAAAATCATTTTGAATTGCAATTCAAAATCCAATTCCGGGTGAAATTTTCTAGAGCAGCTAGAATTACTAAGGGTCGATATAGAAGCATTGGAGCGTGAAATCAATGGAAACAACATAGCTATCTTAGGCCAAGAGGATAAGGAGGAGATCGAGAAATTTGAGTCAAACAAACCCTTAGACGGCTGGGAGGATCAGAAAGAGGCATGACCAGGAATGGATACAAGTAACATAGTCAAAGAAAAATTGCTAGAACCAAAATTTTCTCCTCTAGAAGTAAATAAGGATGACCTTGTCTAGTGGAAGTGTGACACATAAGGAGAAATGGAGTCACTTCCTCCAAGGGTAGCCCTACCCTTGGCTCAACAATTGATGTTGGAAGTTGCAAGTGACTCAAACAATGATGGAGGAAGCCCCCCCCAACAACAGTTTGGGAATAAAGAAAATGGTGTCATCCAGGTCCAAACTTGATTATAGAAAGACAAAAACCAGAGGAAGGAAATCAGTCCACAAATTGATATTGTTGGTAGGAGATGCGGAAGGCCAGCAAAAACTCACAATGATGTTAAATTTGGGGAAGAGCACCCCACTTCCAAGTTTGCAATGATAATATGATCATGGAATGTTAGGGGCCTAAACGCCCTTAACAAACAACGCCTGATCAAGAGAATAATCTCTCTGTCCAAGGCAGAAATTGTGCTGCTCCAAGAAACAAAACTCAACAAGGATGACCTAGAAAATTTCAAGAAGAAATTTGTAGGATGGAAAGGTACTGGCGTTCAAGCCTGTGGTGCCTCAGGAGGTTTGGCATTGTTTTGGAATCCAATGTTGGTCCAGATAGAGACCTTGATGGAAAGACCTTGGTGGGAGGGTTGTAGAGTTCACAGTATCCAATTTTGTCTCAAAATCAGTCTCATCAGCATATATGGACCAAACTCATGTATTCATAAGCGTAACCTATTGGCAGAGATTGAGGACTTTTTAAGTGACAAATCTGGGGAATCCTTTATCTTAGCCGGAGATTTCAATGTCATCTTTGATGAAAAAGATAAAAAAGGTGGTATCCCTAGAGGGAACCAATCTCAGAAATAATTTAGGGAGTGGATCATACAAAACCAACTACTAAACATAGATTTCAGAAATGGATCATATACATGGACAAACAAGCGAGAAGACATTGGTATGATTGCAGAAAATCTTAACAAATTCCTTCTATGGGGTGGATTGGACAGTATGAGTTGCACTCTTGATGCTTCTATCTCCCCCAGTGCTGGTTCTGATCACCTTCCTATATAGCTGGTAATCAAAGAAGATAGAAGCCCACATTGTTCCCCCTTCAAATTCAAAAACATGTGGTTTAAAGACCACTCCTTTCATGAATTAGTTGAACTTTGGTGGTCAAAAATTTAGGTCACTGGCTCAAAAATGTATTGTCTAGTCTCTAAACTGAAATGGATGAAACAGAGAATCAAGGATTGGAACTAGAGCTGCTTTAAAAACATCTTTGAATCAAAAGAAAGTAATGAAGAAGAACTCCAACCAGTTGAGGAAGATATCATGGTAAATGGCCTAAACGTTCAGATTTTTTTTAAGGAGAAAGAGTTGCTTGGGAAATACAAAGATATCTTGGCCAAAGAAGAAATATATTGGCAACAGAAGTGAAGGGAAGTATGGCTAAAGGAAGGGGATAAAAACACAAAATTCTTCCAGAACAGCACAAGACAATGTAGAAGCGCAAACAAAATAGTTTCCATCAAAGGCGAGGATGGTTCCCTCATTGAGGAATCTCGTGAAGTTGTTGAAGAGGCGGTAAGGTATTTCAAGAACCTCCTGAACAATTATGCAGGATCTAATTTGGAGCAACGGGCAACCCTTCTAAAAATATCCCAAAATTGGTAACCGAGGACCAAAATAGGATGCTAGCACAAAAAATCACCAAAGAAGAAATCAAAATAGCTCTCTTCCAACTCCACCCTGATAAAGCCCCAGGACCAGACAGATTGCCTCCCAGTTTCTTCCAGAAATTCTGGGACTTAATTGGGGACGAGCTTTCAGATGCAATCAATGCGTCTTGGGAATCAGGGTGAATTTTGAAGGAAATCAACAACACCTTCCTTGCCCTCATCCCCAAGAAAGAACTAACAAACTCTCCAGAATATTTTAGGCTGATATCCTTATGCAACACCATATACAAAGCAATGAAACAATCAATGGAAAAGAGACTAAAACAAGTTCTTCCATCAATAATAGCAGATGAACAATCGGGTTTTGTTCCAGGCGAGGCAATTCTGGATGACATAATAATAGTTCAAGAAACAATTCACTCATTACAGAAGATTAAGAAAGCAGGGATGATCATCAAGTTTGATATCAGAAAGGCTTACGACATAGTGGATTGGAGGTTTTTTTCAAAATCATTAGAGGCCTTTGGGTTCCACCGTAGATGGATAAACTGGATCTTTAGCTAGATCTCTACTCCGTGATTCTCAGTTCTAGTCAACGGTTCACCTAAAGGACTCTTCGAGGTATCTAGAGGATTAAGACAAGGGGACCCAATATCCCCCTTCCTATACATTCTAATGGCAGATGCCTTAGGCAAAACAATCTCACAAAGCCTTCACAACTCACGTTTGGCAAGGCTTCAGGTGACAAGTGGGATTTAAGCAATAACCCACCAGCAGTTTGCAGATGACACCACTCTCTTTGGCACAACCAAGAGAAAAGAGGCAGAATATTTACACTCAATCCTTGAACAATATGCCCTAGCCTCAGGCCAAGAGGTCAATAAGAGAAAATCTGAAGTTTTCTTTTTAAACTCCAAAACTCGGAAGGAACAAGAGATATTAAGAGTGTTAGGATTCAAAAAAGGTGAGCTTCCATTCACATATCTTGGCATTCTTCTTGCCAAGGGATTAAGGTCCACAGGGCTATGGGATTGTCTCAGTATAAAAAAAAACTCCAAGGTACATTCTTGGAAGGCAAGATGGCTCTCCTAGGTTGGCAGAATAACTCTAATCAAATCATTCCTCTCTGCTCTCCCAATTTACCTAATGTCAATCCTTTGCATTCCTGACGGTTATGAAGACAAACTCACTGGAATATTAAGGCTTTTTTTTCTGGCAAGGCGATGCCGAGAAGAAGAAACTAGCACTCATGTCCTAGGAAAAGTTGTGCAGATCAAAGAACGATGGAGGGTTGGGTTTCAGGAACTTGGAGATGCAAAATATGGCTTTGGGGGCCAAATTAGTTTGGTGCATGTACACTGAAGGACAAAGAAAATGGGAAATAATTTTGCACAACAAATATGTGAAAGATGAAAACAATGGAAATGTCCTAACAATCTCGGATCCCCCCTTAGGCTCTCGAACCTAGAATTTTATGAAGAAATGTAGGCCCCTCATCTGCAATAATCTAACTTGGGATGTCCTGGATGGTAGCAAGGCCCAATTTTGGGAGAAGTCCTGGGTAGGTTACCTGAGCATGGATAGTATTTTGGAAGTCATAAATTTAAAACAGATGTTAAAATAATTGTGGGGTGACAAAGTCTAGGACTACATCCACAGGCACCATGGATCACCCCCCCAAGTGGAATTGGAAAGGCTTTTTGAAACTTGATTCCCCATCTTGGGAGGTTCGACTTCTTTCTAACAAGCTAAATTGCAGAGTATTATAATTAAGGAGTGGTAGCGATACGTTGAGATGGAATGGCTTGAAATCAGGGAGCTACAATGCGAAAGACATATACAAAATCATTTACGAAGAGAGAGGATGTGTCAAAAGAAAGTTGTCCCTCCATCTTTGCTTGAGTAATGTATGTCTCCCTAAAGCTAGGGCCTTTGCTTGGGAAGCCTCACAAAACAAAATTCTCATGTCGGAAAGATTCCACTGTTTAGGTTTCCACGGGCTTTCCAAATGTGTGCTATGCGAAAAGGCAAAAGAAACCACGAACCACCTTCTACTAGGTTGTAGTTGGGCCCAGGAATGTTGGAGATGGCTTTGTGCAAGATTGGGGTGGGAAAGTGTGTTACACACTGATTTTATCAGTTGGCTCATGTCGTGGCCATGCTTGAAGAAGAACTTGGTTTATGGGGACATCTAGATCCTTGATCCTTCAATCCTGATTTGGGAGTTGTGGAAGGGAAGGAATAGGAGGATCTTCCAAGATAATAAAATGGGCTTTCCATCATTAATAAGAAAAATTGAGGCATGCCTAATCGAGGCCCTGAATGCCAAACTTGAAAAATAAGTGGCAAAAAACAAGTTCTTTTCAGAATGGGATGCGAGTCTTTGAGCTGTATGGTATTCTCTAAAGATTCCTCCCTGGGTTGGCATAGGAGGAAGGGATTCAGTGAATGCCCGGGCATCAGTCATATGGTCTCCACCTTCAAAGGATTGGTTTAAGCTCAACTTTGATGGAGCATCAAAAGGCAACCCAAGACCATCAAGGGCTGGGTGCATCATAATAAATGACCAAGGTACAATAGTCGCATCATCATCAAAGAAACTTCCAGATGGTACCAACAATGAAGCAAAATTTCAAGCACTAATACAGGGCCTGATAATGTGCAAGGAATTGAGCTTAGCTAAGCTTGAAATTGAGGGTGATTCATCTATCGTCATCAATGCTCTTAGATGCAAGAATGCCCCAAATTGGAAGCTCAACGCTCTCCTAGGAATGGCGCTTGTGCTGGTGGAATCCTTCAAGAGAGTAACAATTAATCACATCTGGAGAGAAGGAAATAAAGAAGTGGATGCCTTGGAAAACGTTGGCATAGGAGCTAGGTAAGCCCCGGGCCCATGTGCCAAGGCCAAATATTTTGTCTAAGCTAGAGTGGCTAGATACGAGCGCATGGGCCTTTCCACCCAGCACGCGAGAAATCGATGACAACCTAGAAACAGTTGGCCTTAATGAGCTCAGCAAGCGGAGGGATACAGTAGCATTAAACCAAGGCTAAACGACGTCATCCTGCAGAGGCGAGAGAATTTCGAAACAAATACGAGCCCTATAAATTGCGCCCAAAGGTACAAATGAGTACCCCCCTTACTTCTCTCATTGGAATTCATCCTCCATGGAGGTGGCCGATCGTGTGAGCTATCATCACAATGCAAGTGATGGCAGAGGAATTAATTGAAAGGACAAGGAGCAAGCGAATTGAAATAAGCCTTGGCGGCCGACATTCAATGAAGCACTCAAATGCTTTTCTATTTGTGGCACTTCACAGTGAAACATTGCTATTCAAAATGGACACATCGATAAAATTAAGGAGTGTGAAGCAAGAGGTGGCCTTCCTCGGTGCCATCATAGATAGGAGGCTAAAGAATGTATGCCTGAACAAGGACATCCGATGCCTAGAAGCAGTCTGTATGGTGCTTGGAAAATCCTACTGCTTTTCCAGGAACCACACGCGGGCTAACTCAGACATTTCCTCTCGATTCTTGGCGTCTCTGCTAGATTTAAACCTACCTAAGGAGAGATGTTTGCTTCTTCTATGCTCGGTTTTCAAAGAGTCAATTCTGGTGGGCGACATCGACACTATGGCAAAAGTTATGCTTGGAGTGGGCTTTCCATTTCCAGATGACATGGAGCGTATGTCTGAAATGGGGGTCGAAGTGGATTGGCATCCGTTCATCTTGGATATGAAAGGAGAGGAACTTTGTCATCCCAGAAGATGGGCATTAGTTGGACACAAATTCTTGAGTAGACGACTAGGCCTAGAAGTGGTAGTTGGAATGGAAAGGTACAATGCGTTTGTAAACCTGGTGGGCTTTGGGCGCTTCTACGAGAATCTCTAGGTGGTGTGTGGTAGGTTGATAATGCATGTCTTCTCATACACTCTCTCCATTTCTGCTTTCTCTGCAATTTGTAATTAGTTTTCTGTCAATGGCCACAGGCTTTTTTGTATGTAAAACGTCTGAGGACTGAACTGAACTGAAAACATATGTATATTTTTTTAACAAATTAATATAACTTCGCAGCTTTGCTGCCATTACGAATTAAAAAAAAGAATAAAAATTATATTCAATAATATCTTTATCTTAAGAAAAAATAATGGAGTAGAGCGGCGCGAATTTGACTCGAGCCGAAGGAGCGAAGATCGACGAACTATTGAAGGGCGGCGAGAGGACACCAGGGAAGAAGGGCGAAGCCAAGGAAATTTGGGTAGATGAGGTGATTAGAACAGTGCCCGATGTGATGCAGTGTTGGGCGAGCACTCATATGCCACATTGGGTGTTAAAGGACTGAAGGTGGGTCGATCGTTGCCACCCACATTATTTGAAACAATCTGCAGAGCAACCATTTGACGAACGCCCACCCCGAGCATGACATGACAAGCCCTCAGGTGCTTCAAGGGAGAACCAACATAATGATAGAATGGCACGTGAGGCACCACCATGGTAGATGCCTAACAGGAATCAAAGGGTTCCTCCGCACAAGAAAACAAATTGCGACGGGAATTCTAGCAAGGGGTTGGAGCAACGAAACTTGAATCGGGGGGGAAACCTTAGGGGGATGGAGGTAAAAGAGATACCGAGGATTGATGTGTCACATGAAATTAAGAACGGTGCAGAAATATTGCGGGAATATGCTTTCTTTTGTCATTTCATTGGAGGCACCCCCAATAGGGCTTCAATCAGGAAATGGATCACAGAGAGTTGGCAAACGAAAGTCTTGCTAAGATTCGTCCCAAAAATGTCTTTGTAGTGGTTTTTGCAGACATGGAAATAAAAAAGAGAGTTACGGAAGGTGGGGTTGGGCACATGGACAATCTCCCGCTATAAATGCAGACCTGGAGCCAGAATTTTGATCCAACCAAGATTCAGCCATACGGCCATCCGATATGGATATGCTTATACAATCTCCCATTTGAATTTTAGAATGTCGACTGTTTAGAAAAGATCAGTCGATCATTAGAGACTCTAGTAGACATAGACATGGAAATCATAGATGGGGATCTATACAAGTACGCTAGGCTGAAGATTGCTGCAATTAACCCGGTTCCTCGATCAATCATTTTAATGGTAGAGGGTGAAAGTTGGGTCCAAGAGATCGAGGTCGAAAAGGATAATAAATTTTTCCTCAAATGTAGCTCATAGAATCACATCGAGGCAGTGTGCAAAAGCACACAAGGAAAGAGGAAATTCAGGAAGGCAAGTAGAGAAGGGGTTAAGGTGGTCCCTGAAGTGCAAATTGTTCCCTATGTCCCAAGGTCATCTTCAGCAGGGTCAAGCACCTCAAAGGTTAGAGTTCATGGGGTGTCACAAGAAGAATAAGGAGAAGTTGGGGTGACGACGGCTGACCTCCCACCCCAAAGGGAACCCTTTTCAGTTAACTCTGAAGAGCCGAGGTTGGAAGAGCCAGCCCCCTCTACAAATGGATCAGACTCATAAATGGATCCCGGGGGATGAGCTAGATAGAAGGGAGGAGTGGTACATAACCCAAACCACGGCTATGCACGTGGGTATGCGTAAAATCGATAAACAAGGGAAGGCCAGAGGCAAGAAATATTTCAAGAAATTGAGGGAAGAGGAGGCAGCGACAAGAAACTGCCCTAACATCAAGAAATTTCTAAGTACCAAGGGAGGGAAGGCCTCCCTTGGGAAGAAATGAAGCTGATTAGTTGGAATGTTAGGGGCCTAAAGGCCCATGACAAGCAACACCTGGTTAGGCATCATATTTAGTCGTGTGCAAGTGACATAATTATTCTTCAAGAAACCCAATTATCTCAAGCTGAAGCTAGCATTTTTCTGAAATACATTCAAACATGGAATGACCACTCTCAAGATTCATTGAGTGCAATAGGGGGAATTGGGTTGATATGGAAGGAGGCTGAATTTTTGGTGAATGTGCAGAATGCCCACACAAATTGGCTAGTAGCGGAAGTATTTAGGATGAGCCTCAATCTCAATTTCATGTTTATCAAAATCTATGGGCCGATTGGAACAAAGGAGAAAGATGGGCTCTAGTCGGAAGTATAGGACTTCATTTGGGATCATGTTGGGTCAAACTTCATCATTGGAGGTGACTTTAACACATTCCTAGATTTATCAGAGAAGAGTAGGGAGATAAAGAGTGAATCTCAAGGATTGATTGACTTTAACTGTTTCGTGGCGAGTTCAGGATTGGAGGACTACCCAACTTTAAATGGTGTACTAACCTGGACCAATCGGCACAAGGACTTTATGGCTATTTCAGAGAGGTTGGATAGGTTCTTGTTATCTCCCAGTTGGCGCAATTGCTGCCCCATCATTGAAGCTCACATTTTATTGGTCTCCATCTCAGACCACTACCTTGTCGAGCTTACCCTCACCAGAGGTTTTGTACTAACAAAGTCAACATTTAGATTCATGAACATCTGGTGGCGGAACGAAGGGCTCATGAGCCTACTAGAAGGGTGGTGGAAGGAGCTTAGGGTAGGGGGCGCGGTCAACTTTAGATTCATAAAAAGATCTAGTACTTAAACCACAAGTTGAAAGACTAGAACAAGGAAAAATTCATGAATATATTCATAGAGAAGGCTAGGGTGGAATGCGAATTGCAAGCCTTAAACGAAAAAGTGATAAGGGATGGTATGATGAATGAGAAATTTATGCGGGAGAAAGAGCTTAAAATCAAACTTGTAGAGTTGTTGAAGCGAGAAGAAATATATTGGAGGGACACGTCAAGAGAGGTTTGGCTCCGGGAAGGGGACTCAAACTCCAAGTTTTTTCATGCCTTAGTTGTTGCTCGCAGGGCTATGAACAAAATTGAAATGGTCTAGTCTTGGGATGGAGCCGTGAAGCATGGTAGTGAGGATATGGGCTTTGCTATGATTGATTTCTTTAAAAATCTAGTGGGTGACCATGATGGCGGTTGTGTCAAAGGGGGCATTTTAGAAACAATTGAAAGAAGGGTGGGAAGTGAAGACAATTCAATGCTGTGCGAGCCCATCTCGTTGGAGGAAGTTAAGTCCGCTCTATTCTAGATGCATCCCGACAAGGCCCTAGGACCAGTCGATTTCCTGACAAGATTTCTGTAAAACTATTGGAGCTTCCTAGGCAAGGACCTCTGGTAGTTGGTGAAGGAATTCAAGAAGACAAAGAGATTTGTCAAAGATCTAAACAATTTGGTCATCGCTTTGATTCCAAAGAAGGCTGAATGCAAGACGTTCAACGACTATAGGCCTATTTCTCTCTGCAACACAGTCTACAAAGTAATCACCAAATTCTTAGCAAACAAGCTCAAAAAGATCTTGGGGAAAATTATTTCTATCGAACAGAACGACTTCATGCCAAGGAGAGAGATTATAGATAGCATTCTACTCAGCAGCGAAGTGGTTCATTCATTAAAGGAAAACCATAGGGAAGGAATGGTTATCAAGATGGGCGTAAGTAAGACTTATGATAAGGTAATATGGGACTTCCTACTCAAGGTTATGGATCGCATGGGCTTTAACAGTCACTAGTGTTCACTGATTAGGCATTGCATATCCACAGTAAGATCCTCGATTTTGGTAAATGGGTCGTTACATGGCTTGTTTGTGGCCACCAATGGTTTGCGCCAAGGGGAACCCTTATCCCCTTCCTTTTTCGTAATTATGGCAGAGGATTTGAGCTACGTAATCAGTCAAATAAAACAACAAGCAGAATGGAAAGGTGTATTCATGGCCCCGAATGTGGAATCGATAACCCACTCATAATTCACAAATGACACCACATTGTTCAGGGAGAAAAGCTTCAGGGAGGCAAGATGCATTAAGGCGACTCTAGCAGAGTACGAACAGTAGTCGGGACAAAGAATGAACAAGGAGAAATCAAGAATCTACTTATTCAACACAAAGATTGCAATTCAGAATGCCATATCCTCACTACTGGGGTACCAAATCGATAAGCTCCCAACTAGATTCTTTGGGGTCTAGATCTTCAATGAGGATTGTTGATCTAAACATTAGGAGATGGTGTTGGCCAATTGCAGAAGCAAGGCCTTGTCCTGGAAAAACAACTGGTTGACTCTGGCTGGCAAGATCACTATGACCAAGGCTATACTATCAGCTACTCCAATTTTCACAATGGTGTGCTACGAGCCCCCAAGAAGGTCGAGGAAGGACTAGGAAGAATTATCAAGAGATTCCTATGGGAAGGCTCTAAGGAGGATAGGAAGATACCACTAATCATATGGGAAATGACAAGTAAACCCAAAAATGAAGGTGGTGTAGGACTAAGGAGAATCAGACTGCAAAATAAGGCGATGGGGCCAAGCTGGTGTGGAAAATGTACAGACATCCAGAGATACTATGGTGTTACATATTCCAGAACAAATATCTTGACAATGGTGCTCCTTCCAGGATATTGACAATTGATAATCTTTAGGGGGCTCGATCATTTGGAGATTCATTAAGAAATGTTTCCCTCTGATCACAAATCATATCTCATGGAGGGTTGGCAATGGTCAAAAAGAAAGGTTCTGGATGGAATCTTGGAATAGATACATGAGCCTATAAGATCAATTTGATTTGGGTCAGGTTATTGGGAGGCTTGAAGCTGAACACGGATTTGTGGTTGCCAACTATGTTGAATTGGAGGATTGTGGGGGTGGTGGGAGAGTGAAGTGGAAGAAGTTGCTTCACCTGCCCTTAGCACAAGAGTTAGTGGAGGTAGTATTGGAGGAGCTAAATAACCATGTGGTGTGCATATGCAAGGAGGAGGATACCATTATCTGGTGTGGGGCAAAGTCAAGCGAATTTTTTGCTAAACTTGGCTACCAACTACAAGTGGAAATTAGTGCAAGGATTGACTGGCTGGCGACTCTTTGTTGGAACCAAGCGGTTCTTCCCAAGGCTGGTGCATCCCTTTGGGTGGCTAGTCACCAACATTGCCTCACAATGGAAAGGTTGAAGAGGCTGGGAATTGCTGGTCCTTCTCGGTGTGTAATATGCGAATATGTAGACGAGGATGTCGATCACTTGTTTTTATCCTACCCATTCGTGGTTATTTGTTGGGATTGGCTACAAAGGACATTCCAGATTCAGGGCCCGACATAGGAAAGGCTGTGGTACTTCTTGAATTCGTGGGAGAGAGGTAACAAGAATGGGTATTGGCAAGGCTTGTGGATTTCGGCACCCTCGATGGTGGTATGGAATATTTAGAAATAAAGGAATAGGAGAATTTTCTTGAGGGAGAAGCACTCTACAACGACAAAATAATAGAAAAGATAAAGGAGGCAATAATAGAAGCGGCCAACAATAGGACAAAAGTTGGTATGAAATTGAGGTTCACAAAGTGGGACAGAGAGATTCAAAAAGAATGGAGCAAGCTGAAATGACCAAAGGAGTGATTTTCTGAGAGAAGTAAGGTAGACAGGAAGTTGGTTCACTGGAAGGGCCCTAAGGGTTTCTTTTGGAAGCTGAACTTCGATGGGGTGGCTAAGGGCAATCTAGGCATGGCTAGGGCAGGTTGCATCCTCAAGGACCAAGTTGGGCAGTGCATCTGGGCTACTTCCAAAATAATTGGCATTTGCACCAATAATATTGCAGAATTGGAGGCTCTGGTGTTGGGTCTACATACGTGCATTAGCACGGGGATCAGTTTGATGGAAATTGAGGGCGATTCCAAGATATGTATATAGGAAATAATCAATGGCCATTCTCTGAGATAACATCTTGACTATTGGGTTAGATAGATAAAGGATTTGCTTGGAAAATTGGACAACTATAGGATAGGGCACGCTTATAGAGAAGCTAATAAGGTGATGAAATGCTTGGAAAATGCAGAAGTTTGGCAAGCGAACAAGCTGGTTGTCGACTCCAAGATGGAGAGATGGGATGGTCTAAAGGACATTGTTGAACAAGACATGATAAAGAGGAGCTCATAATCCCAATGTGGGTGCAGGGGGTACATAGTGGTTGCAGGATCTAATTTGGATGGCATATATGGGTGCTTTGTCTAATTATGGTCTTGCTCAGACGCTCTCCCAGTGTCGATGGTTAGAGACTGCAATGCTCAGGTATTTTGCTCCCAAGTCATGGGGGGTTCACTTTGCACTAGTGAGGCTATAAGAGGACGACAGGCAATGTATATTCTCATCTAAAGATGGTGCATATTTTTGGTTGGAGCTGCTCATGCCAAAAGGAGACACTGGCAGGAGAATGCCACAAGTTGTTCCTCTCCAATCATGCTCAGGTAATAGGGGTTGTTCAAGATATTGTTTCCTAGGGCACAGACCATGGACAACACTGGTGCGACGGACATGTTTATGAAGCCGTTATGAAACCATTGGTGGACGTGGTGAGTTCGCGAGAGAGGGTTGTGGTGTTGGTTACTAGATTCGTTTCGGTGTCCAACAACGATGCGGTTGCTAGCGCGATAATGGAGTTGGCAAGTGAAGAGTGGGCGAGTATGCTTCGGGCTTTCTTTGACTTTAGCCTGCACGAACCAGAGGAGGACTGGGAGGAGTTGGAAGAAGAAGTGATTAATCGGGAGAGGGAGGAAAGGAAAACTCGGATGGAGGAAGATTGGGAGGTGTTTTGCATGGGGGTAATGAACAAAGATCTAGTTCCCTTCCAGCATTTCATGCATGCTGGCAACAGTTGGCTTTCGACTGAAAGCTTCTCAAGGCTAGTGGCGTTTTGCAAAATTTTGACAGTAGTTTATGGTTCTCTCTCCTATGATTGATCTGGGGTCCACAAGGTGTTGTAGGGGTTAATTTAGTTGTATCCCAGCTATGTAATTGGATGCTATCCCTTTGATAACACTTATCAATAAAAATAATAATAATAATAAAAATTATAAAATGAGTTCAAATTTACACAAAAATACACTATTTATTAATATATAAATATATTAAAACATAAAAAATTACATAACTATAAAATATTCACCATTAATATTCATAAATTAAATTATCCCTTACAATATTGTAAAACAATGCTATAACGTTTTAAATGATCATGATTTATTCTATGCTTTATGTCTAGAGTGTATCGGAACATTACCACAAATTCATTTGAAATCCCGCATAATACAGAAACCATAGCTAACACTATATGAAAATTCACATTTGTAGCAACAAACTCAACATATTGCACAATAAAGTAAACACACAAAATCCTATCATCTTATATCATTAAAAATAAGATATTAATGTCCGGAATATTCAGCTTTATATATCTCATTCATATCTTATACCCCGCACAGTTATTTCACCAACATCTTATGCAGAGAAAGAGCGAAAAATGAGATTAGACTAGCACGAGCTACAATAGCCAACACCATCGCCACACAGGCCAATGTGGCAGCAAACAGAGTACGGTACAGTAACACAGTCGTTATCGCTGGCGCAATTAAACAGTAGGTTGCAGTTATCGTCGGCTGAAACCAGAACGCCCACTCCAGATATGACTACCACCATTAACAATATGCTCAAATGTTTCAGGTTTCCCAATTTCCACGCCATTTTTCTGGGTTTAGAAGGTGAAGAGTATGCGGGTAGTATGGTTATAAATAGATAAACCTCTTCACTTTCATTGCGGTCCTTTAATCACGAGGAGCAATAAGTCGGAATCTCCGTCCAATGCCATTGAGGAGGTAAGGAGTTCGAATCTGCCGACTTACCTTATGCTGAGCGGGCCAAAACATATCGAAGGAAATGGAACGAAGATTTGAATTAAGCCAATAAATTGTTTAATATCAGTCCTCTCGCGCTAAAGACCAAATTCTTTCCTCGGTGGAATCGTCAAGTAAAATTTGACCTTTCAAAGAAGGTTCAGAAAGTTAAAAAAAAATCTTTAATTTACTGAATACTACTTAAAATGTATCGTGATAATCGGAACGATGGATTAATCTAAGTTATCATCAAATAAGATAAGACGAATGATTATAATTTATCATCCTAATTTTTTTCTGTTTCGCTGATATCGAAAGGAAGATCAAAACATTTTATACAGAATATAATAATTTAAAAATGACGAAATAAACTAAAATTTAGTATATAAAATAATTTTAAACATTTAAAATTTATTGAAAAATTTGTGTAAATAGAAGTATATTTTGTATTCAAATAGTTGCTAATAAATAATATTGGTTATTTTTATTAAATGATAATTTCAAATTTTTTAAAATTTAAAAATTAATTACATTTTGAATAGTTCAAGGATATATGTTAATGTAATTATAATTAATATAGATATCTTAAATACATTTCTTATCAATTTGAAGTAATTTTATTTTAATTTTAAATTGTTATGTTTAGTAATTTATGAAGACATATATTTTATGTGCTTTTCTTTTCTTGTTTTGAAGAGTAAGTGTCTATATTAACATTTATAAAATAACATTGCACTTTCAAAAAAAAAATGTGGGTAAAATTAGTTACAATAGCTTGGAGCATAAAAACATAAACAAGATCACTAAGTCATGATAGTAGTAAGAATTGGTGGAGGAGGAGGATCCCCATCATTAAGTTTACCCCATACATTAACAAGGTCCAAATTATCCATGAGAGGCTCGCACTCATTGATCTCCTATTTATCTTTTTCTTTAGTAGTAGGAACAATTTAAATGGAAAGAGGTAGTCAAGGAATTTCTTAGAATCAAACCAACAAGAAGAACCTAGAATAGGCTACCTAGAAGTTGCTTTAACAAATAGTTTGGAGGCAAAGCACCCAAGAATAAGCCACAACTAGCCTCCTTGACCATAATCCCTTTTCCTAGTTAGGGGAGAAGCCTAGGAGCAGTTGTCCTAGTTACATTAACTAGAGAGGCTATGACCATGATGGCACCTATTGGTGTTTTTTTCCAACTGAGCTCTAGAGCCCTCTAAGAGGTAGCCAACCTCTGTATTCAAGGATCACCAAAAACTAGTGGCCAACACAATGCGTAAGGCTTCTCAAGCACCTACCTCTACTCTTTAGGTTCTCTGAGACCAAGGAGGGTGTTACTTACTGTGTTCATTTGATATTCAAACCTGAAGAACACTTCAACACATAGATTTGTCCCTACTAATTGCAAAGATACATTATTTATCAAAGGCTTGGCTAACCTTTACACAAATAACCAATAAGTTTCTAGGGACACTAGTATGTATGAGCCTTACATCTCAGAATGGATAAAATTTGGATTAAGGAATGTTCTAACTTTGAATCCATAACTAGGTATCTTCTGATAGGTGCTGCCACAATAGTGGTTTACACTTTCTGGGAGATCCTGGTTTTTTCTAAAATCACATATATTAAGAAAATATAATGATTTAAGCCTTGAAAAGTTCTATTTAGATGATTCAAATTGAAGAGGGTTTGATCAAACTACCTTAAACAAAACCGCCTTCAATAGAACTCTGCTAGTTTTAAACCATACCTATAACGGAGTCTCCTTTACACCTATCAAAATGCTGATAAAAAAATGATTTTCATTTATATTTTGGGGGATCAAATGAGTTCATTTAATTTATTTTTTTGTAAGTATGTAGTCCTTATTATTAGCTTCCAAAAAAGTATAATTTTAATTAAGTTTAATTTGATTATTATCTTTATTTTTTATTTTTTGTGAATTTAGGTTTTTCACTGAAAATCAAGCCCTCTATTCTACACATGTGCAAAAATAGTAGATTAACAAAATGAAAATTTGAAAAATATGTTTAGGCTAGGTATTTATGACCTTGTTCCATTAAAAAAAAATGAATTTCGATACATACAGAAAAAGTTATGTTGTATATAGTCTGTCTATGTCTGAATTGTAATTGGTTTGACTTCGAAACTTGATTTAAAAAAAAAAAAATTAAGAAAACACTATGAAACCAAATGAACTAACTAGATATCATAGTTACAAATCTAAATTCAAAAAATTAGATTTTATGCTCCATACAAAAAAAATTATGTTGTATACGGTGAGCATCACTTCTTAAAAATGTTGTTTATTGATAAAAACTAGTTTTCGAAGGAGACGAAAAAAAAAGTGCAATATGATTCCAAAATTTTTGAAAAAAATATATTTAGAATATATAGACAAAACTTTACAAATGACTAGTTTGCATCATCTCCAAATTCCTCACAGTTTAGCCACTATAGGAGCTCAAAAGTGAAGATTTAATTAAAAAAAAATAGTTCAGTGTCCAGTTTTCGCAAAAATTGTAACCTAGTATTGTGGCATCACCCTGATGTATATGACTATAATAATTTCTAAAAAATAAGCTAGTGCCTCATCAAATTGGTCAGAAGGAGTCAAGCATGAAATAATCTATCATATACAAAACATTTAACCCTAAAATGAATGGACCATGTTCATAATGCATTACATCACAAAAACTCACAGTACTTAAAGTATCACTTCTTACCAAATCCTTAGCCAATTATCATAGACCTATGACTCTCTTCAAATTGTTTAGTTAACTCTTTGATTTAAGGCAAGAAACAAAATCTTACATTCAAAAGAACAATTGAAGACAAATGAAATGATGCTTGATATTTTCATTTATAGTCTGTAACAATTGTACACAAGAGAGCACATACTTTAATATTGTAGATTTGTTTTGGTAATTTGCATAAAAATATTTAAGACTATTTCATACATAACCCATACCCAAGACAATTAACTATTAGATTCATCAAGAATTCTACATTTGTACCTCTTTTTTTGTATCCTACCTAGACCTTTCTGGATTCAAAAATATGACCCTCTATAATGAGCCTTGAAATCTCTTTTATAGCATAAGAGAGCAACAAGAATTGGGATGATTAAAGTTACATTTCATCAAAATTTCATTTCAATACAAAATTTCATTTCAATACAAAATTTCATCTTCATTTCAAAATTCCCAGATGGTTAGATGTAATCATTTACCAAACAGGGAAATCAAATTTTTTTAACAACCCACATAACCAATTGTTGTCACCACACCAATTGAAAAATGCCATTAAGGGCTTGTTGTCCATACCCATTTTGAACAAAAAAAAAGAGCCAACATCACATTGTGACCAAAAACTAGAAGACCATGACCATCACCCAGAGACCGAACCAACACTAGGGCCACGGTGTTGATGTTATAGCAGCTTAGGGCTGCACTTCCATTGCACGAATTCCAAGAAATGTGTAGCCATTCGGCTATTTAATTTATATCGAACAAAGGGCCTTATAATAATGTTTATGAGAGAGATTTGAGGTGCAAGTCCTTGATAAGTGCATTTCTCTATTGAGAGAGATTTGAGGTGAAAGCCCTTGTTTCCACCCTCTGGGAGAGCCATGGTGGATGTCATGTGTGTGACTCCATGAAAACATCACGTGAGGGAATCTGTGATGAATTTTGATAATGCATTTCTCTTTGAGATTTGAGGTGAAAGCCCTTGTTTCCATCCTCTGGGAGAGCCATGGTGGATGTCATGTGTGTGACTCCATAACAACATCACGTGAGGGAATCCGTGATGATTTATTTGTGCTTGTGTATCACCCTTTGGGAGAGCCATGGTGAAAGTCACATTGAGGTGACAACATCACATTAAGTGATGAGCACTTGTTCATACCATCTATGGAGGTAGCCATAATGGTTGATATCACGATGAGGTGATATTCTATTTTGTTTTCATTTTTATATGATGTGTTTTGTGTAGGTGGAAGTTCATCCCTAGCTAAGAGGGAGTGTTGATGTTATAGCAGCTTAGGGCTGCACTTCCATTGCACGAATTCCAAGAAATGTGTAGCCATTCGACTATTTAATTTATATCAAACAAAGGGCCGACCCTATTGATTCGCATATATCTCTTATTGCTTGGCACGACCTTATTGGTATTTAACATTTTATTATGTTTCTCTAAGGAGGCCGACCTAAGTGAAGAGGCACCTAATGTTGTATAAGTACAAGGTCTTTCCTTGTCAATTGTAATCAAGTGAAGTTCACATTTCCTCAAGTAGTTCGCACTTAAGCAGCAGAGCACTATCTTGCAGTAGCAGATCGAATTCAAGGAGAATCATACTTGTTTATCTTTGCATCTAGGAGAGGTGCTATTATTCATTGTATCAAATTCACCTGTGTGTTGCGCTTGTATTGTAAAGCTGATTTCTGCTATTGTTCCTACAATATATAAGTGGATTATTTGCTAGGTTTTCCTCCCTTAGGAGGAGGGTTTTCCCAGGGTATCTGATTGTGTTCTTTGTCTCATGTGTTGCATTTTCTATTTATTTTCATGTCTGATCTATAAAAAACAACATGGTATCAGAGCGGGTTTTGTGTGAAGATCCGATCAGATTTGTGGATTTCATGGAAGAATTTAAGTGATCAATTTGTTATACTGACTGGTGGTCATGTTCATTACCCTTGGTCAATGTTATTGTCGTTAATGGAGGCAAAGCTATAGATGCAATCACAGTGTGGGAAGTCTTCTTATCCTGATGGATTCATGTATGGGCATGTATACACCATTCATGTGACACTTTTACGTTGGATCATATCTGCAATCGTTGTTACCGGATATCTCATTGTAGATGGAATTCATCATCGATATTGTGAGCCTATATCCTTATGGTCGTATTTATTTTATATATAAACTTTCGATGGATTTTAAGGAAGCAGTATTAAAAGTCAAAAAAGGGTTTATCGGGCCTTCCGTCTATTTCATGGTCGGGCAGTTATGAATATTTGGAGTGATCATGCCATAAAATTCAATGGAGTTTTCCACGATAGCAACAATGGGATGAGTACAAGATTATGGAAGATTTTGTGAGTTTACGGGATGATCAGATGTTTGTGATAATCAGCGAAGCTAAAATTTGATGGTTTAAATATGTAACCTGGGCACTCATCATTATAAAGCCATCGATCATAATTGTCTTGTGCGGCAATCATATACAGATCAAAATTTCATATAGTAGTCTAAGCGATGGAGATCATTTATGTTCGTTGAGGAGGCTCATAAATGATATCATTCAAACTAGTGGAAGCAAAAGACTCGATATTAGATGTTTAGCTTGACAGGATCAGGCACAGAAGATACAATCCCAATTACTGAGCCGAACCTTTCCTGATTGGTGTTGTGTATACACATTGGCATTTTCTTCTTCTATCATTGGCACAGGAGCATATGTGTGACCAATCAACTAGTCTTGTGCGGAGGTAATTGCTGGTGTGAATCGACGGGTCTAGATAAACATATTGTTATCTTATAGTTGGAGTCTATATGTTGTTTGTGTTGGAGGCATATTAGGTGGTCATATGTTGATGTGGCAGAGGCAATCTTGAATATATATTTCCGCCAAACATTATTATTGGCTCTTCATACTGGCACTGTCTTTGGCATTTCTTGTGCATCGTAATTGCTACCTATGCATTGAATTTATTGAAGAATATGTTGTGATGGGGTGGTATTTGATATCAAGCTTTCTTATTTATTGTTGGAAGTGTCCTTGATCATCGGTTGGAGATAGATAGCATACGAAAATCAATATTAAATGTTGCTGCTTGTAATGTCATTCTGGGTGCTAGAGTAGTCACTGGTAGAGATCGTGTAACCTATCAGAACGGTTATTAATTCTTGCTCTTCTGTACAATGAGGAAATCACATACTGATTATTCATGGTAATTATCTGATTTCGAGCAACCCTTCATGATGGGCACCAATGGTCTTTACGACCTCGTAGACAAGATCCTAACTATCGTCAGTTCATGCTGCTAATGGTTGATGGTTGAGCTCGATTTGTAGAATGGCTGCAACCTAAGAGAGATAAGTATTTATTCTGTTTATAATTTTTTTTTTTTTTGAGATTCAATTTGCTGAGTTGTGCAAATCTGACATTATTTACTTTGGATTATGTGTGACCAGTAAATAGTGATCACTGTGAAAAGATTCTTTACATTTATTCATTGCAAGTAGGATCATGCTAGTTTGTGAAGATTGTCTTTTGTTTTGCTGAGATTAGCTCTTCTGAGAAATTGAAAGACATACATGTCATGATTGATGAATTAATTATCTATTACTTAGGAGATTTTGAAATCCATGAGATAAGTATTGCATGGTTGAATAATGTTCATGAATTGTTTTGTAGTTATTAATTCATGCTCTAACATGGAGATAACCTGAGCATCAAGCAATTTGCATCTGGAAAGATTGGATATTCAAGTCATACCGAATGAAGAAATGATCAAGCTTGGAGTCATAGCTTGCAATCATTGGACTATATTGATGGCTAGAGATATCTCTCGAAGTCAAAGTACCTTTCAGGTCATCATTGTGTTCAAACTGTGAAGGGTACGGATTGATCTGAGCTCAAGTACAGCGTATCACACTATGTCCAGCATTTGGACCTATCAAAATAGTTAAAAAGATAAGTATTCTTTGGTTTCTCAGTTATATCATTTATTTATTCTTTGGATCTTGTAATTAAGAGAGATAGTAGACTCTCTTGAATTGTGTTGTGTTCACTAGCATAAGATCTTATTTTCTCTCATGATATAACTTGTACGATTCTAATCTTGATATTTCTTTGGATAATTATGGACTGTTAGTAATCTCTATCTAAAATGCTTCTTGGACAGGTTTAGGGGGAAGAAGATGATAAGAGATTACTTAGTGATGAAAAGATTTTGGCATCTTGTGAAGAAGTCATGTCAACCAAAGAAATGATCAAGAGGGAGTAAACACTAGAGGGACTGAGTTGGTGGCTAGAGGGAGTACATCTCTAGAAGTCTTCTTTGCAATCTCTGAAGCCAGGATCGAGAGGGAGTCTCAGTATCAGTGTTCCTTTGTTTAATGAGTTCTTCTTTGAGAGAAGTTCGAGATGAAATCCCTTGATAATACATTTCTCTATTGAGACAGATTTGAGGTGCAAGTCCTTGATAATACATTTCTCTATTGAGAGAGATTTGAGGTGCAAGTCCTTGATAAGTGCATTTCTCTATTGAGAGAGATTTGAGGTGAAAGCCCTTGTTTCCACCCTTTGGGAGAGCCATGGTGGATGTCATGTGTGTGACTCCATGACAACATCACGTGAGGGAATCCGTGATGAATTTTGATAATGCATTTCTCTTTGAGATTTGAGGTGAAAGCCCTTGTTTCCACCCTCTGGGAGAGCCATGGTGGATGTCATGTGTGTGACTCCATGACAACATCACGTGAAGGAATCCGTGATGATTTATTTGTGCTTGTGTATCACCCTTTGGGAGAGCCATGGTGAAAGTCACATTGAGGTGACAACATCACATTAAGTGATGAGCACTTGTTCATACCATCTATGGAGGTAGCCATAATGGTTGATATCACGATGAGGTGATATTCTTTTTTTTTTCATTTTGATATGATGTGTCTTGTGCAGGTGGAAGTTCATCCCTAGCTGAGAGGGAGTGTTGATGTTATAGCAGCTTAGGGCTACACTTCCATTACACGAATACCAAGAAATGTGTAGCCATTCGGCTATTTAATTTATATCAAACAAAGGGCCGACCCTATTGATTCGCATATATCTCTTATTGCTTGGGCCGACCTTATTGGTATTTAACATTTTATTATGTTTCTCTAAGGAGGCCGACCTAAGTGAAGAGGCACCTAATGTTGTATAAGTACAAGGTCTTTCCTTGTCAATTGTAATCAAGTGAAGTTCGCATTTCCTCAAGCAGTTCGCACTTAAGCAGCAGAGCACTATCTTGCAGCAGTAGATCAAATTCAAGGAGAATCATACTTGTTTATCTTTGCATCTAGGAGAGGTGCTATTATTCATTGTATCAAATTCGCTTGTGTGTTGGGCTTGTATTGTAAAGCCGATTTCTACTATTGTTCCTACAATATATAAGTGGATTATTTGCTGGGTTTTTCTCCCTTAGGAGGAGGGTTTTCCCAGGGTATCTGATTGTGTTCTTTGTCTCATGTGTTGCATTTTCTGTTTACTTTCATGTCTGATCTATAAACAACAACACACGGTACTTGCACCCACTTCACATTTTTTCCATAACAAGAGGTAAAAAAACCACTCCTTCATCCTTACTAGCACACTTCTCAACACAAGAAACAAGATCCTCACATGGTGCCCTCACAAAAATTGGAGAAACTACGAGGACCTCTTCGTCCAGACCAACCATCTCAAATAGATCCTTAAGTAATTGTACATAATCGAAGTCAGTCTTTGTGTCATTATCATTGGAGCTATTAGAGACATCAGTGGGCGAATACTTCCTACCTAGAGAATTGCGACTGTACCTTAACTTTGCCTTTGGTCACCGCTCGAACTCTCTAGACCTTTTCTCTTTTCCACCAACCGCCACCTCTACAATTGTAGCTCAACCTTTTAGTTGAGAACTACACCTGGTAACCACTGGGACAAGCTTCATGTATTCCATCTTTAGGTTAGAAGCACCTTGAAAATTACTCTATTCATGCAATGGAATATCATTGTTCTACCTTGAAACATTAACTCTATCAGACCTACGCATAGATGATAGAGAAGAACTTGACCTACTCATCTTGCACCAATAAACAAAACCTTCACAAGAGCAATCACTAGCCACAAAAAAATTTAGACTCCTAATTCCTATGACAAAAATGATGAGCCTTCATCCATATTTATGAGCAGATTGGTGATGTCGATCATCAATGCTCCAAGAGTAATAGAAACAAGCAATTATTCACTGACATATATTTCATCACCATTAATTCCTAGATACATGGATATTGGCCTAACATTCTTCATAATTGCCAGGAAGTGGTTCTTCACACGCATGGAGATGAGGCTAATATCCTTTGAACAACATACACAATTAATGCTCACTATTTGCACCGTCCAAATAGCAATCATATGGCCAGTTATGTTCTTTGAATGTGAGCCATCGATCAATTGCTTAGATGGCCCTTTGGATGACTCAGATCTCAGGTAGGAGCAGACCAACAAAGAGAGGCAAAAAAAATAGGAACGTCCACGCCATTTTTCTGGGTTTTGAAAGTGAAGAGTTTACGGGTAGTATGGTTATAAATAGATAAACCTCTTCACTTTCATTGCGGTCTTTTAATCACGAGGAGCAATAATTCGAAATCTTCATCCAATGCCATTCAGGGGGTAAGGAGTTCGAATCAGCCGAATTACCTTTTCCTGAGCCGGCCAAAACATATCGATGGAAATGGAAAGAAGATTTGTATTAAGCCAGTAAATTGTTTAATATCAGTCCTCTCGCGCTAAAGACTGAATTCTTTCCTCGATGGAATCATCAAGTAAAATTTGACCTTTCAAAGAAGATTCAAAAAGTAAAAAATAATCTTTAATTTACTGAACAATATTGAAAATGTATCGTGGTAATCGGAATGATGGATTAAACTATGTTGTCTTCAAATAAGATAAGGTGAATTATTATAATTCATCATCCTAATAACTTTTGTTTTGACTATCTCGAAAGGAAGATCAAAATATTTTAACTAGAGTATAGTAATTTAAAAATGACGAAATAAACTAAAATTTAGTATATAAAATAATTTTAAACATTTAAAATCTATTGAAAAAATTGTGTAAATAGAAGTAATTTTTGTATTCAAATAGTTGATAATAAATAATATTGGTTATTTTACTAAATGATAATTTCAAATTTTTAAAAATTAATTACATTTTGAATAGTTCATGGATATATGATAATGTAATTATAATTATTATAGATATCTTAAATACATCTCTTATCAATTTGAAGCAATTTTATTTTAATTTTAAATTGTAATGTTTAGTAAGTTATGAAGACATGTATTTTATGTGCTTTTCTTTTCTTGTTTTGAAGAGTAAGTGTCTATATTAACATTTATAAAATAACATTGCACTTTCAAAATAAAAATGTGGGTAAAATTAGTTACAATAGCTTGGAGCATAAAAACATAAACAAGGTCACTAAGTCATGATAGTAGTAAGAATTGGTGGAGGAGGAGGATCCCCATCATTAAGTTTACCCCATACATTAACAAGGTCCAAATTATCCATGAGAGGCTCACACTCATTGATCTCCTATTTATCTTTTTCTTTAGTAGTAGGAACAATTTAAATGGAAAAAGGTAGTCAAGGAATTTCTTAGAATCAAACCAACAAGAAGAACCTAAAATAGGCTACCTAGAAGTTGCTCTAACAAATAGTTTGGAGGCAAAGCACCCAAGAATAAGCCACAACTAGTCTCCTTGACCATAATCCCTTCTCCTATTTAGGGGAGAAGCCTAGGAGTAGTTGTCCTAGTTACATTAACTAGAGAGGCTATGACCATGATGGCACCTATTGGTGTTTTTTCCAACTGAGCTCTAGAGTCCTCTAATAGGTAGCCAACCTTTGTATTCAAGGATCACCAAAAACTAATGGCGAACATGATGGGTAAGGCTTCTCAAGCACCTACCCCTACTCTTTAGGCTCTTTGGGATCAAGGAGGGTGTTCCTTATTGTGTTGATTTGGTATTCAAACCTCAAGAATACTTCAACACACAGATTTGTCTCTACTAATTGCAAACATACATTATTTATCAAAGGCTTGGCTGACCTTTACACAAATAACCAATAAGTTTCTAGGGACACTAGTATGTCCGAGCCTTGCATCTCAAGATGGATAAAATTTAGATTAAGCAATGTTCTAACTTTGAAGCCATAACTAGTTATTTTCTGATAGGTGTTGCCACAATAGTGGTTTACACTTTCTAGGAGATCTTGATTTTTGCTAAACTCACATATTTTTAGAAAATATAATAATTTAAGCTTGAAATTTTTTACTTAAAGGATTCCAATTGAAGAGGGTTTGATCAACTCATCTTAAACAAAATCCCCTTGGATAGAACCCTGCTAATTTTAAACC
Organism: Sequoiadendron giganteum; assembly: GCA_007115665.2. Lineage (NCBI taxonomy): Eukaryota > Viridiplantae > Streptophyta > Pinopsida > Cupressales > Cupressaceae > Sequoiadendron > Sequoiadendron giganteum. The sequence continues at coordinate 367,737,322 of CM021100.1, read as the reverse complement.
ATACCTATAATGGAGTTTCCTTCACACCTATAAAAATGATGATAAAAAACCACTTTTCATTTACCTTTTGTGGGATCAAATTATTTAATTTACATTATTTTTTTGTAAGTATGTAGTCCTTATTATACGCTTCCAAAAAAGTATAATTTTAATTAAATTAAATTTGATTATTATCTTTATTTTTTATTTCTTGTGAATGTAGGTTTTTCACCAAAAATCAAGCTCTTTGTTCTACACATGTGGAAAAATAGTAGATTATCAAAATAAAATTTTGAAAAATATGTTCAGGCTAGGTATTTATGTCCATGATCCATTAAAAAAAATGAATTTCGATACATACAGAAAAAGTTATGTTGTATACAGTCCGTTTACGTTTGAATTGTAATTGGTTTGACTTCAAAATTTAATTAAGAAAAAAATATTTAATAAAACACTATGAAACCAAATGAACTAGTTAGATATCATAGTTACAAATCTAAATTCAAAAAAAAAAAGAATTTTATCCTTCATACAAAAAAAATTATTTTGTATACGGTCAAGATCACTCCTTAAAAATGCTGTTTATTGATAAAAAATAGTTTTCGAAAGAGATGAAATAAAAGTGCAATATGATTCCGAAAAAAATGAAAAAAAATATATTTAGAATCTATAGACAAAACTTCACAAATCACTAGTTTGCATCATCTTCAAATTCCTCACGGTTTAGCCGCTATAGGAGCCTGAAAGTGAAGATTTAGTTAAAAAAAATCAGTTTAGTGTCCAGTTTGCCCAAAAATTGTAAACTAGTATTGTGGGATCACCCTGATGTATTTGATCATAACAATTTCTAAAAAGTAAGCCAGTGCCTTATCAAATTGGTTAGAAGGAGTCAAGCATGAAATACTCTGTCATACATAAAACATTTAACCCTCATATGAATGGACCATTTTCGTAATGCATTACATCACAAAAACTCACAGTAGTTAAAGTATCACTTCTTACCAAATCCTTAGCAAATTATCACAAACCTATGACTCTCTTCAAAGTTTTTAATTAACTCTATGAGTTAAGGCAAGAAACGAAATCTGACATTCAAAAGAACAATTCAAGATAAATGAAATGATGCTTGATATTTTCATTTATAGTCTATAAAAACTATACACAAGAGAGCACATACTTTATTTTTTTAGATTTATTTTGATATCAGTAATTTTCATAAAAATATCTAAGACTATTTCATACATAATCCATATCCAAGACAATTAACTATTAGATTCATCAAGAATTCTACATTTGTACCTATTTTTTGTATCCTATCTAGACCTTTCTAGATTTGAAAATCTGACCCTCTATAATGAGCCTTGAAATCTCTTTTATAGAATAAGAGAGCAACATGCATTGGGATCATTACAGTTACATTTCATCAAAATTTCATTTCAATGCAAAATTTCATCTTCATTTCAAAATTCACAGATTGTTAGATGTAATCATTTACCAAATAAGGAAATCAAAAATTTGTAACAACCCACATAACCAATTGCTGTCACCACACCAATTGAAAAATGTCATTAAGGCCTTGTTGTCCATACCCATGCTGAACCAAAAAAAAGAGCCAACATCACATTGTGACCAAAAACTAGAAGACCATCACCATCACCCAGAGACTGAACCAACACTAGGGCCATGGTACTTGTGCCCACTTCATGTTTTTTCCATAACAAGAGGAAAAAAAAACACTCCTTCATCCTTACTAGCACACTTCTCAGCACTAGAACCAACATCCTCACACGATGCAATAAAAAAAAATGGAGAAACTAAAAGGACCTCTTCGTTCACACCAACCGTCTCAAATAGATCCTTAAGGAATTGGCCGTAATCGAAGTCAGTCTTTGTGTCGCTATCACTGGAGCTATCAAAGACATCAATGGGTGAATTCTTCCTACCTAGAGAACTGTGACCATACCTTAACTTTGCCTTTGGTCTCCACTTGAACTCTATAGACCTTTTCTCTTTTCCACGCACCGCCACCTCTGGAATTGTAGCTCGACCTTTTAGCTGAGAGCTACACCTGGTAACCACTGGGACAGGCTTTGTGCATTCCATCTTCAGGCTCAGAGCACCTTGAAGATCACTTTATTCATGTAATGGAATATCATCGTCCTACCTTCAAACATTAACTCTAGCAGACCTACACATAGATGATAGAGAAGAACTCGACCTACTCATCTTGCACCAATAAACAAAACCTTCACAAGAGAAATCACCAACAACAAAAATTTTCAGACTCCTAATTACTGTGACAAAAATGATGAGCCTTCATCCATATTTATGAGCAGATTGATGATGTCAATCATCAATGCTCCAAGAGTAACACAAGCGAGTGATTATTCACCGACATCTATTTCATCACTATTAATTCCTAGGTAGATGGAAATTGGCCTACCATTCTTCATAATTGCCAAGAAGTGGTTCTTCACACACATAGAGATCAGGTTAATATCCTCTTAAGAACATACACCATTAATGCTCACTATTTGCACCGTCCAAATAGCCATCACATGGCCAGTTATGTTGTTTGAATGTGAGCCATCAATCAATCGCTTAGATGGCCCTTTTGATGACTTAGATCGAGTCAAAGATATTTGAAAAATCCATGTTGTCACATGGCAAGTCATTGACCAATAGTGTCTTTCCCACTCAGAAGACACGTCCACCATCCGCGGGCCCCATCTAGCTCTTTTACACCAGCAATAGAGTCCATGTGTTGCCATGCTGCAGACCACACACAACATTAGGTCACATTATTTAATACTCTACATGATACGTGCACTATGGCTCAGATTAAGACCAAACGGTATGGTAGAGTCATCAATCTACCGCTAGCTAAGACCATGCCAATAGTGGGAATTGAGTCCCACTCGAAATGTAGGATGCATGGCGCAACCACACACACCGCGCGGCCTAGCAAAAATACCTTTTTTAATGTTGCACGGTGTGCACACAAGGCTTGGACCTTAATCGTCAAATTGGACAACTCAAATTTTCCGCACATACATATATCGTTTGTTATAAAGAAGGGGCCATGGGATAGGTAACAGATGATGACCCCACAAAATAGATTAAAGACTTAAGACTTAAGTCTTTAAAAGGAAAAATATTTTGGACCGACCATGAAATATTTAAAAATTTAACAAACACCCGATAACTAGTGGGCTTAGGTGGAGGGGCCGATAGTGACAATGGGCAAGATGACATAGGTTGTAACTAGAAAAAATGCCAACCTGGTAAAGGGGGTCAATGCAGAAACATAATGTGAGGGTTTAAAACCTTAGAAAACTTGGATAAGGTCATAAGAACACAAAACCCTAGTATAAAACCATCCAACACAAGAGTGAAAGATCACTAAAATTTTCATGGAACAAGCCAAAAAATGTCAAATTTTAAAGTTCTATCAATGACTCCAGCTTAGGGATGCATACCCCTGGTGGGTATGGCAAGAATCTAGATCTCAGGTAGGAGAAGACCAACACAGAGAGGCAAAAATCAGGAACCTGTCTTGAGAAGATAATCAAACACAGTAGGAAAGAAACCAACCACACCTATAAACAAAATTTACATGACTGTACAAAATTCCTTTTTTAGGAATTTCACCCACTTCCACTAGCCTCAATTTGTAAGCCTGGTGCATCAGGAGTTTCCAATCTTTGAAGCCAAATATTTTCTTTGTCAAGGGCCTTTTTCTTTCACATACCTACACTAGATGAGTACTCATACTAGAAAACTCCCAAAAATTGACATCATTATGATGGATACCAATGATACCACATGCCTCAACACTGCCTTGTTTACCAACCTTAGGCTTGTCAAGCTGTAGTGGAAAGAAGAAACATACATATTCCCCTTGATCATATTTACTCTGCATATCAAATTGAAAACCTTCAAAAACAATGTGCGTCAAATTAGGCCCACAATATCCTAAAGCATTGGAAATGAAAGAGATAGATTCAAAAAGGTCTTCACCTAGCCTTACATAAATAACATCCTTGTTGAGTGAGATAAAATTCATAATGATACCCAAAATGTGAGGAGTATCAACAAAAAACTCAACCACATATTCATGTTGGCTAATATCATACCCACCATTATTTGGCTGCACAAAACATGAGCCAAATTGTCATTTATCATTGGTGAGCCTCAAAGACAATCCTTAATCTGTATGTGCATCAAAATATGTAGCTCAGGCACTAACTATTGAGGCTCTTTCTTCATTAGTGCACACATCATTCTCTAAGCATTTTCTATTAGACCCAACACTTACACATTGAATAGTGACATATTTGTCCTCATATCCTTCATCACTTTTAAATTCAAAGTGCTCTTCTTCTTATGACTAAGGTATTTAAAATTCATTCTCATCAAGAGGATTATATTTCTAGGAAAAACACTCAAGAACTTTGATCTCTCATTGATCCTTAGCCTTATCGTCCATAATATCACAAAATGTGAAACATTTATAAGCATTCTCATCAACAAATTTGCTGGTGCATTTCTCATAATCGTACCCTGACCATACATCGAAAGCATCATCAAAATCCTTAAAAAGAGGATTATCCCTGCACCAACCAAGGAACTCATTTTTAGCAACTAGCATAGATGAAGGTTCATCAAAAAGGGGATTTTCTATTACATTTGTCTAGGAAACTTTTACCCCTTTTATATGAGAGTGTAACCTTTGTAGCCTATCATCACACTCAGAATCATTGCAAACTTCTAAAAGAGGTTCTCCATTCATTTGGTAGGGATATTCATATTTACCAAAGGAGAGACATGACTCTATATCACCACAACCACCACAACATGAAAATTCATCAATAGTAAGACTACATTCAGACCCATCAAACTGAAAATCATAGTATCTATTGTTAATATCTTGATCACCAACAAAAGACTAAACATTATCAACATTAAAATCATAGCTATTGATCAAATCACTTAATGGTGCAATCATTCAGACCTCATCCAACTCTTCATTCTTCAATACCTCCCAAGAGCTCGATTCAAACACATCATACCCTTCATCACAATAGGGGTTGTCATCTTCATCACTGTGGTAATAATTTTCCCATATATCACTGGTGAATTGGTTGCAATCATTATGTTCTGACTCATTTTTTTCACCAATTTGCATTATTTTATGCTCTTCCCTAACAAGCCCAGGATTAATATTTCTCAGTAGAATCTGATGTTGTACGTAGTTGCTCCCAGTTCCTTTTGCCACTTTTATCAAGTCAAATATTTGGGCTAGACTTTCAAGCTTTAATTCCTTTGCAACATACTTGTTCTTGACTGGTATGTTTCACAAAAGAAGTCAATGCAAATTCACAATTTAGGCCTGACACTTTCCGGTATTTCCAAAAAAAAATCCATAAACCTATGGAATAGGTCATGGGACAATTCACCTTGACCTCTTCTTATATAACATAATCTTCTAGCATGAGAAACATGATCATCCCTACTTGATAATTGTGGACATTTCACCTGGGGCTCACTATGATCAACACACTACAGTGATGGAGAAAGTGGGATAGCAGGACCCATGTCTTCTTGACATGATTCTTCACGGGTTGATTCGTTGACTACAGTTACACAAGATGTGCCAGAATGACCAACATTAGTAGTTAGGCTTCCTTTCATCATCGAATACTTCAAATTGTCTTCAATATCCATAGCAATTTTATATTCTTGGTTGAGTATTGTGGGCTCTTTATCTCTTAATAAATAGCTCATCTTTATGTCAAATGATCCTAGATATACAACCAAACATTTAGCATCATTTGGTCTTATACCTTCAGGGACCTCCCTTATGATATTTGAAAATCTAAGATTGAAAGAATGGACTAACTCATCCTCGTCTTTGTGGATGTCCATAAATGTTTTCCTCACCAGACATGGGTTTACTCTCTCACCAAACTGTTCCATGAATGCTATCTTGAATTCATACCAGCAACATATTGAAGTAGCCTATAGAAAAGAGAACCAATCCCTTGCATCCCCTTTCAGAGATTGAAAAAAAAACTTTATGACAACATCCTCAAAATTTAATTCATAATCTCCCATCATGTCAATGAACTCTTATAGATGCCTTCTTGTTGAATCATCCCTTGTACCATTAAACTTTGGCACCTTCTCTCTTATTTTAGGCGGTATCTCATTCGGATAACCATGAATATTACTAAAATCTATAGCACTGTACTTTTCAGTACTAAAATTTCCTTGACATGACAAAGGATGTCTATTATGCCCCATTGCACTCATATTTATATCAGGGTATACAACTTGATAAGGCAATAACACCTTGGCTTTGTAAGTCTTTCCAAATTCTGCCAAAGATTAGTTCAAACTCTCTTTGTACCTAAGCTCTCAAACCTTTAAAACACATTTTTTTGTCTATTTTGCTTAGAATTTTAAACATAACATGATTCTCTATTACAATTCATGAATTTCTTGTTATATTATAGAAACATGCAACATTCCACTAGAATTTCCCCTCATTTGTGCTTCCTCACTTGATTGGGAACCAATTAAATTTATATTCTTGAACACTTCTCATAAAGTACTTGCTGAATTATGAAATATGTTTATGGGAATACCTGGAAATATTAACAGCTTCTCAATTCTTTTGTAACCACAACTTTGCAAATCTGGAATGTCTACATGTTCTTCATCAAGTTCTCAAGCCAGAGTCTCCACCTCTTCATAGAGGATTAAACTTCAAATAAATATGAATTCCTTTCATAAGTAAATCTTGTTCTGGGTTGTCTCCACCAATCGTGTCATTCATAAATTCTTACAATTTTGCTGCAACCAAAATCTTCCCAGGTTCTCAAACCTTCAATATTAAAATATTCAGATCCACCAAATTATTGAATCTTTGGTACTACAATATACACCTGGGATTCTTTCTTTTATAAATTTCTCAAATTTCTCCCTAGTGGAGTCACCATTTATGTTGGTGTTTTTTCCAGCTAAGCTTTGGAGCCCTCTATGAAGTAGGCAACCTCTGTATTCAAGGATCACCAAAAACTAGTGGCCAACATGATGGGTAATGCTTCTCAAGAACCTACCCCTACTCTTTAGGCTCTGTGGGACCAAGGAGGGTGTTCCTTATTATATTCATTTGATATTCAAAACCTCAAGAACACTTCAACACAAAAAAATGTCCCTACTAATTTCAAACATACATTATTTATCAAAGGCTTGGCTAACCTTTACACAAATAACCAATAAGTTGCTAGGGACACTGGTATGTACAAGAATTACATCTCAGAATGGATAAAATTTCGATTAGGCAATTTTCTAACTTTGAATCCATAACTAGGTATTTTTTGATGTATTTGATTATAAGAATTCCTAACAAATAATTCAGTGCCTCATCCAATTGGGTAGAAGGATTCAAGCATGAAATACTCTGTCATACACAAAATATTTAACCTTGAAATGAATGGACCACTTTCATAATGCATTACATCACAAAAAATCACAGTACTTAAAAGTATCACTTCTTACCAAATCCTTAGCCAATTATCACAAACCTATGACTCTCTTCAAAGCATTTAATTAACTCTTTGAGTTAAGGCAAGAAACAAAATCATACATTCAAATAAACCATTGAAGATAAATTAAACAATGCTTGATATTTTCATTTATTGTCTATAACAACAGTACACAAGATAGCGCATACTTTAATTTTGTAAATTTGTTTCAATATCAGTAATTTGCATAAAATTATTTAAGACTATTTCATACAAAGCCCATACCCAAGACAATTAACTAGAAATTCATCAAGAATTATGTATTTGTACCCGTTTTCTTTCAAATGAACCATTGAAGATAAATAAAACAATGCTTGATATTTTCATTTATTGTCTGTAACAACTGTACACAAGAGAGTGCATACTTTAATTTTGTAGATTTGTTTCAATATTAGTAATTTTCATAAAACTATTTAAGAATATTTCATACAAATCCCATACCCAAGACAATTAACTAACAGATTCATCAAGAATTTTGTATTTGTACCCATTTTCTATATCCTACCTAGACCTTTCTAGATTCAAAAATCTGACCCTCTATAATGAGCATTGAAATCTCTTTTATAGAATAAGAGATCAACAAGCATCAAACTTATTATAGTCACATTTCATCAAAATTCTATTTCAATACACAATTTCATCTGCATTTCAAAATTCCTAGACAGTTAGATGTAATCATTTACTGAACAGGGGAATACAAAATTTGTAACAACCCACATAACCAATCAATGTCACCACACTAGTTGCAAAATTTTATTAAGGTCTTATTGTCCATACCCATATTGAACCAAAAAAAAGAGCCTACATCACATTGTGACCAAAAACCAAAAGACCATCACCATCACCCAGAGATTGAACCAACACTAGGGCCATGGTACTTGTGCCCACTTAAAATTTTCACCACAATAGGAGGTGAAAAAACCACTCCTTCATCCTTTCTAGCACACTTCTCAGCACTAGAACCACCAACCTCACACAGTGCCATCACAGAAATTGGAGAAACTACGATGACCTTTTTGTTTACACCAACCATCTCAGTTAGAGCCTTAAGGATTTGGTTGTAACCAAAGTCAATCTCCGTGTAGCTATCACTGGATCTATCGAAGGCATCAATGATCGAATTTTCCTTACCTCAAGAACCATGATGGGTGATCCCACAAAGCTGGTTTACAATTTATGAGAGAAACTGCTTTTGCTAAAATCACATATTTTTAGAAAATATAATGATTTAAGCCCTAAAAAATTTCATTTTAAGGATTCCAATTGAAGAGGCTTTGATCAAACCACCTTATATCAAACCCCATTGTATAGAACCTCGCTATTTTCAAACCATACCTATAAATAAGTCTCCTTTACAACTATCAAAATGCTGATAAAAAATCACTTTTGATTTACCTTTTGGGGTATCAAAGGAATTCATTGAAAATTTATTTCAAATAATTATGGTAGTCCTTGGAATGAGCTATCCAGTGAATATAATTTTAATATTTTTTGGTTTTATTATGTATTTTTTTTTTTAGTTTTATTAAACATAGGTTTTTCATCGAAAATGAAGGTCTTTGTTTTGCACATGTGGAAAAATAGAAGATTATCAAAATAAAAAATTGAAAAATATGAGTGCACCAGATATTGAAGTCCTTGATCCAACAAAAAAATTAAAATATAATTTCAATATATAAAAAACAAAATTACGCGTTATACGGTCCTGCTATATCTGAATTGTAATTGGTTTGACTTTGAAACTTGATTAAAGAAAAAATATTCAATAAAAAAATATCTAACCAAGTGGAAGCACTAGATATTGGAGTTAGAAATATAAATTTGAAATAATTAGAATTTTATCCTTCATGGAAAAAAAATTATGCATTATACGGTGTGTCACTTTTTAAAAATGTTCTTTTCTGAAAAAAAAACTAGTTTTCATGGGAGATGGAAAAAGAAGTGCAATGTGATTCCAAAATTTTTGAAAATAATATTTTTAGAATCTATAGAAAAATTTGACGAGACTCTAGTTTGCATCATCTTCAAATTCCTCACGGTTTAGCCGCTATAGGTGCTCGAATGTGAAGATTTAGTTAAAAATAATAATTTCAATGTCCAGTTTGGCCAAAAATTGTAAACCACTATTGTGGGATCACCCTAACCATACTTTAACTTTTCCTTTGGTCTCTACTCGAACTCTATAGAAATTTTCTCTTTTCCACACATCACCTCCTCTATAATTGCATCTCAATGTTTTAGCTGAGAGTTGCACCTGGTAGCCACTGGAACGTGCCTCATGCATTCCATCTTCAGGATAGGAGCACCTTGAAGATTACTCTATTCATGCAATGGAATATCATCATATGACCTTCAAACATGAACTCTGGAAGACCTACACACAGATGATGGAGAAGAAATTGACCTACTCATCTTGTACCAATAAATAAAACCTTCACGAGAGCAATCACCAGCCATAGAAAATTTAAGACTTAATTTCTATGACAAAATATGATGATCCTTCACCCATATTTATGAGGATATTGATTATGTCAATCATCAATGCTCCAAGAGTAACACGAGTGAGCGAGTGATTATTTGTTGACGTCTATTTCATCATTGTTAATTCCCAGGTACACGGAAATTGGCGTACCATTCTTCATAATTACCAAGAAGTGGTTCTTCGCACACATGGAGATCAGGTTGATATCCTCCGAAGAGCATATGCCATTAATTCTCACTATTCACATCTTCCAAATGACCATTAAATGGCCAGTTATGTTCATTGAATGTGAGCCTTCAATCAATCACTGAGATGGCCCTTTGGATGACTTAGATCAAGTCAAATATGTTTGAAAATTCCATGCTCTTGCATGGAAAGTCATCAACCAATGGTGTCTTCCCTAGTTAGAAGACATGTCCACCACCCGCGAGCCCCATCCAGCTCTTTTACGTTGCCAATAGAATCCACATCCTGCCATCGCATAGACTGCGCTTGATGTTAGCTCACATTATTTAATACTCTATGTAGGATGCATGCTATGAATTAGATTAATACCAAATGGTACACTAGAGTCATCAATCTATTGCTAGCTAAGACCATGCCGATAGTGGGAATTAGGTCGCACTCGAAATGGAGGACGTGTGGCACAACTGCACACACCGTGTGACCTAGCCAAAATACCTTTTTTTAATGTTGTGCAGTGTGTGCTCAAGGCTTGGACTTTAATCATCAAATCCAATGGCTCAGATTTTTTGCATGTGCATATATCGTTTGTTAACATAATTTTTTAAAAGGAAAGATATTTCAGGCCGACCATGAAATATTTAAAAATTTAACAAACACCTAATAAGTGGTGGGCTTAGGTAGAGGGGCCGGTAATGACAATGCGCAAGATGGCATAGGTTGTAAGTACCTGACAATCAACAACCTGGTATAGGGGGTCAATGCAGAAACATAATGTGAGGGTTTAAAACCTTAGAAAACTTGCATAAGGTCATAAGACCATAAAACCCTAGCATAAAACCATCCAACATAAGAGTGAAAGATCACCAAAAGTTTCATGGACCAAGCCATAAATGTTGAATTTTTAAAGTTCTCTCAGCACCCACAAGAAAGTGAGCGACCCTAGCACAACAAGGAGATATTAGAAGTGTAGCTACAATGTATAAAGAGCGTTAACCTAATTTTCAAGAAGTACTTACAAGTTGACCACATAAAGTGAAACTTTTTTAACTTGTGGTTAGATTTATAATAGAATAGTAGAACAAATCATAAATTTAGTATAAAGTAAACCATGTTTATCAATAGAATAGCTGATAAAAATAGAAAGAATTATCTTTCCATATGTTAAATAAAATATCTCCTCTAAAAGCATATCATGTTTAAGTGAATTTACTACATATATGAGGTCAATCCTCTAAAATAACCATACACCATGAAAAAGGCTTTGGTTTGAAAGGCTTGAAAAAATTATGAATCTAGGTCCAAAAATTGTGAGCATTAAAAAAATTAGAAAAGTATTTGAGAAAATCCTATTTCACATAAAATGCACACTGGGGGTCAAGAAATACCACATGTGATAACTTCGAACCCTTGGGAATGAATTGGAAAATAATACACAAATAAAAGTCAATTTTTTATTTCCAAACTAAAATAGGTCACTAAAAATGCTACCACTGATTCAATGTGGGAACCATGGGAAAAAGAGGAGAAAACTAATTATATCCTTGATGTAACTTGTAACTCCAAAATGTGGTGTTTAGACAACACTTCTAGTCTTTCCACCATGTTTTAAAGGAACTAATACTAGTTTTGTGAATCATATTAATAAAACTAGCCCCTATTATTGTGTCGATAATTTCATTATCTTTATTAGAAAGGTGAAACTTAACATTAAATTTATTCCATGGTAGGAGATTCATTGAGGCCTTAGAAAAGGGTCACATGTGAGTAGTTTTGGTTTCTTTTTATAGTATCTTAAGGAAGAAAGCCAAGGAATCCAAATTAGTGGATGGTCATTGTCTTAAACAATGGGGCATACCAGCAAATTTTCTACCGATTAATCGAAAGACAATTAAAAAATGCCATAACCATACAAGAGGAGCCAAGGTTTCATGGATTCTTAGACACTCGATATGTTTTTTATCATGAAATATATGTAATACCCCTCCGTTTTGCTTCTCGTTCGGTTTGCTTTATGCTATGTTTGGTTGTAGTTACTTTGATACTGGATACATTTTGTTATGATGTTTTGATCGCTACTATTGAGCGACAACTATTATTGTGGGATGTAGTTATCTGATTATTGTTCACATGCATTATGGATTAATGATGCTGTAGAGTTAACATGAGATGTTATTATGAGATTACTGGATTATGATGGAAGTGTCAGTTTCGATGAGTGTATTGGTGAAGAGGACGGTTTCGCATCACTCACTTACGAGTGCCCTACGAATCCGTAATTCCTTCTTCACGGTGTGTATTATATGCTAGATATATTGTATAATGTTGTTTACTTGTTTTCAGGATTGCAGGTACATGCCATCGACTCCACCTGGTTTCACAGGTTTGAGCATGTCGATCCAACGGTGAAGTTGAACGGGAGATAGTAGTTAGGTAACATGTGTCAAGTCTACATCCTAGCCTTAGTGTGTCGTTAGTCATGTGTGTCGAGTCATTGTCTGTCTTGCTTTAATGTTATTTATTTTTTGAAAGATTCTTGATTTGGAAATAGATATTTAGAATAATTGCATTTAAATCATGTTGATGGTTATTTAATTTAAATAATGCAATGTGGATAAAAGTTTATATTTAAATTAATTAATTATATTTAAATTATTTAATTAATTAAATTTAATCCAAGGGGGTTGAATTTAGTTATTAAATAATTAAATTAATTAATTAAATGTGATGCAAAAGAATGAAAGGAAATAAAAGAATTAAAATTAATTTTGGAATTTAATTTCAACGTGTGGGAATTAAATTAGAAATTGTAATTAAATATTTATTTGGGAAATTAGTTGCAACTTTGGAAATTAATTTATTATTTGAAATTGCATTTTAAATTGAAAGTGGGTTTTCGAAAAGTGAAATTGAAATTGAAATTGAAATTGAAATTTGAAATTGAAATTGAAATTGAAATTGAAATATCTAATTTGCATGCAATGTGAATTAGGGTTGTAAAAATTGAAATTGAAATTGAAATATCTAATTTGCATGTAATGTGAATTAGGGTTGAATTAGGTATTTTTGATTTATAAGGAAGACATGTTTTAATTTTAGGGGAGAAAGTTTTTAGAAAAATACATTTTTACAGCAGGGAAGAAATTTTGGAAAATTTGCACAAGGGTTTGAAGAAGGTTTTGATTGTAGAATTGATTGAAGGAAAGATTGTTTGCATTTGTTGGGTTTTGGATTGGATTCATTGGAGGATTGAAGAAAATTCAGGAAATCTTTGGAGGAGGCTTGCATCAGAAATTCATCTCTTCCTGTAGCTTCTTGTACCAGGTTTTTCTCTTTGTGTTTTATTGTTCTTGATTGTTTTTTTTAAAATAGTAGTGATTAAAGATTTGTTTGTTAAATCTGTTTTAGAAAGTAAATTTGATATTAGAATAAAAGAATTAAATAAATTTACATCCTTTGCTTGTGAAAATTCTTGAGTGAAAATTGTGAAAACTTCAGTTAAATTTAAATTATTTGGGGAAATCGATTATGTTGTTATTGAAATCAAACATAGAGATTGAACAATGCATGTAGAATGTTTTTAGAAAATGAAACCCTCTGTTTGTTATTAAAAAATGGATTTTAAAATCTACAGGATAGTTATATTTTTCATGGTAAAATGGTCTAGTTGCGTCGCCTATAACTTCACTTACACAAACTGGGTTGTCAGGAAATTTAAAGGGTTTTTTCATTTTGAAATTTTCTTATCCCTGTCAAAAAATCACAAATACTTAGATTGTATTTTTTGAGTTATGTTTGAAACATGAGACTGCTGTTAAATTATTTTCCCATGGCTGCTTTGATAATAAAATAATAATAAATTGATATTTATAAATATTAATATTTTATGTATTGTTATTATAATATTAAAATATTATTTTATAATATTTTATATTATAATTTATAATATTAAAGTATTATATTTATTTATATTGTTTTAAATAAAATTTGTATATTAGATTAGTGGAATTAAAATTATAAACGTATGGGAAAATTATTGTTTATTTTAAAATGACATGTTAAAGTTTAATTGAAGGAGTTAAATATTTGATTTAAAGAATGCATAATTTAAAATTTAATTGTGGAATTTAAATTCATGTGTAAAAGGTCCAATTATTAATTTGATTTAATTGGAAAAATATATATATGATATTGGGTTATAGTCCAAATATTGATCTTATTTTAACACAATAAGTTATGGAAGAGACCAAATGTTAATTTGATTAATTTTATAATGATTTAATTTGCAAGGGCAATTGGTTATTTAATTTAAAGCGAAATGTTTTGAGTTATAGTTGAAAATACTTATTTTGTTAAGAGCAATTAGATAATTAAATAGTAGTGTAATTGCTCCCCTATCTGAAAAGATGAATTCTTAATTCAGTTTTATCAATATAATGAATTACGTAATGAATTGAGATATGGATTTAGTATATCCAAAAGTAGTATCTTCCTCATGATTATGTTAAAAGATTTAATTCTCTGTAATCAGTAAAGGGAAGTAAGTTTATTTTTTTTAGATTTCCAATAATGAAAAAGGAAATAGGGGTTATGATTATTTTAGATGATCTAGTTATCATGTCTTTGACTTGGTCAACACTACCTATTGAATGAATATGGATTTAGGAAATCCAAATATTAGATTTGATTAATGACTTGAATGCTTTTGTTGTTATGTCATCAAGTTGCATTGTGGGTTTTGGGATTTAGTGTTAGTCCTAAATTATAAGTCTTCCAGAAGAACTTAGAGGATAAGGGTTGTTGAATCTTTATGCCATCCAGTTGTTTTCCCTTGGGTAGCGCATGGCGTCTTTTCAGTTTTACCCGATTTTCACAAACGAGGATGTTTGCACCTCCTTGGTTTAGGAGCAGATTATGGGATCCGTGTCTCCTTATATGGAGTGACCTTGTTATGTGGTTTCATCTTGTTGCCTCCTGTGAAAGGAGTGGACTATGTGTTTGTTGCCTCCAAGATATTTGGAGTGAGTTCTATTATTTGTATCCTCCTTGTGTTGGAGTGGATTATGATGCCTAGTTGAGATGCACTTGTGTTTCCCTTGGTGGATTGTTTGGGTGTGTGTTGTCGAATAGAAGAGTGGCTTTTGTTAGGGGCCGGAGCCCAAAGTGGTAAACCGGGTAACCTTCAGAAGTGAATTAATTAAGTGATAATTAAATTAATGTACTTAGATGATTAGGATGCAGTTCACACTAATCAAAATAATTTAATCCTCACTCATAGACACAAGGGCTTGTTTAGACTTGGGATGAGTGAGAAGGCCTGGAATGGCAAGATCAACTATCTTATCCGTACGAGAGATAGTTGATTCCGCATGAGTGAGTATGAGTGCCGGGATTCGGTTGAGGCCACTAGGATTACTTGTGCCGGAGCCTATGAAGAATTCCTAGAGGAGATCTCATGACAAACCTTGCTGTGACACTCTATCTAGGAAAACAGTTGGTTTTATTTTATGTGTATGGTTCTGTGAACATACTTGATCTATTATATGCCTGGAAGCAATGTGACCTATGTCGGTGATGTGAATGTTGTACTTGATTTGTACTTGTATTGTATTTGAGATGTTCTTATTTAGTTCATTTGTTTGGTTATATCAGCATGGGTCAGTATGAGTCTGCCTTTGGTTAGTTGTTGTAAATCTTTGTCCATATTACTTGGTTACTATCTCCTAGCATGGGGAGTGGGCCTTTGGGTACCACATTGGTTGGGTGGAACATGCACCAAAACCATTGGGTCCCCATCTATCTTCAGTACTTGGTGGCGAGACATCCAGGTGGATAGCTCACGGTTCTTGTGTTATTCTTGCTTTGTAATATTTTAACTTGTATAAGTTATTTTATCCCTCTCATGTTTATGAGGTGGAATTCTGTAATTGTAACCTTATGTACTATTGTCTCATTCTGAGAATGAGTGATGTAACTATTGGATTAAGATAATGTTTATGAGATTGTATCTTGGTTGATTATCTTATTAGGTTATATGGTATTTTTATGATGTATGATGTTTATTTCATAAAGTTCATAATGCTGTGGTTATATGTAATATGTATGTGTGGGTTTAAGTAATCCTAACTTTGTAGCCTTATAGGTTGTTGTTAATTAGTAAGTGAATATGTATGTTAAATGCACTTTATAAAAAAAAATTGGTTCACTTTAATCGTTAATTACAACTTCCTTTAGGGTTACTTGGTGAGGCATTACAGTTTTGGTTTCTTTTTATAGTATCTTAATGAAGAAAGCCAAGGAATCCTAATTAGTGGATGGTCATTGTCTTCAACAATGGGGCATACCAGCAAATTTTCTACCGATTAATCGAAAGACAATTAAAAAATGCCATAACCATACAAGAGGAGCCAAGGTTTCATGGATTCCTAGACACTCGATATGTTTTTTATCATGAAATATATGAGGTAGATAATATATACATAAAATAATTATTCAAAACACATTTATGCATTCATATGAACCATCAAATTAATTTTCTCTTATATTGATATCATATGTTCTCAATATAGTATACATTTTATATGAAGAGTATATATATCTCACACATGCTTCACTAATACTTCTATTTATGTCAAGTTAATTATAATTATTTCTCTTATTCTTTCTATACTCTTCCTTTATCTTCTTTCCTTACAATATTTTTTTTATTAATATAGCCAATAGATAAGTAGAGACATGTCCATGTTGATATCTTTGTTTCTTATCATCCTTCAAAAAAATATTGCAAATTATTAGATATTACTTCAGTGAGGTTGTAGGGGTTGTAGCTTGAACTATCCTACTTATTAATCCATATCTTCCAATAGGCACATGATATACCCTTTATTCAGTACAAAAGTTTGGATATTCATATATGATCAATTATATAGTGTCATATATAGGTAGTTTGGTCAGGTTAGTTGTATCCAAGGAATACATATGGTATATATAAGATATATTAAGTATTATTTGAATAATTATTCGAAATCCTCTTCTGATTAGATAATTATAATTTTTTTCTTCCTTAAGTGGCTCATTATTATAATATATTTATAAGTTTTATAATTTATTTCAAATTATTTCTGCATGTTAGCTCATTACATAAAACCACTAGCATATTCTATTTTAGAGTTTGACAATTATGCTAGATTATCATTTAAAAATCAAGTATAACATATAGCTCCAATTACACCAATATAAAGGGCCACATCCAATTACAGGATTATAAAAAACCACACACATTAACTAACTTTATAATTATCTTAGGAATTGGCCTGATCAAATAATAATAATTTACTTATTCAAAAAAAGTCATTCAATAAGAAAAAAAGAAAAGATGGGTGTTTCTTTTATATATCTCTAAAATATTAATTGCATGGATAATGCTTAAAATTTTTGTCAAACTTCTCATATTACCACTATGGACAAACAAAAATTATAAATAAAGTCTTAGAAAGAAATATAAGAAAGAAGAAAACTTCTTAGAATTACAAAAATATTAAATACATTTTTTTTATATTGATATATAATTGTTCTTTCAATACCTTATCATCTTTTAGTATAATATATCACATTATTAGATGAATATGAAATATAATATTAATTGAACTAATTTAAAGATAGATCTAGATTCCTTGTTAATCAACATTAATTTCCCATTGAGGAATATTGTAATGAAACATTTTTGGAACAAATAGTGAATGCAAATCATCAAGAGGAAGGAAGTGATGGAGGGAAGAGGATGATGATCAATATGATGATAAGTTCAATGCAAATTCATGATCTAAGTATAGGTGGAGTATATTGTATGATGAGATGTATGTTTTTCTAATAGTTAATTAGTTAGGTTTTTTTGTAGGAATGTTAGTTTTTCTTGTAAGGTTGAGCATTCCATTGAAGCTGAATATTTTCTACTATCTTCTCCTCTAAAAAATAATGCTCCTTTTTAAAAATAGGTATTGGTGTAAGGAAGTATCTAATTAGTTATTGCATTTTAGGTTAGTTCTCGTATAGAGGATTCTTAATCTATGAGATTACAATTGAGCATGCACCAATTTTAACAGTCCTAATTTAAGCGAGGATGATTATAACAAGGGATTGAGTCCTTATCAATCCTTTTGATTTATCTATATAAATAATTTTATAGTCCTTCCACACTCATATATGATAGTGGTTTAGGCATTGGCTATGATGTTGGTGTTGAGAAGTTGATTATTTATGGTTAGGAAGTTAGTAACGATAGTTTTTTAACTCTATAGTTTCCTATAACAATATAGTGTTATAAAGAGTGGAAAAGTAGGTTTCTTCTTCCCTATCACTTATCTCTCTTCCTTTATGATTACCACTTCACATTTTTTGGAATTTGAGGAAGGGAGGCTAGTATGTAAATTATGGTTTATTTTTTTCAAGAGGAAGTCTCTAGTAGAGATAGTAATTTTCAAGTCAATTGATTAAGAGATCTTGTATTCTAAGATAAATCCATGAAAAAGGCTTTGGTTTGAAAGGCTTGAAAAAATGATGAATCTAGGTCCAAAAATTGTGAGCATTAAAAAAATTAGAAAAGTATTTGAGAGACTCCTATTTCACATAAAATGCACATTGGGGGTCAAGAAATCCCACATGTGATAACTTCAAACCCTTGGGAATGCCTTGGAAAATAATATACAAATAAAAGTCAAATTTTTATTTCCAAACTAAACTAGGTGACTACAAATGCTACCATTGATTCAATGTGGGAACCATGGGAAAAAGAGGAGAAAACTAATTATATCCTTGATGTAACTTGTAACTCCAAAATGTGGTGTTTAGACACCACTTCTAGTCTTTCCACCATGTTTTGAAGGAACTAATACTAGTTTTGTGAATCATATTAATAAAACTATCCGCTATTATTGTGTCGATAATTTCATTATCTTTATTAGAAAAGTGAAACTTAACATTGAATTTATTCGATGGTAGGAGATTCATTGAGGCCTTAGAAACAGGTCATGAGTAGTTTTGGTTTATTTTAATAGAATCTTAAGGAAGAAATCCAAGGAATCCAAATTAGTGGATGGTCATTGTCTTCAACAATGGGGTATCCCAATAAATGTTCTACCGATTAATTGAAAGACAATTAAAAAATGCCATAACCATACAAGAGGAGCCAAGGTTTCATGGATTCTCATACACTCGATATGTTTTTTTATCATGAAGTATATGACGTAGATAATATATACATAAAATAATTATTTAAAATACATATATGCATTCATATGAACCGTCAAATTAATTTTCTCTTATATTGATATCATATGTTCTCGATATATTATACATTTTAGATGAAGAGTATATATAACTCACACATGCTTCACTAATACTTATATTTATGTCAAGTTAATTATAATTATTTCTCTTATTCTTTCTATACTCTTCCTTTATCTTCTTTCCTTACAATATTTTTTTTTATTAATATAGCCAATAGATAAGTAGAGAGATGTCCATGTTCATATCTTTGTTTCTTATCATCAAAAAAATATTGCACATTATTAGATATTACTTCAATGAGGTTATAGGGGTTGTAGCTTGAACTATCCTACTTTTTACTCCTTATATTCCAATAGGAACATGATATACCCTTTATTTAGTACTTATGTTTGGATATTCATATATGATCAATTATATAGTGTCATATAGGTAGTTTGGTCAGGTTAGTTGTATGCAAGGCATACATATGGTATATATAAGATTTATCAAGTATTATTTGAATAATTATTCGAAATCCTCTTTTGATTAGATACTTATAAATGTTTTCTTCCTTAAGTGGCTCATTATTATAATATATTTATAAGTTTTATAATTTATTTCAAATTATTTCTGCAATGTAGCTCATTAGATAAAACCACTAGCATATTCTATTTTAGAGTTTGACAATTATGCTAGATTATCATTTGAAAATCAAGTATAACATATAGTTCCAATTACACCAATATAAAGGGCCACATCCAATTACAAGATTATAAAAAACCACACACATTAACTACCTTTATAATTATCTTAGGAACTGGACTAATCAGATAATAATAATTTACTTATTCAAAAAAAGTCATTCAATAAGAAGAAAAGAAAAGATGGGTGTTTCTTTTATATATCTCTGAAATATTAATTGCATGGATAATGCTTAAAAAATTGTCAAACTTCTCATATTACCACTATGGAAAAACAAAAATTATAAATAAAGTTTTAGAAGGAAATATAAGAAAGAAGAAAACAACTTCTTAGAATTACAATAATATTAAATACATTTTTTTATATTGATATATAATTGTTCTTTCAATACCTTATTATCTTTTAGTATAATATATCACATTATTAGATGAATAGGAAATATAATATTAATTGAACTAATTTAAAGATAGATCCAGATTCCTTGTTAATCAACATTAATTTCCCATTGAGGAATATTGTAATAAACCATTTTTGAAACAAATAGTGAATGCAAATCATCAAGAGGAAGGAAGTGATGGAGGGAAGAGGAGGATGATGAAGATTATGATAAGTTCAATTCAAATTCATGATCTAAGTATAGGTGGAGTATGTTATATGATGAGAAGTATGTTTTTCTAAAAGATAATTAGTTCGATTTTTGTAGGAATGTTAGTTTTTCTTGTAAGGTTGAGCATTCCATTGAAGCTGAATATTTTCTACTATCTTCTCCTCTAAAAAATAATGCTCCTTTTTTAAAATAGGTATTGGTGTAAGGAAGTATCTAATTAGTTATTGCATTTTAGGTTAGTTCTCGTATAGAGGATTCTTAATCTATGAGATTACAATTGAGCATGCACCAATTTTAACAGTCCTAATTTAAGCGAGGATGATTATAACAAGGGATTGAGTCCTTATCAATCCTTTTGATTTATTTATATAAATAATTTTATAGTCCTTCCACACTCATATATGATAGTGGTTTAGGCATTGGCTATGATGTTGGTGTTGAGAAGTTGATTATTTATGGTTAGGAAGTTAATAAGGATAGGTTGTTAACTCTATAGTTTCCTATAACAATATAATGCTATAAAGAGTGGAGAAGTAGGTTTCTTCTTCCCTATTACCTATCTCTCTTCCTTTATGATTACCACTTCACATTTTTTGGAATTTGAGGTAGGGAGGCCAGTATGTAAATTATTGTTTTTTTTTTTTGAAGAGGAAGTCTCTAGTAGAGATTTTAATATTCAAGTCAATTGATTAAGAGATCTTGTATTCTAAGATAAATCCATGAAAAAGGCTTTGGTTTGAAAGGCTTGAAAAAATGATGAATCTAGGTCCAAATATTGTGAGCATTAAAAAAATTAGAAAAGTATTTGAGAGACTCCTACTTCACATAAAATGCACATTGGGGGTCAAGAAATCCCACATGTGATAACTTCGAACATTTGGGAATGCCTTGGAAAATAATACACAAATAAAATTCAAATTTTTATTTCCAAACTAAACTAGGTGACTACAAATGCTACCATTGATTCAATGTGGGAACCACGGGAAAAAGAGGAGAAAACTAATTATATCCTTGATGTAACTTGTAACTCCAAAATGTGGTGTTTAGACACCACTTCTAGTCTTTCCACCATGTTTTGAAGGAACTAATACTAGTTTTGTGAATCATATTAATAAAACTATCCTCTATTATTGTGTCGATAATTTCATTATCTTTATTAGAAAGGTGAAACTTAACATTGAATTTATTCCATGGTAGGAGATTCATTGAGGCCTTAGAAATAGGTCATGAGTAGTTTCGGTTTCTTTTAATAGAATCTTAAGGAAGAAAGCCAAGGAATCCTAATTAGTGGATGGTCATTGTCTTCAACAATGGGGCATACCAAAAAATGTTTTACCGATTAATTGAAAGACAATTAAAAAGGCCATAACCATACAATAGGAGCCAAGGTTTCATGGATTCTCAGACACTCGATATTTTTTTTTATCATGAAGTATATGAGGTAGATAATATATACATAAAAGAATTATTTAAAATACATTTATGTATTCATATGAACCATCAAATTAATTTTCTCGTATATTGATATCACATTTTCTCGATATAATATACATTTTATATGAAGAGTATATATAACTCACACATGCTTCACTAATACTTATATTTATGTCAAGTTAATTATAATTATTTCTCTTATTCTTTCTATACTCTTCCTGGATCTTCTTTCCTTACAATATTTTTGTTTATTAATATAGCCAATAGATAAGTAGAGAGATGTCCATGTTCATATCTTTGTTTCTTATCATCCTTCAAAAAAATATTGCACATTATTAGATATTACTTCAATGAGGTTGTAGGGGTTGTAGCTTGAACTATCCTACTTCTTACTCCTTATCTTCCAATAGGAACATGATATACCCTTTATTCAGTAAAAAAGTTTGGATATTCATATATGATCAATTATATAGTGTCATATAGGTAGTTTGGACAGGTTAGTTGTATGCAAGGCATACATATGGTATATATAAGATATATTGAGTATTTTTTGAATAATTATTCGAAATCCTCTTCTGATTAGATACTTATAAATGTTTTCTTGCTTAAGTGACTCATTATTATCATATATTTATAATTTTTATAATTTATTTCAAATTATTTCTCCATGTTAGCTCATTACATAAAACCACTAGCATATTCTATTTTACAGTTTGACAATTATGCTAGATTATGATTTGAAAATCAAGTATAACATATAGTTCCATTACACCAATATAAAGGGCCACATCCAATTGCAAGATTATAAAAAACCACACACATTAACTACCTTTATAATTATCTTATGAATTGGCATGATCAAATAATAATAATTTACTTATTCTAAAAAAGTCATTCAATAAGAAAACAATAAAAGATGGGTGTTTCTTTTATATATCTCTGAAATATTAATTGCATGGATAATGCTTAATTTTTTTTCAAAATTCTCATATTACCACTATGGACAAACAAAAATTTTAAATAAAGTTTTAGAAAGAAATATAAGAAAGAAGAAAACAACTTCTTAGAATGACAATAATATTAAATACATTTTTTGTATATTGATATATAATTGTTCTTTCAATACCTTATTATCTTTCAATATAATATATCACATTTTTAGATGAATATGAAATATAATATTAATTGAACTAATTTAAAGATAGATCCAGATTCCTTGTTAATCAACATTAATTTCCCATTGAGGAATATTGTAATTAAAGTTTTTTGGAACAAATAGTGAATGCAAATCATCAAGAGAAAGGAAGTGGTGGAGGGAAGAGGAGAATGACGAAGATGATGATAAGTTCAATGCAAATTTATGATCTAAGTATAGGTGGAGTATATTGTACAATGAGAAGTATGTTTTTCTAATAGTTAATTAGTTAGATTTTTGTAGGAATGTTAGATTTTCTTGTAAGGTTGAGCATGCCATTTAAGGTGAGGAGTTTCTACTACCTTCTCCTCTAAAAAAAATTCTCATTTTTTCCAAATTGGTATTGGTGTAAGGAAGTATCTAATTAGTTATTGCATTTTAGGTTAGTTCTCGTATAGAGGATTCCTAATTTAAGTGAGGATTATTATACCAAGGGATTGAGTCCTTAGCAATCCTTGTTTTTTATCTATATAGATAATTTAATACTCCTTCCACACTCATATATGATAGTTGTTTAGGCATTGGTTGTGATGTTGGTGTTGAGAAGGTGATTATTTATGGTTAGGAAGTTAATAAGGATAGTTTGTTAACTCTATAGTTTCCTATAAAAATATAGTTCTATAAAGAGTGGAAAAGTAGGTTTATTCTTCTCTATCACCTATCTCTCTTCCTTTATGCTTACCACATCACCATTTTTGGAATTTGAGGTAGGGAGGCTAGTATGTATTATGGTTTATTTTTTTCAAGAGGAAGCGTCTAGTAGAGATTGTAATATTCAAGTCAATTGATTAAGATATCATGTAGTATAAGATAAATACATTTCTTCTCTATATTATTTTTTTGCCTTTTCTCCCAATTGAAAAGAGAAATAAGTTCATTATATATTAGAGACTCCATGTTATGATTAATATCTTGAAATTGTGAAAGAATTTATTTTAAATTTTATTTTATCTCCATGAAGATAGCATTCAATCCCTCTTGGTAGCTCATCATTCCTTCACAACTCTACTATTTTTCTTAATAGATGGAAGTTACCCTTTAAATTGGATAAATAATGCATTAAAATATATTATTAATTTTTATTATAATACCTATATTATCATAAAAATATTTGTAATTGGATGTTTGGTCTTATATTTCTAAAGCTTTAGCAATTATAAGAGAATATTGTTTGTAAGGTGAATAGATAGTAAATGTGATTATTATTTATAGGTTATATGTGAATTTTTGTGTTAGTAAGGCTGTTCCCTCTTTCATCATATTATAGTCTAAACTAGGTGATTGAGTAAAAACATTAATGGGGAATCCTTAATGTTTTTTCACCATTATTGAATTATTGACCATGCTACCTATGGAAGTAGGATATCTAGAAGAAGTAAATTTTTCATGAAGAAAGAGGAAAAGAGGGACCGTTTTGTACTTCAAGGATTGGATGAGGTTTTGTTTTAGTCTAATGGAGAGATGGTTTATATTTTTTTAGACAAGAGTAACGAAAATGGTCTCAATATTAGTTCTACAATAGTGCTTCATTTTAATGTGAAAATATTGTAGTATATTTGGAAGGAGAAATTTTTTTAGGGGTGGCTCTAGATAATGAATATCATGAAATAAATTTCCTTAACCTTACTCTAAATTCTCAACATTAACTAATGTAATTGTAATATGTGAAAAAGAGAAACCTAAGTTTAATGCATAAAACCTATGATGCATCTCTTCCTTTTTCAAAGGTATATTAGGATGCAAATCAACAAGGTTTTAAGATTGACTTTGAACCATGAAGGCGTATCAATCAAACATGGATCTAATCCTTTTTGAGTGTTAGAAATGGACTGAAATTGAATTGCTATGGTTCACCTAATTTGATTATATAGCTTAATATACAAAATGTAATAGTTCAAAAATACACAGAATGAGACAACAATTTACAAGAAAATCTGGGAATGAAGTGTACCTATAATAAAAAGTTGGATCTAAGTCTTATAGTAGGATTGGGTCATGTAGGGGTGTATGGTTCCTTCTAGGTCTTGTCTAAACTTTAAAACTTGATCATCTAGCTCTTTTTCTACTCTTAATTTTTTCCCTTATAAACCTTCATCTTTAGATCTAGACCTACGATAAATCTGTAGAAGAGATGGGGGTGGCTATATAATATTTTTCCTTAGTCAAACCCCCTTTTTTTATTTCTACCTCCATAATAGCTAGTAAAATTGATTGATTAAAGTGTGAGTTTCTTAACCTTAAGTTTGTCTAAGGTTGTTTTAAGCTAAAAAGGCATAAAAACCTACTCAAGTGTGTTAAAGAATGACTCCTACATGATAATGTCATGATGTACCTAAGGAGAAGCCAAACACCCTTACAAAATCTGAAATATAAGTAAACCTTGCTTTAGATTGCAAATAGGATGAATCTTGAGGACAAGAACATTGGGAAAAAAGTCATTAGGTTGAAGGAAATGGTCAAATGCATCTCCCAAACCAAAATCCATCATGGTATTATATTGGCATCAACCTTCAATAATGAAATAAGGCTTGATAAAAATCTTTAAATGAACTTGAAACCTATAAATTCATATGTGGTGGAATGATTTCTTACTTCTCTTTTCTTCTCTTATTGCTTCCTTCATTTACCCTATTTTGAAATGGTAAAAAGAGTAGGTATTTGTAGGTGTTTCTCTAATTTCCTAAAAATTAGATCCTGAAAGATGACCTTTAAAAATCTAAATTTGAATATTAAAATGCAAACATTGGCATGTTAAAAATTGGTCCCCAACAAAAAAAGGGGACCCATACGCCCATGGTTATATAGGTCCTTACCCTATTTTCCAAGACACAATGTATTGGGGGAAAAATTAATTTATTGCATTTAGTCAATGCTTTCAATTTGTCATAAAATGATAAAATATTCTTTGGAATACATAATTTAGGAGATTAGGGCCTAGTTAGGAGGTTTTGAGAATGCATGAATGGAAAGGTTACTAAAATAGATCCAAACTAAGCATGAAATTGTACTATCACCAACAAGGGAGTATAATATCCTATTCTACATTTAGCCCCCACTTTAGTGGCCATATGAAACTACATGCACATACAAGCTAAATTAATCAAATTAAATCATGCTACATAAAAAGGATAATCATATGGATATTATGAATCATTCATTGACAGTAGAATGAAGCCCCCAATGTAGTAATTTGCAAAACCACAATGTTAGGAAACACATCCTATAGAACCAATTTGTAAGATATTCAAAATAATCTTATACTTTTTGAACAAACATGCCAAATTATATGGAGAATCCAATTTGACGGTAGATGTATGACCCCTAATTCTGATTTCTTTATGGAGGTGGAATTAGGACCTAGCAATCTAACAACATTTAATTGCTAGGCTTGTTGATGAAATGTTTATAATAGGGTCATTAAATCACAACACCAACTATCAACAAATATTATATGTGATCAAGGATAAAACTATGAATCCACCATAATAGATGACATCTAGATCAAAGTTCATGAGCGCCCATAATGGTGAACTGAATGAGATACACAAATACACAATTTTACTATATACGAGTGAAAAATTATATTTTTAACCATTATTTTCAATTATAATATTTTGAAATTCTAAGAGAGATAACTTTGCGTAGAAGAGTAAAGATTGCAAGTTGATGACCATACTAGTCCTCAAGGCTTGAGGTCCTAAAAGCATAGGTCAAGCGAGGAATGATCACAATATTGATGAGTTATATGTACCTTTTCCCTTTGATTTTATTTAGTATTTTACACTATTTTGAAGCTTTTTTCAAAACCCATGGTGTCCGTATCCAAATTTGGTGACAATGTCTATTTTGGGTGATGTTATCACAAAATGGTGCCGCTATCCCAAAAATGGTGCCTATGTTCTAGAATGGAACTTATGTCTTGAGTTAGACTTGTATTTCTTTTAACCTTTTGTTATTGATTTTGTTATGTGACTAATGATTTCTCTTTTCCTTCTTTCGAGTATACCATGTGTTTGACAACATTTTGGAGGATGACTATCCTTTCTACTTCGAGAGAAATTCACATGACATTTGTGGGAGGAGTGCATACTTCATACCACTATATTTTACTAGATATACATAATTCCACCCATGAGTTATCATGATGCTATGATTATAGCACTAGTTGAGCATTGGAATGTAGATACTTCAACATTTCATCTCCCAATAAGGGAGATGATAGTGAGTCTAGAGGATGTACATCACATATTTAGATTACCTATCTAAGGCGAGATTGTTTATTTTTATGATTTTCATACACTTTAATAGATGATGAATGATATAAATTACTACATAGGATTTCATATATATTATACTAATATTAGAGCTCATATTGAGCTCAAGTGGACTTATTACAATGATGGTCCATTGGTTTGTTAAAACATGCATGTTTTCGATGCTTTAGCCTTGGCACCTGATGGGTGAGGTACACACCTTGATGTTAGGAATTGCATGTAGAATATATCAATTAATTGTAGATAAAAACAAAGGAATGAAAAATACGTAGAAATAATAACAAGAGACAATTTTTAATGTTGTTCACCCAAACTCAGGCTACAACATCCAAAAAAGAGTCCAATACTATTATCTAGAAAATCAAACTGATTACAACCAACA
The DNA here is from genome assembly GCA_007115665.2 of Sequoiadendron giganteum. Classification (NCBI taxonomy): domain Eukaryota; kingdom Viridiplantae; phylum Streptophyta; class Pinopsida; order Cupressales; family Cupressaceae; genus Sequoiadendron; species Sequoiadendron giganteum. The sequence continues at coordinate 367,709,228 of CM021100.1, read as the reverse complement.
ATTCTTACAACTCAATACTATTGCAAATGATACCAAACAATATCAATGGAAAACCTAACCATTAGCCATTTTATCAAGACTTATGCCGGTTAAAAAAATAGGGTTTTTTTTATGTTGACCAATAGGGAGAACACCAGGGCCACTACCTTTGGACCTCCCAAGGGGCGTGCCCGAAAAACCACATTAAATAATTTTGGGGAAAACCACACCATGAAAAGTGGGGAAGATTTAACCTTCAAGTTTGACTAGGCTCCATATAAAAACACTTGATCAGGGCCTCGTTCATACTATATGGGAGATGGAAGAGAACTAAATAGTTTATACCTAAGGATAGAATATTCTTGCACATTTATATAATGATCTTTGTCACTTTTTCTATTAGGAGGTTTAGAGTATCAAACTTTGTACACTGCTTCAAGTATTGGAGTTTGACCATATTACATGTACTAGACCTATTGGATTTCTTGTAGTGATGAAATTCACTTATCCATGAGCTCTTTTATATGCACTTAGAGGATCCTAGTAGTGCATAGATCTATTGTATTAGAGAGTCAGATTTGATCATGTAGAGGATGATGACATAGTGTGAGGATCGTACATTACTCTAAATTACTGGCTAGGTCTTACACTACAGTTAGCTAGGATCCAATGGGAGAAACTATTAGTTAGGCAACATAACTATCTTATCAAGCCCTTTTTTATGATTTTTTTATGAGGTAGTCTAGTTAAATACTGATAGAACCTAGCACATGGCCTACTTTCTTTAGATTTACATGTAGTGGTGCTAGACCAAGGGACATCCATCATTACATATTTTCAAATGTCATGTCTAGTCTCAAAGGATTCAGAGTGAGATGTACCCCAACCATCTGACATAGATTACATAGGAACTTCAATTGTATATAATAGGTGGTGGATTACAACACAACCTTGATGTCTTCCATGATGGTCATTCCATAGGTAATATTGAAACTTTTCCATATCAAGGGGATGAAAAGAGAACGAGGGTGTGGATGGTCATCCAAAAAAAGTTAATGATGATTATATAAAAGAGGAGGAGAAGGAGGAGGAGTAACCACAAATAGTAGGAGAGGATATTAAGGATCCCATAGAGGCCATAAATTCCCTTGAGAAGAGATGTATATCTTATCCTTGGATCACTCAATCACATATTGTAGCTACAGAGGGCATGTAGGCCCATGGGAATGGAGAGAGTAGTTATGCAGCTCTCACCACACCACAAACCCCACAAAGGAGTGTTGTTATAGTGACCATAATGTCCTATCAAGATCTCAATTAGTGGGTTGGAGATCCAGGTGATGATACATGTTTATTTTTTATCTTTTTATCATATGATTATCCTTAGATATGTTTATCATTATATATCATTATAACTTATGTTATTTTTTATTCGTTATAGTTCGTACACAATATTGGCTTGAATTATTTGGATGAGTCATGACAGACATGGTTCCACTGATGCCCACACACCAACCAATACAAGGAAAGCATAGGCCACTACTGAGTGTAGGCACAATGCTAATTTTCTTGAGCCCCTATCTAAGTGGAGGAAATCCTATGGTGATATGATAAATACCATTAAGGAGATTTGAACTAGAGAGGATAAGGCTAAGGCTAGAGAGAAGCAGTTGAGAGCTACCTATGAGGAGCTCTAAGATACACACATGGAGGTTAGGGTTATACATGAGGAGCTTAGAGCTACTGAAGTTTCTACTGATAGTGAAGCATAGGAAATTCTATAGGAGGAACTGAGTAGGGTTCAAACAAAGAGAGATCATATCATGTAAGAGAGGGATTTGGCCAAGCAAGAGAACCTCGTATCACTCCCGCACAAGGCTACAATAGTTGGCCAACTAGATGGTCTAAAGGAGTAGATAAGCTCCATAGCATATTCCCAATCTACTGTCTCATGATGAGAACCACCACAAAGCCCCAAGGAGTCTAGTAGCCATAGACCTACTTAGATGTATGTTATTATTACACACCACATTTTTCTATTGTAGCGACTATGCTATACATGAACCTTATGATCTATATATTTGAACATGTTTTTTTTATGCATTTTATGTTTATGTGATATATTAAACAATGCTCATGAGATTAATTGATAAATTTCTCCATGATATAATTGTTATGTTATGAATGTGATCTAATCAAACACTTATGTATACTTAGATGCTAAATTTTTTGTTAAGTGTAATCATGTTAGACTAGATTCCATTATTATCTGAAATACATGTAATGATCTAATTTAACACAAAACACACATGATTGAATAGTATGCAAAATAAAATAAAAATTCCAATACATGAGTCAATAAGTTTGGCTCAAAACTACATGAATAATTACTCAGTAATTTAAGACACACACAAAAATGTTTGTCAAGAATTAAGCAATGTGAGATAAAATATAAACTATCTACTTAATCTAGAAACATGTTATGGGTTAGTGCCAAATCATTGGTGTCCAAACTAGGCTCTTAAGTGGCAATAAAAATTTAGAAAAAATAGATTTAGGCAATATGACATAAAAATTTGAATAATTTATTAACATAATTCGAAAAACATGTATGACTTTTTTTTAGCAAATTGAATGTAGTTTCTAAGATATACTAGTCCTTTTTTTGAAAAAAGTAAATCTATTTGGTAGAAAATTTAAATTTCAATGTAGTAGTAATACAATTTTTTAGGAAAAAATAAAAAGGAGGTGTATGTCTGACCAACCTAAGTACAAGAAAAAATAATAATTTCTTTGAAACTTTGAATGTTACTAGAGGACACATGCCTAAATGTGCTACATTTTTTAATTAAAATATTTTTGCAAGTAAATAATTAGTTAAGAATTTTTTATTAATTTTTTTTAAAATATTAAAACTTATTTGTCTAACAACCATAAGTTGGTCAAAAATTTATGAAATTCATTTTTTCTTTTCTTTTTTTCCCTATAGTATGGGAAACATAGAATGTGCCACATCTTTTGGATTCAAAAAATGTTAAATCATTTAAGAATTATAGATTTTTTCAATCGATCTATCAATCAAGACTTTAGTCAAAATGCATATAGAAAATCAATAATAATTATATATTTAGTTCCAAATAAGACATATCTTATATTAAAGAAATATTGACAAATTTATGAATAAACCCTTTTCATTTCATCAAATTTTATTATAAATAAAGTCATCAGCCACTTTTTGTCATATCGTCACTTTTTGGATCCCCATGATCTTGCACTCACCCTTATTCAAAATATTGTTAAGTGTAATATGTACACAAAAACATAATATTTATAGGTTATTTTACAAGTGTACCATCCATTTATTTAAGTTTATATTCTCTAGAATTGTAAACTTCATCAATGATATAAGGTATTAACCAATTTAGGATGAATTTTCCCTTCTCATAAGAGCAACATTAACATTACATTGATTTTAATATAACATAAAATCTCCCTTGTTGAAAGAATGAGGAATGGAATTATCATTATAGAATAGGCTTGAAGATGCTCAAACGCATTTATGCATTGTTCATGAAACATTTTTTTTTTTGTAAATGTTGCTCCTTTTAAGCAATATTATTAATTAGGCTGCTAAGAGGAACTCATAAAGAAGGAACTTCTAACTCTAATGGCATTATTACGTCGGATCCAGAAACTAGATTATAGGGTGTATTTTTTGTAGATGCATGAATACTTGTGTGATAAGACCATAATGCATAAGAGAGTTGACTATGCAAATCTTTGATATTATTACTAAATATTTTTCATAAGATTTGCTCATTTTTATTTTTTTTCGCTTTTTCTTAACCATTATATTATAGATCATATGGTGTAGAGAAATGATATTTAATGTTAAATATGTCCAAAAATTTCTTAAATTTATTATTTTTAAATGGTGTTCCATTATCTATGACTAGGGCTAAAGGGATACCAAACATAGTGATAACATTTTCTAGAATAAAATGACAGATTACGTCAATAATCATGGAATGAAAATGAATTGCTTCTACCCACCATGAAATAATTTGTAGTAGTGATTATGAATGCATGTCCTAAGGATGAGGGAGAGGATATTTTCCCTGATTAGATTGAAACCCCATGCCGAAAATGGTTAAATAAAATATTGAGCACAAAATTTAGATACAGGATCATGAATCAAACTCTTATGTTCAGATTGGCATTAATGACATTTCTTAACATCATTAAAGAAATATTGTTCCATTTTTTCAATAATAACCAATATGAATGAACCTTTGAAGCAAAGATCAGCCTCCAAAATGCCCCTAGCAAGCACCTAAATGAGCTTCCTCAAGGACTACAAGGATTTCATAATTTTTTAGGCACCTAAGGGGAAGACCATTGAATGATCATCTATATAACACATAAAATAGAATTATGTAACAACCTACCAAATTTCATATGCAATCCCTAGTATTCAAGTAGTGGTTTGTTCAAGAAAGATGTCATCCTTTATGTAATTAACTATCAATGAATACCACTCCTAAGACACTTCTATATTAGCAACCATCGTATCTTTTGTATTTCCATTTATCAATGGTTCTATAAGAATATGAATAATAAATATTAAGTCTAAGGAATTGTCATTGAGAGATACAAGGGAAGAAACACTTACCATTGCATCTACATGTCAATTATCCTTTTGTCAAATATCTTCAATAGTGTATGATGTGAAACACTCCAATATTGTTAATGTGAGTTATTTATACTTAGATAACTTATCATGTTTTTCTTGATAGGACCCATTAATTTTTTTGATGATTAATTGAGAGTCTCTAAATATACAAACAAATTCAACACCCAAGGGCAAGGTTGCACCTAATCATCTAATAAGAGCCTCATAATCAACAGTGTTGTTTTCACATAGTAAATTTAAATGATAGGATAAGTGAATTGGATTCCATGGAGTTAGTAATATAACTGCAGCACCAAAGCTAGTTTGACACTTAGAGCCATCAAAGTATAATTATAATTTCATTGACGTCAATGTTCAAAAATCTTTTGTCAGAAACATAATCTAGATTTGGTAACACTAATGGTAAAGGGGCCTTAGCTAAATAGTTAGTCAATGATTTTCCTTTGATTGATTTTTGGGAAATGAGTTTAAGTTCAAACTCATTTAACAACATAACCCATTTATCTAAGCATCCTAACAAATCCATTTGAGAAAAAATATTTCTCAAAGGATTAAAATTTTTGATAACTTGGACCTCACCATTTAATAAATAATGCCTCAAATTTTTAGTTGAAAACACAAGAGCCGAATATTGTTTTTCTATAGTTAGCTATGTGCGGGATCATCATGGAAAAAATAGGCACTTAAGTGGCAATGAAAACTCAGAAAATCAGAGTTAGACAACTTGACGTAAAAATTTGAATAAGTTATCTATATTATTTTTAAAACATGTAAAAATTGAATCTGTAGAAAATTGAATGTATTTTCTAAACTACAAGAGCTTTATTTAAAAAAAAATCTATTTGGTCAAAATTTGAAATTTCAATGCAGTAGTACTTAAATTTTAGGGTAAAAATAAGAAGTAGGTGTGTGTTTGACCACCGGAACCACAATAAAATGATAATATTTTTATATAATATTTTAGATATAGTTAGAGGACTCATGTCCCAATGTGATCCATATTTTTTTATAATTTTTTTCCAAGTAAATAATTAATTATGATTTTTTTATTACAAATTTTAAAAAATATAAAAACTCATCTATCAAACTACCTTAACTTGTTCAAAACTTCATGAAATTCAATTTATTTATTTTAATCCTATAACATGCAAAGAATCGAATGTGGTGCATGTTTTGGATTCAAAAAATGTGATATTGTTTGAAAGTTATAGATGTTTTTCAATCAACCTATCAATTAGGACTTTTGTCGTAATTCAAATAGAAAATGAACAATAATTATTTATTAAATTAAAAGTAAAGCATAATTTATATGGGTGGAAAGCTAAGAATCTCCTTTAAAAACCCTTTTTTTGTCATTAATTTTGGGTAAAAAAAAGTCGTCAGCCACATGGGTCATCATATCACTGACATATCGCCACTTTTTGGCCCATCATGATCTTGCACATACCCAGTTTTGTAATCATTTTCATAATCAATCAATTTTTTATTGATGTAATAAATGGAATTCTCCTTGTTTATCTCATCTTTTTGTGCCAATAATGCAACAAGAGCATGGGTTGAAGAAAATACATAAAGGATGAAGGTTTCCCTTGAAATATTGATTGTAAAACAAGAAGATTATTCAAATATTATTTCAAGTCTTCAAATTATTTGTGACAATCCTCATTACATTTAAATTTTAAAATTTTCTTAAGGAGCTGAGTGAAGGGAAGAGTTTGATCTACCAAGGATGCCACAAAAGAGCGAATAACTTGAATATTTATTTGTAAGATACACAATTGTGAACTGTTCTTAGGAGGTGGCATGTTCATTATTGCATCAATCCTCTTTGTTTCCACCTCAATATCTCTATGTGACACTATGAATCCCGAAAAATTTCCACTATCCACACCAAAGAAACATTTTTTCAAATTTAATCTCATGTTGTAATTACAAATTCTTTCAAAAAAATTATAAATGATTTTGACATTGTATTGAAATGCCATAGAATTATCCAGAATATCTTCAACATATTCTTCCAATATGTGTATGAAATCATCAAATATGAAGGTCAAATCTCTTTGATATGCGGCTCCAACATTCTTCAATCCAAAAGGCATAACAACCCAACAAAATGTTCCCCAAGGTATAGTAGTAAAAGTTGTTTTGTATTGATCTTGAGGATTAATGAAAATTTAATTGTATCCTAAAATCAATCCATAAATAATAATAAAGCATTTCCTACAGTTGAATCCACTATCATTTCAATATTAGGAAGGGGAGAATCAACCTTTAAAGATGCTTTATTAAGATCACAAAAATTCGTACACATCCTAATATGATTATTAGGTTTTCCCACTTCCATAATGTTAGATATCCAAAGTGAATACCCAATGGGGTAGATGAAACCACTTGTAAGAGTTTTTAATCTCTTCCATAACTAATAAACCTATATTAGGTGTCATCTTGTGTATCTTTTATCTCATGGGTTTAGCATCTTTCTCAAGAAAAATATTGTGTTAAGTATCTTAGGTTCAATACCCAACATATCCAAATAATTCAAAGAGAATATTTAAGGAAAGTCATGTAATAAAGTTGCATGATCCTCTTTTCCATATTCATCAAGAAATTTTCTAATTTGTATCACTTTCTCCTCATTAAATAGATTGATTGGTACTTCGAGGATATCTCCCACAAGTAATTCCTTATGATTTGAATCATTAGGGACTGATTTGGATTCATCTTGTTCATCATTGCATAGTCATTTTCTTTTAGAAAATATCCTTTAAAAATTTTACAAATAGGAAATCCATTGGTTACGATGTTATCTATGTAAATATTCATTAATTCCCAATACTTTTTCTAGAGACTCATCATTTTAAAAGATGCAATGGCATATCCTCACATGCAATGCCTATCAATTGAGGATGTACCAATTTTAAAGTTATCTTTGAAGAATGTTATTTGATAACATTTACATTAAGTGAATTTATCCTTGATTCTTTTGTTTCTTTTAAAGGATAATAACCAATACCTCTTGCTATTTATTGTGTATTGAGCTCTATAACAACGAAAATGCTTTTTTAATTTTAGTCCACATCCTTTTCCACTATAACCAAATTGTTTCAAGAGTTGGTACCCTATTCCATAAATTGCTTCCATTTCTTTCGAGGAGGGTGGTTTATCATAATCATTTTCATCATAGGTAGATGCGTAATTCTTCATTTCCTTGAATTACTAGAAGTTATAAATTCTTGTGTCTTGGATATTTTAGTGTTAGATTGTGTTGATACCACCAAAAATTATTTCTCTTTCTCTTTTTATAATTTTGATTATTTAATTTTATATTCCCCAATGAATATAGGTGTGAAATGTAATGAACCAAAATCATCCTCCAAAAAAAAATTCAGTGATGAAAGACACTCTTTTATATTTTCATCTTGTAGAGGTTCCACTTTTATAGATGGTATCAATGTTCTCATATGGTTTTGTAGCATGATATTATGACAAGTATTGAGTAGGGGAGTAAATTTTCTATTACTATCCCCAAAGGAAAAAGGATTTTTCATCTTTATAGTAGCCACATGGTTATCAACTTGTTAATTTGGTTGATGGGAATTATGTTGTACAAGTCCCCTATTATGTTTCTTGAAAGGTTGGTAACTATTTTGAGGTGAAGATTCAGAATTTTCGAGATGGATAGAAAGATTTTTCACATCACAACTATAAGCCAAATTTTGATAATCCTGAAGCATTGTACATAACTATGTGAAGGATTTGAATTTAAACATCTCAAGTTTGGTTTGTATTTTTCATAGTAAATTGCAAATAAAAATTCATTGAAGGTCAACATTAGGAATCATAAATTTTATTTATGAATAAAGTGTTTGATATCTTGCTATGAAGTCAATCACTTTCTCGACATCCTTTTTCTTCCATGTCATTAAATCAGATAGGGTCATCTTGGGACCCATGTGAATGTGAAAGTGGTTGTACAAGGCATCAAAAAGCTCATTGAATGAACCAATTGAATTAATCAGTAAGAAATAAAACCACTCTAAAGAAATATCCTTCAAGGATCTAGGGAAGATATTAGAGAAGAGATTATCTTCAAATATGAAATCACTACATAAGGCTGTATAGGTTGAAAAATGGCTAACAGGATTTCCTTTCCCACCATATTTCTCAAATCTAGGAACCTTTATACATTTTGACATTGGTGTTCTCAACATCTCGAGGGATAACATGCTATTTTTGATGTATTGTGAAGGTTGACCATTGTTTTGTTGAGTGAGGTTATAGACTTGTTGTTGAATGGATGAAATTATCTATGTAACTATGTTAAGGATGATATCATTGTTATTATTGTAAGGTGGAGGGGAATAAGGTGGAGTAGTTTATGTGTGAAGAGGGAAAGTGAATTATAAATTTGTGAAGGATCATGGTTGAGGTGATATGGTATGTGAATGCACAAAGCTAGAAGGATTCCCTATGGAAATACCTTAGGGAGTGTTGAAATTGCTAGTAGGTTGAATGGTTGTGGTAACTTCAGTACTAATGTATGTAGGAATGGAAATTTCTATTGTAGGAGTGATTTAAGTTCCATCTTATCTTTGGGTATATCCAAAAGATTGAGAACAACTAGCAATGGGTGGGATGGTATTATGAACATTATGCACATTGGTTATAGGTATGGAAGACATGGAAAATGAAGTATGCATGTTAAATGATGAATTTTTGGGATGGATGCTATCATATGCTTTAGGACATAGAGCACACCCACATATCCAGATTCATTCAAGGGTAACCCTAAAGATCTCAATTAAAAAGAGAAAGAAATATTGTAATAGGGTTATCTTAGGGGTTGAATATGATCTACGGAGGGGTTCACCACCAATTCTAAACTTGGAAAAGACAATGAAATGCAAGATGTAACAAAAAACCCTAATTCAATGCAATGACCTACATAATAATACATAAAAGAGGAAAGATTAATGATGTATACCTAGGAATCTAGAAGTCACTGATTATAGCTCTAAAACACTGGAAATTTTGAATTTTTGACCAACTAGGACTCATTCACCAATCTTGGCGAATCAGTCCCAGATTTGGATTTCTACACGAGATTTTGTTTCGAGAAAAAGGGTATTTGAATCTGCAAATAGATCTGAAAAACAACTTCAATGGGACTCATTCACCACTCCTGGTGAATTAGTCCCATTTTCCTTTTTCAAGAATTTAATATTTTTATCTACACTTCAAAAACTACCCTATCCTTGCATCCTGAGTTCTAGAACTGAATCTATGAGAATCTCTACAACACATAATATAAAATTGATTCTCTAATGGGGTGGTTTTCTTGGTGAAACCCCTAGTTTGGTAATTAAACCTTGATAGAAATAATGAAATGTGCATGAAAACCTTAGCCTTAAGTGTGTCTAAGACTAAGAAATCTGAAACATGGTGCAATCCTATTTTAATGTGTAAGAATATGATTCAAGAATGGGAATATGGCGATGAATGACTCACTTGAGGAGATCTCCAGACTCTCTAAATGAGCTCTAATGATGCATCTACCTTCCTTAGGCTGAATGTAGAGTGATAATGGAGGATAGAATCACTTAGGAAACAAGTCTTCAGGATTTACTTGATGGCTAATTGCATCTAATCCCCAACCTAGAATCCATAATAATTCACCATAGACAACCATGACCAACCCTTGATAATTCTAGATCTTGAATGAAGGTGAGCTTAAAGACCTACAAAAACACTTTAATGTTGCTCCAAGGCTTCAACTTTACTTCCTTTTACAACTTGAGTGCTCTTGTGAAAGATTGCTTGAAGATTCTTGATGCTTATCTCTTAAAAATGATTGCTCCAATTGTTTAGATTGATAAAAATGACTTAGAAACTTTCCTTTATAGGAACTAACAACTAACTGACCATTATTTAGATCTCTAAGGCCAACATCCACCAAAAGTTTGAATTGAAATGATGAAATTCATGCTAAAAATTTAAAAAGAACCCAAATAGGACTCATTCACCACCCTTGGTGAATGGGTCCCACCTAAGGGGACTCATTCACCCAAGGTGGCGAATGAGTCCCACCTTTGATTTTTAAGGTGAGTTTTCAAGATTTTTGATGTTTTGAGTGATTTTATGGGATTTTTAGGTGAAATAAGCCTCGAGATCTGAAATAATGCATCTTAGGGGATTATTAATGATTCATTAAAGGGCGATTAATGTAAAGGTACTAAAATAGGTCCAAATTAAATGAGAAATTACCCTATCTCCAAGAAGTGGGGTAAATTTATGTCATTACATCTAGCCCCCACTTTAGCACCCATATGAATTTACATGCATATGTAAGCTAAAGGAATATAAATAGTAAACTTTATCTTATAAAAGGATACTCATACGGGAGAATGGAGCCCCCATTGTAGCCATCTACAAAACCACAATATTAGGAAGCACATCCTGCAACATGAATTCGTTAGTTGTCCAAAATTCTTCTTATCTAACTCCTTCTAGAGATCCAATTTGAGGGTAGATGTATGCCCCCCCTTGATTTTGCTTGCTTAATGGAGGTGGAATCAAAGTAGCATTCTAGCCACATCAAATAAATTAAGTCATACCATAGGGTATTTGTTGATGATGATTTCACTCACAACAACAGGTTGAATAAAATCTTCATAGACAAACCATAAAGAGCTTATCCTTCTTGAAATATATGGAACAAGATAATCTAAAAGGGGATTATGCTTTAACAGAAAAAGATTAACATAGTTCAATCCCAATTCTTTGGTAATCAGGTCATGATTGTACTAGGTTCACTCTAGGGTATGATGTGATTTTGTTGTTAATCTCAAAGCGAATATGTTGTTTAGAATCATATATATTAGACACTAAGTTTTGAGTTTGGATCATAAGAAAAAATATCATGAAATCGAATGATTTGAAGTTGTATTTCATGAACATCAACAATTTATTTGCTATCACTTAAGTAGATTTAGTATTAAGAATTCAACAAATTCATAGAAAATGAAAAAAATTCAATAAATTTCCATTCATTCATCTATTTTTTGGAACATTTTCAAGAATTTAAACATCTATTCTAAAATAAAACATAAAAAATATTGAAACTTTAAATTTCTCCTGCTTGTTCTCCATGTATTCCCCAAAGAATTTATCAAATCAAAGTAAACCTCTTTATACTTCTTTAGATTGCTTCATAGCTACATATAAAATGGAGTGAACTTTCAAAGAAGATTGGTTTTAGTATGGACACCGAGTAGGTTCTGTATGCACCCTTAAACAATGCAACACAGTATTTTTCGGGTGAACTACCAAAACTAGCTACAAAAGATTCATGAGATAGGTAGCTATAAAATTGGCTCTAATATTGATTAATGTCTATGTGCATACAATTTTTTAGATTGGAATAATTCAAAAAATAGGGAAAAAAAACAAAACTTAGAGAAGTTTTGGCTCTTTCGACATCCACAAATTTTGAACTTAACTTAAAATAAAGTATCCTCTAGCCTTTTATAGAAAAAAAGGCACATATAGGAGAAGACAAATACATGAGAGAAAAATCAAGGGACAAATCATATGAAGGCACCTTGAATGTAATGATTGATCAAAAAGTTGTAATCGAAGTCAATGAAGGTCAACTCAAATTGCACATTGAAGCTCTTCGAGTTTTAATCCTTTATTAGAGCTAGGATGATACTTCGAAATGCGGATAGTGTGTAGGAAATTTCCATATGTTCAGAATAATTATTTTATCACTCTATCCCAACACTCAGTTCTTCTTTGAGCTTACTACTCTTGGGAATGGGCTTCCCCAAAGATTAACATTTTCTTCCACTACATGTACAATAGCGAGATCTCCAACATTCTAGTGGACTCAAAGCCTTCTGCCTTATAACCTCCTAGAGTACGCAACCCGACTTGTATATAATTTTTTCCATGATTCAAGTTTACCTGACCATCCATATCCAAACTTTGCATCACAATCTGCATCTCCTACAATCACAAATTCCACTCATTAAATCCCTTTTAAAAAAAACATATGGGTGGTCCCACAAAGTTGGTTTACAATTTTTGGGAGATTTTGATTTTTGCTGAAATCACATATTTTTAGAAAATATAATGATTTAAGCCTTAAACAGTTCCATTTTAAGGATTTCAATTGAAGAGGGTTTGATCAAATCACCTTAGATCAACCCCCCTTGGATAGAACCCCGCTAGTTTTAAACCATACCTACAACAAAGTCTCCTTTACACCTATCAAAATGCTGATAAAAAATCACTTTTGATTTAACTTTTGGGGGATCAAATGAATTCATTTAAAATTTATTTGAAATGATCATGGTAGTCCTCAGAACGAGCTATCCAACGAATACAATTTTAGTATGTTTTTGTTTTATTATGTATGTATTTTTTTAGTTTTATTAAACATAGGTTTTTCACCGAAAATCAAGCTCTTTGTTCTACACATGTGGAAAAATAGCAAATTATCAAAATAAATTTTAAAAAAATATGTTTAGGCTGGGTATTGATGTCCTTGATCCATTAAAAAAATAAAATTTAATTTCGATACATATAGAAAAGGTTATGTTGTATACGGTCCGCCTATGTCTAAATTGTAATTGGTTTGACTTCGAAACTTGATTAAGGAAAAATTATTCAATAAAACACTATAAAATCAAATGAAAGTGCTAGATATCTAAGTTACAAATCTAAATTTGAAAAAATAATAATTTTATCCTTCATACACAAAAAGTTATGTTGTATACGGTGAGCGTCACTCCTTAAAAATGTTGTTTTTAAAAAAAAACTTGTTTTCGAAGGAGATGGAAAAATAAGTGCAATCTGATTCCAAAAATTATGAAAAAAATATATTTAGAATTTATAGAGAAGACACCACAAATCATTTTTTTTCATTATCTTCAAATTCCTCACGATTTAGCCGCTATAGGAGCCCGAAAGTGAAGATTTAGTTAAAAAAAATTAGTTCAAGGTCCAGTTTGCCCAAAAATTGTAAACCAATATTGTGGGATGACCATATATAAATATCTCATGTAAATAAAACCATTATTGAAATGTTATAACATAAATTTCTGATAAATAACACACTTTCTTAGCACATTAGAAATCCTTGCATTATTATCTTCTATATATACCGGGTCATCAGACTATTGAACACATTGCATAATCACAAAATCTCAAAACTTCACTTTACATCGCTACCTAGTACCTGGTATCCAGCTTTACCCATGAAATGTCCCAAGACTTTAGTTTCACTGAACTTTGGTTTCATCGAACTTCCATCTTACCAAACTCCAAATATCATACTAGAACACTTTTCTCATATTTTCATTACATTTTACGCATTATCAAATATTCTTGGTTCCTGATATTCGATGCCCAGAACACTTATATTATGAATTAGTCTTTGATTAAATAGTTTCCTTTACTTTTTACTTCCGGTGATCTTCCAACTAGCTAGCTCCTACCATAAGAGTTATTTTAAATTTTCTTTTACTTGGGTCCCCTAGCCTTACAATCTTGGGGCGTGTTGTGAGACCACACAAAAGTATTTCCAAGTACCATACCACATAATAATAGATAGTTGATGAGGATGGGAGTGGAATCATGACTCTGATGCAACAAATGACATCAAAAATAAAGCTCTCTAGCACCCATTATGTTGATTTGAATGAAATGCACTTTTTAACCCTAATATAGAGTAAGAATCCTAAATTTAACTTATATAAGAGAAAAAAATGAAGTAACTTCTAAATATTTTTTTCATTTACCTTTTTGTATCTTGAAAGTGATTGAAGAGTAATCAAAGATGTCAATCCAACGAAATTATAGGTCTACAAGATTGGACATCCTACGAGACCAGGTGGCACAGGGTGAGCAGTATCATGAGGTGAGTTGATTTTTCTGCCTTAGCTTTGTCCTTACGTAGTTATTTTATGACTTTTACAGATTTCTAGGTTAATCTAGGGCCTTGGAAAAATGTTCGCAAAGTGTCCCCTCTTTTTTGTAAAGTGTCCCTTTTGTTTGCGAAGTGCCCTGCTTTTTCACAAAGAGTCCCAATTATTTGTGAAGTGTCTCAAAAGGTGTCTAAAGTGTCTAGAACCTCTAGGAAAGTACACTAAAACAACTTTAGTACACTGTTATGATTTTTGATGTAAATATTTAAGAGTTTAGACTACTTATAGGAAATATTTTTATTTTTTTATTAGGTTCCCACCCATTCACGTCAACACCTGGCTGGAAAATAGATTAGTCTTCTTCGAGATTTAGCCCCCACTCTCTCAGCAGAGGATACACATATTTTACAGACTATAGAATTATACTAGGTGCACCTCATTCCCCTGATGAGGTACCATGATCTGATGATGATGGCATTAGCAAAGTGATGTGATGCAAAGACATGTACATTTCATCTACATACTGATGAACTAACTATCACACTAGAGAACGTACATTGGATACTCCGAGTGTTGATTCAGGGTGAGAAAGTGTGCTTTTGAGTGAAGCGGTAATTTTACAAGATGAAATACAAATTGGGATTCTACCTTGGTGGACCAGTGCATGATGAGAGGGTGAGAGCACAAATAGATCTTGCGATGCTACTATATTCATAGGCCCCACTAGTTAGATGAATTATGGTGATGATAGTAGCACTAGTAGTCATCCTTGATAGATGGGGAGCACACTTCGAGGGAGGACTAGTACAGATGAGACAAGGGATGGCAGAGCACAGGACAATATGCTCTTGGAGGAAAAACATCCTAGTGCACATGTACTATGATATTGGATGGTTTGTACTTTGGGAGGTGGTGAGCATGGTACACAATACACTTCTATAGGTTTGGTTCCTAGAGAATATCACTTGTACCAGACCGATAGGGTTCCCATGTTCTGCAACCTTGGGGTATCCTTGGGATTTCAACTATCCTCTACGGTGGTTTTGGGAATATGGTGACGTGCACTTCTAGAGATTTTGATTTGAATAACTGGAGGAGGATGAGATCCTTTGGAGACCTTATCAGCTTGTTCTATAGTGGCCAAATCACACTTGGTAGATATAGATATTATGGTTGGATAGGTTCTTGATTAGCAAACATGATTGCATAGTACAACCTTACTAATATGATCATGTCATGCGATAGTTTGGTCAAGTTCATATAGCACCCATTGCATGACCCTTTTTCAAGTAATTAATACGAAGTGCCTGGAGACCCGATGATTCTAGACGGTTCACTATCGATGATATTGTCTACAGTGACTCTGAGTATTCAAATCATGATATTCCTCTAGTATTTGATGCTGATGATGTTAGTGCCACACATGATTATGAGGATTGGTGAACAATGTCCTGGCCATCTCCCATAGTCTTGATGGATGAGTTAAATGGTGATGCAACATCACTCCTAGATGAGAGGAATGAGGTAGAGGATAAGATCGAGGAGACATGATAGAGGGTAATGCAAATATTTACAGATGCCATAGATAAGAAGTATGATGAAACTACAGATCTTGACTATGATGGTGAGGAGGGGGGAGATGAGGATGAGTACGAGGAGGAGGAAAAGGAGGAGGATGAGGACAAGCAACCCTTGAATGAGAGTGGTGAGGTAGCAGATGAGGATCTAGTGAGCCATGAGTGGGGAGAGCAATCTCCCTTTCATATGACTAGATCACGAGTAGTAGCTATCATAGGCACCAATATTTGTAGCCATGGATATGCTAGCACATCCTCCATGCCCCCTGCACATGACGAGGTTGATTTCACATAACTTTCTAGAGAGATAGGTGATGGTATTTTATTTACTATTATGGTTTATTCTTATGCTTGCGATTTATCCTTTTTATATATATATATATCATGATATGCACTAATTATGTTTATGGTTCCTATCTTGCAAGGTCTGTGAGAGAAATTCATGATCTCTATCATCAAGTGGCTGTAGAGATAGTTCCCCCATCAGTTGACAACGAGGCTACAGACCTGGACTATTTTCCCCCACCCATAGTGGATCAGGACCCAGAGTTGTTTAGGTCATATTTCTGAGTGTGGGAAGTGTATGAGAGTCTAAGGAGGCATGTCCACCAAACTGATTATACCCTAGATGCATAGTCCTCTCAAAGCATAACAAATTTTGAGAGGCTACATTTAGAGGTAGCCATTGTTCAGGCAGAGAGAGATAAGATAACAAGAGAGCATCAAGAGGCCCTTGGACATGTATGGGGCTTACAGTTTTCTCTTAGTACACTTGATGGATCACAATCACATTGCATACGACTGTCTCCTGAAAAACCACAACTAGATAGATGCAAGCACTAGGTCCTGACCCATTTGGCAGTAACAGACCTAAGTAGCATTATATATATTAATGACATGTACAAAAATATATATATATGAGCATTTGATATTTTATTACTTTATTTTATGTGTTGAATGTTAAATGGAATTGTGATTAAATATTCTTTGTAAAAATATTTAACGAATGCTTCTATGATTTAACATGATTTATGTGATCTAATTACACTCATTCTAGTTTCTCTTAGATGAAACCTTGTGATTAAGTATGTTATGATAAATTAAATGTGCCTAAGATCAAATCAAAGAACATTAAATTCATATAGGAATGTAATGAAACAAAACATATAAAATGAACATGAGTAGCATGAAAGCGAAAGTATTCACCTAAAAATGAATTAAATAATCACTTTAGTATTCAAGACACACAAATAACGTTATGTTAAGAATGAAGAAATGCGAGAGCACAAGGAGTATTATCCACTAGCTCTAACACCACGTCTTTATCATTCACACTATCAAAGAGGATTAGACATAATATTGACGTAGATGTGTTACATTAATAGGGTATTTGAGGGGTGTGTCATCAATTTCTATTAATTTATAAGCTCCTAATCCATAGTTTTCATTTATGATAAAGGGTCCTAACCAATTCAGATTGAATTTTCCTTTTTTAGTCACATTTACATTGACATTGTATAGATTTTCACTATAATGACAAAAAAAGGGTATTCCTTTTCCTTTCTTAATCTAAAAATAAATAAAAATAAATGGGACTTGATATTGCCTTGATCTAGTGTTCTGGGCATTTTTACACATCCACATTAGGTCTTGGGCCCTTTTAAAGCTAAATAAACCTAAATTTCCTCAATTTAATGTTGTAAAGTGTATTTATTTACACATTCACATTAAATGTAAGAGGCTTATAAACTAAAGTGGACCTAATCTAGTGTTGTAATGTGTTTTACACATTCACATGGGATTTAAAGCCCTTCTAAGTTAAATAGACCCAATTTTGTCCTAATTTAGTGTTGTAAAGTGTATCTATTTACACTTTCACATTGGATTTTGGACCCTATTACATTTGTAACCTTAATATCATTATTAATATGCCCTTATGACCCCATATTGTGCATCCCAATGCATATTTTAATCAATAACCCAACAAGATCAACATATAAGATTAATTTCTTGACTCCTCAACATTCTAGCTAGAAAAATAGCCCCTGTGGGACCCATTTTCCACTCTGGGAAAATGAGTCCCATTTGAGCTATTATCAAGGTTTCAAGTGGAAAAAATGGATTTTATGTTTAAATTTCTTCTATGTCGGCCTTGGGGATCAAATTGACAATCTTTTGAGTGGATTTCCCATATAAACAAGCTTCCTAATCATTATTTCATCAATCCTACAGGTTATCAAGTCAGGCAAGCAAGAGTTAAGAATTCCAAGAATTTACAAGATCATCAAGATAACATTCATGATAATTTCTAAGGCATTCAAAAATAGAATTATTCATCAATTCAAGATCCAAGAATCATGTTAGGCATATCAAGCATCAAGCATGTTATTGAGCTGCCGTTGTGATGTAGTATTACAAATCCAAGATCAAGAATTGTTCCACATCTATTGTAAAGGATCAAGATCTACATTCTTCATGGCCATTTCATGTTGAGTTGTGGGTATGTGTAGGATCATCATGGAAAAAACAGGCCCTTAAGTTGCAATAAAATTGAGAAAATCAGAGTTAGACAACTTGACATAAAAATTTGAATAGGTTATCTATTTTATTTCAAAAATATGTAACAATAGAATCTATAGAAAATTGAATGTAGTTTCTAAAATACTAGGCTTATTTTTTATTTTTTTAAAATCTATTTGGTGAAAATTTGAAATTTCAATGCAGTAGTACTTAAATTTCAGGGAAAAAATAAGAAGTAGGTGTATGTCTGACCACCCTAACCACAATAAAATGATAATATTTTTTTATAAGCTTTTAGATATAAGTAGGGGACTCATGTCCCAATGTGATGCATACTTTTTTGTAATTTTTTTCCAAGTAAATAATTAATTATGATTTTTTTATTACAACTTTTAAAAAATATAAACCCTAGTATGTCTAACCACCTTAACTTAGTCAAAACTTCATGAAATTCAATTTTTTTTTTTTTAATCCTATAGTATGTGAAGTATAGAATGTGACACATGTTTTGGATTAAAAAAATGTGATACCATTTGAAAGCTATAGATTTTTTTCAATCAACCTATCAATAAAGACTTTATTCGTAATTCAAATAGAAAATGAATAATAATTATTTATTAAATTTAAAGTAAAGCATAATTTATATTGGTGGCAAGCTGAGAGTATCCTTTAAAAACTCTTTTCGTTTCATTAATTTTAGGTAAAAAAAAAGTCGTCAACCACATGGGGCATCATATCACTTAGATATCACCACTTTTTGGCCCATCATGATCCTACACATACCCTTGTAGATTTACAAGACACCATTCACAAGGCATCATTCAAGGTATCATTGTCCATGATTCATGTTATTTGTTACATGCTTCATTCCTTCATTCCATTATTTCATCATTTTGTTTAATTACCTAAAAGGGGTTTGACCAAGGCAAACCCCTATTTTGTAACAATCAAAAAGTTTTTTTCTCTCTCTTTGTGTGATTACAAATCTAGGTGCTTTGAAGTCTTGAATATTGTGAACATAAAAATTCCCAAGCTCCCTTTGGGTGAGTTTATTTGCCTAAGTATCGACTGTGCTCTCCTTTTGAGCAAAAGGTAGTGTCGGGCTCCCTTTCGCATAAACTTGTGCCAATACTACCACTTGTTAGTCGAGCGCTCTTCACAGGATTTTCCTCTATTGCTTGTTCAAAATATTGCAATGGGATTCTACATGTCAGTCATTCAAAAATTTTTAAGCCTCCTTGGATTGCTTCCCTTTCAGGTTCCGACTGCATGCCACATAACATCAATTCATGCACATTTCTCGATAGACCCCACCATTCAGCGTAGTATGCAAAAGACCTCCACGTGTCTTTAGAGTATAATTTCTTCATTTCTCAAGTGAAATGATTAGCGTTGGCCCTTGACCTCGTGCCATGTGATCTTTCGAAGGCTTCATTACGAGGACAAAACCAAGCAAGCGACAACTATCACCAGCTGCCATGTTTTGTAACTATCGCCATGAGTGGATTGCACATGTTCGAGTGTTGGTCTGTTGGGACCACTATCATCATTCACAGGGGATGCATCCAGTCTTTGGACGTCCTCATTTATGGCCCGAATATTTTATGTTGTAACAGCTAGGGAAAAATCATTGCTAAAGGATCATTGCCCATGATCAGAGAAAATTTTTGGTTCCTTGCCCATCAAGCAAAGTTTCCTTTATAAATACTGCTTCTTAATTAAGGCCCAAGAGAGAGAGAGAGTTTCCAAGAGTCCCAAATTTTCTTGAGATTTCGGCGGAAGAATTGATAGAAGAACCAAGGATTTATTTACTTTATTAGATTATTTTAAAAGAACTCAATCTATGCCATTCTTTAGCGTCTCTCTTTTCTTCAATATTTGATAAGTTTTTATAGTTCCATTATTGTATTGAATGTATCATTCGCAGACTTCTATAGATCAATACAAATTGTTGGTTTAGATCATGTCTTGGACTCTTCTTTCTATCAAAGGTGTATGAAGTTTATTTTATGTCATATAGTGAATCATTCAAAATTTTATCTTTTTCTTACCATTCTGGAACACAACAGACTAGCAACAGGCCCTTAAGTCATATCTCCAAGATAGATTTATCATGCCTAACATCTAAATCTCAGTGCATCGCCTTAGTTAGATCATTTATTTTATATCTGCTTCCTTTTCCCATTCAAAACCCTCATTATAGAAGAAGCCAACTTCTTTAAAATCTAGAGGTTACTCAGACCTATGCAATAGGTGCCTTGTAAAGTTGAGTTTCTACAGAGGGCTGTTACCTTTCCAACTTTTGGCATCAACAACTTTTTTTCCTTCTTGGCACGCCCAGTGGGACCATGAAAATAACCAAATGAAAAGGGTGTGTAAGTCATCGGCCTCTCACTAGGCCATGAACTGTAAAATAGTCTGGCTTGTTAGTACTCTGTTGGTAACAACACATACTCAAAATCGCCCAAATAACCATCGGATCCCTGCCATAATGCTGATTGCAAACCAAAATTATGTGGCTTGGGATGCCGAATGTCCTCTTGTTGCCTCAATAGCACCTGTTGTATGGGCCCCTATCCTGATATATGCTCTTAAGGATATTTTCAAGTTTACCAACAATGTCTCAAGAACACCATTCAAACATGTGCAAGATGTTGCGGATGTGTGTCTGGTGCATAGAGTGACAGATCAAAATAGAGCGTCGAGATTGCTTGCAACTTCTTTCAGAGGAAGAGTGTTGGATTTTTATCACACTCTACCTACCAATACCATCGAAACTTGGGATTAGCTCAGAGATCCCTTTTATGAGATATTTTCAAACAATGGAGATTGATCTTCACTATATCATCAGCTATCTACAATAAAGCAAGCCCCATCTGAAGCCATGACAGATTTCAATGCTTGATTTCATACAACCTAGCAAAGAATCCAGAATGCCATCTGACCACCAGCTGAGTTAGAATTCATGTTCTACCTAAATTCAATCAACACTGACATTTCAATGATCATCCAGTCACTTGATGGAATGACATTACTTGATGCATACAACATAGTGGTAAAAGCAGAAAACAATCTGATCGACACTGGGAAGCTGCCACCATGACCCATCATGTCGATCTTCCCTGAAGTATTAGTTTCTAATCAGGAGATGCCATCTACTAGTGCAACCACACTGCCACCATCGATATACACATAACAAAATGTGCAACCAAATACTGCTTCCACATCTGGCACTTTGAAAGATTAAATGACCGACATAAGGGAGATGCTACAAAACCTAACAAATGAAGTAACTACCATTAAGTGCAACTAGGATGCTCCTCTAAGACCAACCTATCAAATTTATCATGGTAACAAACCCTTCTACCAACAAAAAAAATATCAAGGGGGCAGACGCACCACTCCGTCGACTTAGACAAAACCAAATAGTACTAGTACTGACTCCACTGGGAACTACTCAAACAAGTACAAGTAGAGAACTGACCGCTGGGTGGAAAAATCTCACCAAGGATTTCAATCCCTAGTGCTATCCTTGTGGCGATGCTCATATGCCTTGAAATTTTTCACGTGGTAATTTACAGCAAAAAATTTCTGAACATAATAGGGATATACACTTATTGAAGGAGTTCTCTTCAGGGGAAATTTCAACGACGTCTTGTTAAGATGTGTCACTATGGAGCAAGTGAGGAAAATTATTGACACATTCCATAGTAGCCCCGATGGTGGAAACTTCTCTGCAAAAATTACCGTGATCAAAATCTTGTGCACTAGGTATTTCTAGCCCACACTGTTTAATGACTCCTACAAAATGATAAAAACCTGCAAGGAATGCTAATTCTACGCAAGGAGGAGGAATGCTTTTTCTATGCCTCTTAATCTAATAGTATCAGATGAACCATTTGCACAATGGGGGCTAGAATTCAATGGAATGATCAACCTAGCTTCCAGCACTGACGAAAAATGAATTCTTACAACTACATACTACTTTACAAGGTGGACTGAAGCCATACCCTTGAAGAATGCAATAGAAGTAGAAATTGTGGATTTTCTCGAGGCGCTAGTGACAAGATTTGTCCCACTAAAGACCATCTCAGATAATGCCAAAGAATTCATATGCTCTAAGGTATGTCAGTTCACACTTAGGCATGGCATATTCCTAAAAACCTCATCAAACTATTACTCGTAAGGGAATGGCCTAGTCGAGTCAACTAATAAGCATTTAGTCTGACTCATGAAAAGGATTGGGTCCGATCATGAGAAAGAATGGCACAAGAATCTCTAAATAGTGTTATGTGAAGATTACATAACTCCTAAACAAGCACTAAAGACTTCACATTATGAGTTAGTATACGGGAAAGAAGCATTATTGCCTATCTCTATAGCGATACCCGCACTACAGCTACTCAAGTCTTTAGAGATTGAAGAAAATGGGGCTATGGAAGTTTGTTTGGATGAATTACTGGAGGTGTAAGAGAAAGGGAGAAATCCCTAATATCCATGACTAATCGCCAGCAGGTGGTTAAGAAATGGTTTGACGGGAAGGCTTCAGACCAAGGTCTAAAATGCAGAGACGTGGTACTAAAGTACAATGAAAAAGCTGTGAAACCTGGACAATATGGAAAATTTGACAAGCTGTGTGAAGGCCCTTTCAAAATAATTCAGTGCAAACAGAATAAGGCATTTGAATTAGAAAATATGGAACAAGAGCCACTTGGAATTTTGGTTAATGGGATTCATTTAAAACTGTTCAATTAGGCTATAGTTGCTTTATGCAGATGTAAATTTGTAAAAATGTAATTAGTTTTCTTTTTCTATTTTTTTGGCTAGTTCTTTTATCACATTTTTCACGGTTACTAGAAGTAGTAAAATTTCATGGAACCCATTATTAAGGAGAGTAAAAATTATGCTACTCATGTTGAAAAAATTAAGTATAGATGCAAAGGATTCAACCCATGTCGCTAAAAATATGGAGACAAAGAAGTTTAACATAAGAAAGTATATTCATTATATATGCTATGATAAAATATTGTCAAAATGGCTCTACGGCCAAAAAATTTAGGATTATGGCCATATACATGGCTTCATTACATACACATATGTGAGCCTTCTTTCAGGCATATATGTACAAATAAAAAAGGCTTTTCAAACTTCATATCTCGATATTATGGGTATTGTCCTCATCAACTGGGAAATTGGCAAGAGCAATGGGAAGATTATCAACAACAATAGGACCTGTGGTGGAGGTAGCATCAACACCCATAACGAGCGACGGGGGAAACACAAGATTCCTAAAATCAGTCTACCAATCCACATCATAGAGCAACACCACATTGTAGAAACACAATAGGAAATAGCATGCGCAGGTGGGCTTATCACGATGCTCCGTAAATGACTGAAGCCGAAAATCGCTCAGGAATGGAACCCACGGTACCACTACATCTTCTTCAACATGCTTCCTCAGGTCGCTCATAATAGGAAGCCCTACGCCATACACCGCGTTGCTCACTGCCTCACCAAGACCCCCGAGGTACTTCTTCAGGAAAGTGTGAATTTCCAAGCAATGAATCATAGCTTTCAAAGCCTAAGCATCAAGTAGCGAAGCAACGAAGTGTGAGCTGATATCAATATTTACTTGATATTTGTCCTCATATTCAATGCAGTCTAAACCCAAGACCCACTTGATGGCTATGATAGCCAATGAATTCTTATTCTTTGTCATACGTTTCAGATGCCTTCTCGAGATCTCTCCTAGGAAAGCCATTTGAGCCTTGTTGCACACTAACTTGATTGAAATATTCATTATGTTAGACTCTGCTCAAAACACCCAAGTCTAGTGCTATGTGAATTTGAAACCTATCTAATCGCCTAGTGTTATTTTGCTAAAATCACTAAGTGTGATTCCATTGCTAAGTTAGGGCTCATTTATAGAAATATCTGAGGTAGCCAGCATACAAAGCATGAGGGTAATCAAGTGCTTACTCAAAAATCCCATAAAAAGGATAGCTCAAATTTCTAGCCCAGTTATGTCCTTAAGTATGAATTTTTGTATGCAAGCTTAAAAAGTGGTAATCAATTAATGGAAAAAGGTGGTAGTCCTAGGTGATGAATCATGCAAAAAAAGGCTAGGTGGCACGACATAGGCCGTTTAAAGCTCCAAGGGTGAACTCAAATCTTTTCAAGGTACTCATTGTGATTTTAGCTTGATCATGCTTTGAGGGATATTAATTTCTAAAGAAGACAAGGAGATGACAGGCATTTCACTGGAGGCTCAATTTCCCATAAAGATCATGCTGAAAGGACACTATTACCAATACAATTATGAATCCTTTCCTTTTCAAAAGAGGAAAGTAGCTTAGCTTGCATAAGTAGGGGAGCTGGCAGTACATGCCAAATTCAATACAAAAGAAGTCATTACCTACCTATTTGAATGCAAGAAACCAAAGAAATTCCAAGTGTCACATGAAAAAGATAGGAAAGAGCATAAAAAATTCTTCACCACACAAAAAGAATTAAGAATAACAAAGCTATCAAAAGACCAAGTATAATGCAAGTTGCAGCAAGGGAGCTAAAGATAGATAGTTGTAGAGAATTCACTGCCCCAGTGTGAATTAAACCTAAAATGAAAGGCTACCTATTGTTGAAATTTAGAGCCTTGTGTCACATTTGATGTTCCATTCATACCGCTTCAGTGTGCTTTTTGGATGAACATTTGCAAGAAATGGTGACCACCCAAGGTTCTCAAGCTGAATTGAAGGAAGGAGGAACACAAATCTTTATTAATATCATGCGCGCAACACCAAGTGCCTACATCTTTGAAGATGTCTCTTATGCCATGCTTGGAATACTAGAGAAGCCAACCTAGGTGAATACCCAAGTTGTAGAGAAGAAGAGCCCTCACAAAACCAAGAAATGAATTCAAGAAGAGTGGGAGAACATTCATGACCCCATTCTTGCAAGGAATCTCAAGTCATTGAGGGAGGCGGCTTGCGAGAGGAGGAAAGAGAATAGAAATCCTGATTATTTGGCACAAAAGTGCTAGAACAATGGGCTTCCTCAATATATGGTCCCTTTAGTGCATCACTACCTTGAATTGGTAGATGAGGCCATAAAAAATTCAACTCGAAGACCAACACCATCTGGGCTGAGAGGTAATTGTGAACATCTGCAAACAAGCTATCTGGAATATTCTCTACATCCTAGAGTGAGGCTTTAAAGTACAAAAAATGGAGCAATTCACTCTAACAAAAGGAGAGTCCTATTGGAAAACCAGAGAGCTCGCAATGGATTTCTACAACAAAGAGACTCAAAATAAGATAATGAAGATCTTAGCTGCACATAAGAGTTTCCATAATGATCTGAAGGACACATTCTCACTGATGACATTCATTTGTGGACTGGACTCCAACAAGGAGGTCCAAGATTTTCAGCTAGGATTGGGCTTTCAATTACGAAGGCAACATTCTCTCTTCTGGAATGATTTCACTGAATTTCTCGTGCAAGAGATGCTCAGCCAGATAGTTGAATACAAGCTTCAATGGAAGTTTAGGTTCCCATCTTTCCTCGCGCATATGTTCTTGCACTAGAACCCTGACTTCTTCCAGAAGCATTTTGAGCTCTCTATCTTTCATGAAAGTCAGAGTAGGAAGTTGGTTTTTGTATGGACCCCTCTTCTCTCTACAACGTATGACTATTATGCATTTTCAGACTATTTCTTATATCTAATTTTGCAAGATTTGAGAGGGGATATCATCATCTTACGGTTGAGCTTGGACTAAACTAGGTTAATGCAGAACTTTGTTCCAAGGTGCAATTGGTTCCTGGACAGAGACTTCCCATTCATCCAACTGTGTGGTTTCACCAGGGAGCCCTTCTGACTTCCATCGTGTCTTACAGACTGGGTGCTAACACTAGAGGTTTTCCGCTAGGTTTCAACAATTGACTACACATTTTGTAGTGGGAAGGAATGTAAGGAGTGATTTTTTGATCCTCCAATAATCTTCAAAACTGTGGTCATCGCTAAAAGGAGGACTCACGATATATTGGAGGCAAAGTTGGCTCATCTTGGGTTGGTACGGATCTATGAAAAATGGAACTACAACCCCGACAATGACCTGACAAACCAATATGTGGAGGTGACGCACTATCGTCAACCTTATTGGGAAGAGTGTTAGAGTCCTATTTTGGATACAGATGAATGCATCGTCGAATTGGCTTACATTCCCATTGAAGATGGTCAGTCACCCTGGCTAAGGTTCTACTACCAGACTACGTAATTGGAAAAAAGCAAAAGGATGGGAACAACCTTACGCAATGATCTGCTGAATAATTATGAATGGAAGGAGGAGAAGATAAATGACTTTTGGGTATACCATCAATAAATTCGATAGACTGATGCCGCCTATAATAGCCTGGAGACTGATGACAAGTTTGAAAAATTGTGGAACAACGAGCATCCAGACTCCGACGAGAGTGATGAAAATAATTCCAGTTCTCAGGAGGTCGAGTCACAATTAGATGAAGGTGCTTAGCCTCAAGCAAAAATATAGGACATTGCGACATAGCAAGGGGAAAGGAATCAAAGCAACCTGTTAAGGTTTCCTCCCACGTATGGGTCAATATATCAAGTGCAAATTCTTCACTGACTCATACCTAGATAGCAAGGAGAACCCTGGCAACCTCGTTGAAACAAGTTGAAACTACAACAGTTGATATCTCACCACCAGCAAAGCGGCAATGAACTGAGACACTTTCTAAAAAATTTTCACAAGAACCAGATGTGAGTAAAGAGCCAACAATAGATCAAGAACTGTAGCCATCCATGCTACAGGTATCTTTTGATCCCTCTTCTCTAGTTTTCCAAACCTTCGTCACCCTTGTTGTATCCGCGGCACCTCTCGTGTCATGCACCGACCACTACACTTCGACCTCTTCTTCCATGATCACGGGGGGTTTCACGCAATTCACTCATACAACCCGATTCTCCTTTACTCCTCTATGAAACCTCACGCCATTCGCCTAGGCCCATTCTGCGTCCCAAAGCGTCATGTACCCCACACCTGCTACTTTCATTGATACATCCCCTTCTACGACATTGTCTAAGCCAATCCACTCTTCCCAGCAAATGGAGACCATCGCAACTCCACTCTCCTTAGGCCCTCCTGGTTCTCAATTCGACTATTGGAGTATCCCTGGGTATGTGTAGTATCATCATGGAAAAAACAGGCTCTTAAGTGGCAATGAAAACTCAAAAAATTAGAGTTAGGCAACTTGACGTAAAAAATTGAATAAGTTATCTATATTATTTCAAAAACATGTAAAAATATAATTTGTAGAAAATTGAATTTAGTTTCTAAACTACTAGACCTTTATTTATAAAAATAAAATCTATTTGGTCAAAATTTGAAATTTCTATGCAGTAGTACTTAAATTTCAGGGTAAAAATAAAAAGTAGGTGTCTGTCTGACCACCCTAACCACAATAGAATGATAATATTTTTTTATAAACTTTTAGATATAAGTAGAGGACTCATGTCCTGATGTGATGCATATTTTTGTTATAATTTTTTTCAATGTAAATAATAAATTTTGAATTTTTTATTACAACTTTAAAAAAATATAAAAATTCATTTCTCTAACCACCTTAACTTGGTCAAAACTTCATGAAATTTAATTAATTTATTTGTAATCCTATAGTATGGAAAGCATAGAATGTGACACATGTTTTGGATTCAAAAAATGTGATACCATTTGAAAGTTATAGATTTTTTTCAATCAATCTATCAATCAAGACTTTTTTCATAATTCAAGTAGAAAATGAATAATAATAATTTATTAAATTAAAAGTAAAGCATAATTTACATGGGTGGAAAACTGAGAATCTCCTTTAAAAACTCTTTTCAAATGTTTCATCAATTTTGGGTAAAAAAACAGTCATCAACCACATGGGTCATCATATCACTTACATATCACCACTTTTTGGCCCATCATGATCCTGCACATACCCCACTCCTTTCTCACCTTAGATCGTCAAGATTCCAAAGAAGAAGTCACCCAGGACTGATGTCCTCTCATTTCCTTTCGCAGGCAGACTCATCAAATCAACCACTGAATTATGGATGGAAGGATAGAAAACCAAGCAAGCACGGGCGATTAGGGTCCTGAAGAGAAGAGATAAAGATGCCAAGAATCTAGCAAAGCCAAAGATACACACTATTTTCCATGAGGCTCAACAGTCGCTACATTTTGCAACTATGTTCCCAACTGTCAACAAACCACAAGGAGAGATAAAGCCGAATGATTAAAACATGTACACTATGGGGATTGACTTGAGCATTGCCCAACCACAGGATAAGGTGGAGCTCATGGAGGAAATGCAATGGGTAGTGACCACCAGCTTTCTCAAGTCCGGTCACCAGCTCAAGAAAAAGGAGGAAGAGATAAAAACCTGAAGGGTAGAGTCGATGTCTTGCTCTCCAAGGAAAAGGATAATGAGTTTGAATTTAAGCACCTATCATAGTAGTGGGAGGTGAAAAAAGAAAAGCTCCAAGGCGAACTTGCTAAGATTTAGTCGATCAATCCTAATCTGGTCACTGAGTTGTAGTAAAAGAACTAGGAATATCGGGACCCATTGGCAAGAGTGGAGTAGCAAATGCAGCAAAAAGATATAGATTTACAACACCACGAGACTCAATTGGAGAATGAAATCATAGATCTCAAGTCTTCACTAGAGAAAAAGGCAACAAACAAAGAGTGAGCCGAGACTAGCTGGCTCATAGAGTCATGAAAGCTGTAGGGGCAACTCACGATGGCAAACCAAAAGGTTACGAAACTGTCATGGGATATAGAATGAAGGAATGAGGAGATCACCATATTGAAGGAATCAACCTTACCTTCAGCTGATCAATCAAACCTCCTATAGATAGCCCAACAGTTACACATATCATATTGGGAAAGAGTGAAATAATTTTTCCTAACTCTATAGCCGACACTCCATTTTGTGGCGGAAGCTACAAATATTAACAAAGGAGTTCGTGAGGCAATCGGGAAAAATCCTTAGTCCATCATAGAATAGTTCCAGAGGCCAAGGGATTATTAAACAGACTATATCAGGTCTCGAACAAGATCTTGACAAATGCAAGGATTGAAGACCAAGGGGACGTTGCTAAAACAACTAAGAAGGTGATCCACTACCATGCAGTTGTCCTTCATGCCAACGAATGTGTCACCATGTTGGATTAGACCATGAATAGCATAACGGCTAGGTCCTCCCACCTAACTCAGATGGGTTTACCTTCCCTATTCCTTGAGGATGATTTAGTGGCCACATTGGAGCATCTTGCAGCAAAGGTCAAGGAAAAGCAACAGGATGTTCCTACCTTACAAAATTTCAGCCAACCCCTTGCCATGAAATATTTTGAGAATATCACTCAGTTGATCGCATGCCTCCTTTTTCAATTTGATTCATGGGCCGATATGTCATCGAAATTTCCTTACAAGGAAGTGATAGAGCTACAGGTAGAAAACGAGAATCTGCATGACTTATTGCCCTCATTCGAGGATGAATGGCTACCTCTGTGGACCGCCCTCTCAAACCTCTAATCACACTGCCCA
Source organism: Sequoiadendron giganteum (assembly GCA_007115665.2). Classification (NCBI taxonomy): domain Eukaryota; kingdom Viridiplantae; phylum Streptophyta; class Pinopsida; order Cupressales; family Cupressaceae; genus Sequoiadendron; species Sequoiadendron giganteum. The sequence continues at coordinate 367,678,921 of CM021100.1, read as the reverse complement.
ATGGATAAGGTCTCTGGTCTGCAAACTAGAAGATTTTGGGTTCCTCATTCCACAAGTGAAACGCCCCTGATAAGTCGTCAGAAGCTGTGAACGTAAAAATTCCCAAGCTCCCTTTGGGTGAGTTTATTTGCCTAAGTATCAACCGTGCTCTCTTTTTGAGAAACAGGTAGTGTCAGGCTCCCTTTCACATAAACTTGTGCCAATACCACCAATTGTCAGCTGAGCGCTCTTCGTAGGATTTTCCTCTATTGCTTGTTCAAAACCTTGCGACGGGCTTCAACATGTCAGCCATTTGCAAAATTTTAAGCCTCCTTGCATCGCATCCCTTTCGGGTCCTGACCGAATGCCACATAGAATCATTTCACACACATTTCTCGGTGGACCCAACCATTTAGCGCAGTACGCAAAAGACCTCCACATATCTTCACAGCTTAATTTATTCATTTCTCAAGGGAAATGATTAACGTTAGCCCCTGACCTCCTGCCACGTAATCTTCTGAAGGCTTCATTGTGAGGAAAAAAACAAGCAGGCGACAACTATCAACAACTACCATGTTTTGTAACTGTTGTCGGGTGATCCCACAATACTGGTTTACAATTTTTGTGCAAACTAGACATGAAACTAATTTTTTAAAACTAAATCTTCACTTTCAGGCTCCTAGAGCGGCTAAACTGTCAGGAAATTTAAGATGATGCAAACTAGTGATTTGTGATGTTTTGTCTATAGATTCTAAATATATTTTTTCCAATTTTTTGGAAACAGATTGCACTTCTTTTTCCATCTCCTTTGAAAATTAGTTTTTTATTTTAAATAGCATTTTTAAGAAGTGACGCTCACCATATACAACATAACTGTTTTTGTATAAAGGATAAAATTCTATTTTTTCTGAATTTAGATTTGTAACTATGATATCTAGCACTTTCATTTGGTTTCATAGTGTTTTATTAAATATTTTTTCCTTAATTTTGAAGTTAGACCAATTACAATTCAGACATAGGTGAACTGTACACAACATAAATTTTTCTATATGTATTGAAATTCAATTATTATTTTTAAATGGATCAAGGACATCAATACCTAGCCCAAACATATTTTTAATTTTTTTTTTGATAATCTTCTATTTTTCCACACGTGCACAATAGAGAGCTTGATTTTTAGTGAAAACCTATGTTTAATAAAACTAAAAAAACAAATAAATATTAAAATTATATTCATTGGATAGCTCGTTCTGAGGACTACGATGATCATTTGAAATAAATTTTGAATGAATTCATTTGATCCCTCAAAAGGTAAATCAAAAGTGTTTTTTTATCAGCATTTTGATAGGTGTAAAGGAGACTCCATTGTAGGTATGGTTTGAAACTAGTGGGGTTCTATCCAAGGGGGTTTGATCTAAGGTGGTTTAATCAAACCCTCTTCAATTGGAATCCTTAAAATGGAACTTTTTAAGGCTTAAATCATTATATTTTCTAAAAATATGTTATTTCAGCAAAAATCATAATCTCCCATAAATTGTAAACCAGCTTTGTGGGATCACCCCACCATGAGTGGATTGCACGTGTTCGAGCGTTGGTCTGTTGGGACCACTATCATCATTCATAGGGGATGCATCTGGTCTTTGGATGTCCTCGTTCATGGCCCAAATCTTTTTTGTTGTAATGGCCAAGGAAAAATCATTACTAAAGCATCATTGCTCATGATCTGAGAACATTTATGGTTTCTTGCTAATCAAGCCAAGTTTCCATTATAAATATTGCTTCTTAATTAAGGCCCAAGAGAGCGAGAGAGTTTCCAAGAGTCCCAAATTTTGTTGAGATTTCAGCGAAAGAATTGATAGAAGAACCAGGCCTTTATTTACTTTATTAGATTATTATAAAAGAATTCACAGACTGTGCTATTGTTCGACCTCTCTATTTTCTTCAATATTTGATAAGTTTTTATTGTTCCATTATTTTACTGAATGTATCATTGAAAAGCTTCTATACATCAATACAAGTTGTTGGTTTAGATCATGTCTTGGACTCTTCTTTCTAGCAAAGGTGTATGAAGTTTATTTTATGTCATATAGTGAATCATTCAAAATTTTATCTTTATTTTTCCATTCTGGAACACAACAAACCACCAACGGGCCCTTAAGTCGTATCCCCAAGATAGATTTATCATACCTAACATCTAAATCTCAGTGCATCGCTTTAGTTAGATCCTTTATTTTATATTTGATTCCTTTTTCCCATTCAAAACCCTAGTTATAGAAGAAGTTGGCTTCTTTAAAAGATAGAGGTTACTCAGCTTGGCGCAATAGGCCCCCCCTAAATTTGAGTTTCCCACAAAGGGCTATTACCTTTCCAACTTTTGGGATCAACAAATATCATTGAAGATTAGGTTACAATATTGTCGGAGTTGTATCCCAGTTTGCAAGGTCATAATCTTCACTAAACTGTCATCTATAGCCTCAAAATCAAAGTTGCAAATCTGAGAACCTGGAGGAGCAGGTTGAGTAGACTAAGAAGACAAGATTCAAAATTTGAATTTCCAAAAAATCTAAACTAGAATCATCTTCCACAAGTGGCAAATGAGTCCCATTGTACCCATTTTCCCAAAACGTGCTCTTGTGCAAAAATCTAGATATGGGACTGATTCACCTAGAATGGTGAATGAGTTTGAATAGGCCAAAATTTCAATATTTATAGAATTTCTAGTCTTTATTGAAGTCTACAAGTTTCTAAGTGCACACATTGTTTTTAGAAATTTTTTATTGTTTTTTACATATTTTTCTAGGTAATTTTGTAGGTCATTACATCAAATTAGGGTTTAGTGTTGCATCTTACATTACAATAGTCTTTACAAGTTCTTACTTGGTGGTTAACCCCTCTTGTAATCTGAAATCACACCCTAAGATACCCTTCTAGTAGATCTCTTGCCTCTATTCCACTCTTGGGGTGAGATCTCTAAGGCATCCTTGAATGTTAGTTGGAGAAAAGTGATGTTATATGTCTTAAACCATAAAGCATCCAATTTTCAACTAATCATTTTGGTGAACCTACATTTAGAATACCTTTTTTTTGATTTGGAGTTCATTAAAATCCTAGATCTACCTTGCATAGACTTTGCATTCAGGTTTTCATTAGTTATTTGGCATCTAGGGTTTCTAAATTTTGCATTAGTTAAAGTGCATACAGGTTGCATTTTTTCATCTCAAATCATGCAAATCATTTAAAAACTGCATTTTTGTTTAGGATACACATCATACAAACTAAAAATCATAAAAATTAATTGAAATTTTCTAAACAAAATCAAAGACCTACCTACTCGGACTCATTCGCCACCTTGGGTGAATCAGTCCCAGTGCACCCCTAAAACTTCTTTTTACAACATTGAAAACCTTCTTTCTACACTTTTTTTTTCTACCATTAACTATCTATTTAAGTTGGTTGAGTTTATGTTACATGCATTTCAGTAAATCTAGCTTAATTTACTCCATTTCATGCATTACTCAATTCAAAATTTGCATTTATAATATTTCACTTTTAGATTTTTTCATAGTGTAATCAACAAATTACCTTGTTTGAAATATGAAAATTGAATTCCACTTTAGGTCATACAATTTTACTTTAATTACTTTTCCATAATATCATGTTTTATTTTAAGAGATGTGGCTTTGATATGGTTAAAAATGGATCACATAAGTACAACATTCCATCTTATGAGTTCAAGTTAGATTACAACAATGAGGTCATTAAGAAACATGTTAGTTATCCTTCTACTATATTTCATAATTATGAGAACATCCTAGAGCAATCAGATAAAACCATTGACATAATGCTTAATATTGCATTTCCCATTGGTGAGGATGGTAGTGTAGAGAATGATAACAATCATACTTGTTCTTCTCCTGATACCTCTCCTCTTAGTGATGAAGGTATCTTGGTGAAAGAAGATACACCCATTTAAAGTCTTGATTGTCTCTTCTCTCCTCTCCCTTTGGAAGATGTTAGAAAATAAGAAGATGAGAATATAGAAAAATTTCTAAACATTAACTTACCTGGTCTCCACTCATCCCTTCCTTGTGAGAATGTTTTAGCAAAAGAGGATGATGTCATAGATATCAATAACAATCAAAATTTTCCTTCTCCTAATATGCCTCCTCAATGCAAAGATGATAGGATGGTGTTAGAAGATGCACCTATTGAGAGTCATGCTATTTTTTTTCCTACCTTGCCTAATACTCCTACCATTTGGAAAGACCTATTTGGTAAGCATGAAAATCACAGTTTTCCTTCTCTAGATGCCTCCCGTACTCATGATGAAGTAACCTTACAAAATATAAACTTGGAATGTGATGAACATATTGCAAGCTCTCCTACTAGGGTAGATAATATGGCACGAGAGAATGAGACCTTAGAGAAAAAGGAAAACCAACTATATCATTCTCCTAATGTCCCCGTGCTATTGATAAACAAGATAATGTAACCATTGATAACTCCCTTACTTGCAATGAAGTCATTTTGGAAGAACCAATCCTTGAATTTCAAGAACATTTGGTTTGAAGTTATCCTAAAAACTCTCCTCCTAGTGAGGCTATCATGGTGCAAGAAAATGACAACAATTTAGTAATGTGTCTTCCTTAGGTGATGGTAAAAAGGTGATACTAGATTGCCCTTTATTAGATATCTACATCAAACCAATATCGGTGGGGTTATTAATGTTTAACTTTCCATTAGATCCCCCTTGTCTATTGTACCTCCTACATATCTTGTGGGACATCCCAAGAATCCTCTAATCCTTTACCCACCTTCAAACAAACCTCCAACTCAAAATAAATTTTAAGTTGTCGTAGGAGCCGAGTCATAATATCATTGCTCATATGTATAACACTAGAAACAATCTACAACCAAGACAAACACCTCCAATATTCCTCCCATTTCTTGACCCCATCTTACCAAGTCCTCATTTATCTTGATAAAGTGTAAAGCAATATAATCTTGTTTAACAGCTAAATAATACTCTTGCTAAGATATCATTGTGGGACCTTATTCAAGCCTCCCCTCATTATTATAACATGATTCAAAGTACATTACAACAAGTTCCTATCCCTTCTAGTGTGAAACTAAATGACATAGCAACCATGATTCAAGGAATAAATGTTGACCTTTTTTCCACCAAAGTGAGCTCCCTCCCTTGGAAGTAAAAAAATAAAATCAAGCCTTCATAATAATATCTTGATATAAAAGGATAGGGATAAAGTGAACTCTTGTTGATAATGGCTCCACTCTTAATGTGTGTAGTGTAAACCTTTGAGATAGACTTGGCATGAATAAATAAAAAATTCAACCTGATTCTTTATCTATTAAGGGATTTGACAATGTAGGAAAACAACCACTTGGAGTGATTACATTGCCTATTATAACTCGAAATGCCACATTAGAAAAATCAATCCATGTTATGCCTCATGATATTTCATTTAATCTCCTTTCAGGCAGGCTGTGGATTCATGCAATGAATGGGGGTGCCTTCTACTCTTCATCATAAAATGAAATACATCTACACCAACACATTATACACACTCGAAGCTGAACCTCACCCCAAAAATTGTTTAAACATTGAGAAAAACAAGGAGAATCCTTGAAAACATTAACACCAAATACTCCAATGGAACCCATGCAACAAAAAGACACAAAAATATATTGAAAATTCACAAAGTTATTAGAAGATGATTGGGGTTCCTTAGAATTGACACCTACATTCATGGGTGAATACAAGATCATAAAAAAGGAGTTTGAAAATGGAAATGAAAAAGCGGTAATGTTAACACAAAATTTTGAAGACCCTTCGAAAGAATCCACCTCAACCATTTTAGATAAAGAATAAAATTACACAACAAACTTTGATGAACTTAATCATGAGAAAACACCAAGTTCAAAAGAGATGAAAAATATTTATGGTAAAGGTTATGAAATGATGAAAGAACTTCATTATAGTGGAAAAGGATTTGGTGCTATAGAAAAAGGTATCTATGTCCCTATAGAACCTCACATGCAAGAAAATACTAGTGGTCTTGGTTATTGCCCCTCAAAAGACACAATCAATTCTTCACTTAATATCAACACTATCACAAAATATTTCTCTAAGAAAACTTTAACATTAGTGCATCCTAAACTGATAAACACTAGTGGTCTTGATTGTTATCCTTTGCAAGAAATGAAACAAACAATGAAATATTTGCTTAATTTCAATATCATCACACAAAACACTAATGAGTAGCATTCGTTAGATTTTACATCCTCTTGTAAAGAAGAGAAAAAAATATCACAATTTAAAGAGTCTTGTGTAAGTATGACAACTTGTACTAAGAAAGAGATATCGTTGTTACAAAAGAAAGTAACATCTTCTAGTTTGAATCAAGAAGGTATCTTGTCAAGACTCCTCCAAGATCATTTGATATCTCTCCCTCCAAGAACAAGATAGAATTTTTACTACAAACATTTATTTTACATATATCATAGAGTCCATGGTCATGCTACTAATGAATGTAATGGTTTGAGCATTAAAATTCAATATCTTAAGGACTGTGGTGCTCTCCCTTGGGTTGAAGCACCTAATTACTCTTTTCATTTTGAGTCATCCTTGTCCTGCACTAAGTGGGGGCAAGGGATTAGGTATCCTTGTCCTCATATGTCACTTTTTTTTGTCTCTTTTAGCTAGTTGACCGCATTTCATGTACATATAAGAGCTAGCTTTGGATGTGGACAAAATTCCTTAAGTTGACTCACATGTGATATAATTCTTCATGATGTAGTTCGATTCAGAAACATGACTTGGAATAGGGATTTTTGAATAAGCTTTCATGTCCTCTCCTACTTTAAATCAATTGCTCATAGATGGTGTTCAGAACCACTTTAAAGTGGGGTAATACATCGACACTCATGTTTCATCGTGTGATTTTTTTCTTCTTGTTATGTGTCCCTTTTCTTGGTGGTTTCATTAGGTTTGATTTCCTCTGAGAATGTGACATTTCTTTGACTTGTCCTCTCTTGGAGACATTAGACATGATGTTCCCTAAGAAGAGACCTTGCATGAACTAAGAAAATCCCCTTTAAACATTCCTTACACTATTTTTCATTTACAATAACTGTCATATTGCCACCTTGTGTAACACATCTTGCATGCCAATGGAGCCATTTGGTTTGTTCATGAGCTCCAAGCATACAATTTTTTTCTTGCTTCATGAAGCTCAAAGTTCATTCTTTACATGGCACCTTATTAAATTTATAATGAGGCATAAATTTTGTATGGTTTAAAGGGAAACTGAATGAACAACTCTGATTTGATCCACATCATGTTGGACAAATGGTTGAGGCTTGATCTATCTTTTTTTATTTTTGCTTATTATTTTTGTTCTTCCTTTAGTCATTGACATTGCATGTTTGTGTATCTTGTTTTGTTGCATATCTTACACCTTTTGCGTGCCATTTTTATTATTATGTCATTTTGACTTAGGATATTAGATCATGAGGACTTGGTTTCCTCCTTGATCTTTGTTATCCTAGACCATCCACATTGGTACACTTGGAACCCTCTTGAATGTCTACTTTAGTGTGAGTTTGAAGCAAGTTCATCCTCTCACTAAAGTGGGGGCTAAATGTAATGGTAGAAAAGGGGTACACCTTTTCATTTCTTAATTTAAGAATAAATAATGATGAATTGGACGTGATATTGATTTGATCTAGTGTTGTGATGAGTTTTACACATCAACATTATGTTTTGGGTAATTTTAAAGCTAAATAAACCTAAATTTTCCATAATTTAATATTGTAAGGTGTATTTATGTACACCTTCACATTAAATTTAAGAGGATTGTAAACTAAAAAGGACTTAATGTAGTGTTATAATGTTTTTTACACAATCACATGGGATTTAGGGGCCTTCTAAGCTAAATCAACCAAATTTTGTCTTAATTTAGTGTTGTAAAATGTATTTATTTACACTTTCACATTGTATTTTAGATCCTATTGCATTTATAACCTTAATATTATCACTAATAGGTACCTATGACCACATATTGTGCATGCCAAGACATATTTTAATCAAAAGACCATCAAGATCAACATATAAGCTTAATTTCATGACTCCTTGACATTCTAGCTTGTAAAATAGCCCCCGTGGGACCCATTTTCCAATCTGGGTGAATGAGTCCCATCTAGGTGGGACTCATTTTCCCAATTTAGTCAATGAGTCCCATTTGATTTATTTTCAAGGTTTGAGCGAGAAAAACTAGGTTTTAAGTTTAAATTTCTTCTATGTCGGCCTTGGGGATCAAATAAATGGTCATTTGGGTCGATTGCCTATATAAAAAAGCTTCCAAATCATTATTTTATCAAGCCTAAATTTTATCAAGTCAAGCAAGAAAGAGTTAAGCATTCCAAGACTTTACAAGATCATCATGATAGAATTGAAGATCATTTCTAAGGCATGTTCAAGGGTAGAATTCTTCATCAATTATTGTAGCAATTCAAGATCCACCATCATGTTAATCATATCAAGAATCAATAATTTTATTGATTTGGTGCTGTGATGTACCATTAAAGATCGAAGATCAAGCATTGTTCCACATATATTGTAAAAAATCAATAGCTACATTGTTCATGGCCATTTCATGATCAGCTACAGTTTTACAAGACACCATTCACAAGGCATCATTCAAGGTATCATTGACCATGATTCATGTTATTTTTTCAATGATTCATGCCTTCATTCCATTGTTCCATTATTTAGTTTAATTACCTAGAACCTGGGTTTAACCAAGGCAAACCCCTATTCCCTAACAATGAACAAGTTTTTCTCTCTCTCTTTGTGTGATTATAGATCTAGGTTCTTTGATGACTTGAAGATCATTAAAGATTAGGTTACAATCTTGTTGGAGTTGTCTCTCCATTTGTAAGGTCATAATCTTCACTAAAAGTTCATCTATAGCCCAAAAATTAGAGTTTTGAATGCAGGAACCTGGAGGAGAGGATTGAGCAAGCTGATTTAAGAAAATATTCAAACTATGAATTTCTAGAAATCTAAACTGGACTGATTCACTCCAAGTGGTGAATAAATCCCACTATAGGTATTTTTGGAGATATTTGTATATTTGGATATCCATTTTCCCTAAACCTACTCTTGTACAGAAATACAGAATTAGGACTAATTCACATAGAATGGTGAATGAGTCCGAGTAGGCCAAAATTTCAAGATTTATAGAATTTCCAGCCTCTATTCAAGTTTCCAGGTGTACACATTCAATTTTGCAGGTCATTGCATCAAATTAGGGTTTAATGTTTCATCTTACATTGCATTAGCCTTTCCAAGTTCTTACTTGCTAGTGAACCCCTCTTGTAATATGAAATCACACCCTAAGATACCATTCTAGCATATCTCTTGCCTTTATTCCACTCTTGGGGTGAGATCTCTATGGCATCCTTGAATTTTAGTTGGAGAAAAGTGATGTTCTATGTCTTGAACCATAAATCATCCATTTTTCAGCTAATGATTCACATAACACCAAATCACCTTTATTAGAGGAATGAGGGAGCACATTATCATTGTAACTACACTGCATTCTTTAAGAATAAGCCTAAAGGTGCTCGAGAGCATTCATGCAGTGTTCATCAAGCATTTCAAGTTGATGCAACTGTTCTCTATATGTATTGTCATTAATAATCCCTTGAAGAGTGATTCTCAATGAAGGTATCTCTAACTCCAAGGGCATTATTGCCTTAGTTCTATAGATTAGGTTGTAAGGTATATGTCCAGTTGATGATCTAACACTCATACAATAGGCTCGTAATGTGTATAGTAGATGTGTGTGCCAATGTTTATTATTTGTGTTGATTATTTTCTTTAGGATTTGTTTGAGTGTTCTATTAGTTGACTTTGATTGACCATTACATTGTGGGTAATATGGTGATGAAAAGTGATGTAAGTTGAACATTTCTAAAACTTACTTCAGATCCTTTTTCTTAAATGGTGTTCCATTATCCAAGACTAAGGTAGAAGGGATTTTGAAATGATAAATAATGTGTTCCAATATAAAAAAACATATTATATCAGTAGTTGTCGAACAAAGGGGTATTTATTTCATCCACTTCGTGAAACAAACAGTTGTAGTGATTATGAATGTATGTCCAACAAAGGAATGGGGTGAAATTATTCCAATGATGTCCAAGGCCCACACCAAAAAAGGCCAAATAGGGACCTATGCATTAAGCTCAGAAGTAGGAGCATGAATCAATCTACTACATTCTTGAAATTTGTGATATTTCTTAACATATGCAAATCAATCTTGTTCCATGTTCCACCAATAGTAGCATATATGGATTAGTTTTTTCAATAGTGACCTTCCTCCAAAATGTCCCCCATAAGCACTTGGTTGAGCTTCTTCCAGTGCTATAGGGATTTCAGATTGTTTAAGGAACATAAGAGGGAGACCATAAAGGGACCCTCAACACAATACATCATCAAGAATTATATACTTGGATCTAATTCTCCAAAGGTATCGTCGACTATTCCTAGTTGTTGATTCAATGTAGGTACCAATTTTTGGATAATCAAATATCATCGCATATCATTTTCTAGAATGTTTTGTGGTGATTTCTAATAGTTCGTCTATTTTATTCTCAATTGAGGGTCTCACAATTGTGTGGATGACAAATGGGAAGTCCTTTGAGGGATCATCAGGGGATATTAGAGAATTTTTGCTTGTCATTGCATCTGCATATCTATTATCTTTTCATGGGATTTTATCAATGGTAAGAAAATCAGACTTTTCTAATAGAGTCATTGTAAGGTCTTTGTATTTCAACAACTTGTCATGTTCACTTGATATGTTCCATTCATTTTTTTAATGATTAATTATGAATTTCCAAAAAAAATGATGTCTCAGGCTCCTAGAGTTAACATGGTACATAATCCAACAATTAACAATTCATATTTTGTAGTGTTGTTTGTACATAGGAAATTGAATCGATATGATAATGGTATAGGTTTTCCTCCAGGAAACACAATTACAACTCTTGCTCTAGATCTTGTTCTGCACTTTGATCCATCAAAATATAATTCCCATTCCTTTTCATACTCTTAAATTTTTAATACACTCTTGTTAGGGAATGTTTCTTGATTAGATAATTCTAGGGGGAGGGAGCATCATCTAATGTCTTTTCTAATTTTTGTTTGTGAAAAAAACTTAAGGTCAAACTCAATCGACAACATAACCCATTTAGCTAATCGTCCTGATAAATCTATTTTACTGAAGAGATGTTTTAGAGGATCAAACTTTGTCATCACATGCATTCTTGAGTTTAGTAAGTAGTGTCGCAACTTACTAGTAACAAATACAAGGGCCAAAAATTGTTTCGCTATCATTTTGTATCACTTCTCATAATCTATCAAAGTTTGACTAATGAGGTAAATAGGGTGTTCCTTACCATTTTCATCTCATTGAGCCAACAATGCCATGAGAGCATGGGATGATGATTCTATTTATAAGATGGATGGTTTATCTTGCATAGAAGGTTGTAGGATGGGAGGAGTAGCGAGATAGTCTTTCAAACTCTCAAAAGCTTATTCAAAATATATATTCCAATTAAATTGAATTTCTTTCTTAAGGAGATATGTGAAAGGAAATGAATGATTCCCTAAAGATGCCACAAAATGACAAATTTCTTGAATTCTTCCTTCTAAGGTATATAATTGAGAAATGTTTTTAGGAGGTGGAATTTTAACAATGGAATGAATTTTATTTGTATCCACTTGAATGCCTCTATGAGTTATGATAAAACCTAGAATGTTTCCACTATCTACACCAAAGACACACTTTTTCATATTTAATCTCATGTTGTATTTTCCCATTCGCTCAAAGATTTTTTGATGGATGTTTACGTTGTCTTGTCATCTAAAATATTTGGCGAGGATGTCATGAAGATAGTCTTCCAAAATCTTATGTATGTAATCATGAAATATCAATGTCATTTCTCATTATATGTCTCACCTGCATTCTTTAATCTGAAAGGCATCATTACCCAAGAAAATGTTCCCCAAGTTGTAAATTTTATTTTATATTGATCTTTAGGGTTAATAAATATTTGATTGTGTCCAAAAAATCCATCCATGATTGACAAACAAGCATGTCATGTAGTCAAATCGACTATCATGTTGATATTAGGAAGAGGAAACTCATCTTTTATGGATGCTTTATTCGAGTCGTGAAAGTCCATGCACATCCTAATATGATTATCTGGTTTGGCGACTATGACAATGTTTGAGATTCAAGGAGAATAATCTATAGGTCTAATAAAACCAGCTTCAAGGAGCTTCTCAATTTTAGTCTTAACTAGTAAGGCTATCTTAGGGTCCATTTTTTAGATCTTTTTTCTAACGGTCTTAGCATTTTTGGCAAGAACTATATTGTGCGTTATAATTTTAGGATCAATTCCTAGCATATTGGAATAAGTCCAAGAATTTTTTTTGGGAAATTCATGAAGTAAAATTGCATGGTCTTCTTGTTCATCATCATCGAGGCACTTCCCTATCTTAATCACTTTGTTTGCATTGTTAATATCCATTTGAATGTCCATTGTATCTCCTAAAGGAAGCACATTTTCTTTTGGAAATTAAGGGTTCTATTATTCTTTGCTCATGTCAACTTCACTGCTTTCTTCTTCCCCTTTTGTATGATTGGTACTAATCATAGCACATGTAGCTCGTTTCTTATTAGTGAATGGTTTTTCGTAAGATCCAAGCATAATTTTCAAAGTTTCGTCATCCTCAAAATACTCCAACAATTCTTCACAATTTATGTCAATCAATTTTGGATGGTGCAATATAAGAGTTGTTTTAGGGGTGCACATTATGCTGTTGATGTTTAATGATGATCTCTTTGTTGCTTGTGTACTCTTAGAAGGGAAATATCCCAAACCATTTTTTATCTCCTACGTGTTAGGCTCTATAGGAACACATATTCCTTGTTCTTTCTATCCATATCATTTTCCACTATAACCCAATTGTTTCACAATATCATAACCTTTCCTATAAATTTGTTCCATTTATTTTAGGTTATGTGGTTGTTGATAATATATCTCACCAAATTTTGTTGTATAACTTGTATCATCTTCAAGAGTTGATGAGGTAGATGCTTGTGAATCTTCCTTAGAGTTCTCTATGCACATTACCATTGGTTTTTTTTGCTTCTCATCTTATTTATTTGGAATTGTGTACTCACCCATAAATGAGCGTGTGAACACCAAGGAACCCAAATCTTCATCTAATAATTTTGATACATTTTCAATCTCCTATTTTTCCTTCCTCATAGGCTCTATGTGTGATGTTGGAATTAATGTGCTTAGACAACTTCTTGTTCCTTTTTCAATTTGTAAACAACTCTCAGGCTCAAGGTCTATTTCAACTTGGTACACCTTGTTGTTATATACATATTTCATGATACAATAAATATTTGAAGGCACCACATGCATATCATGAATCCAAAGTCTTCTGAAAAGGAGATTATATAAAATATCATGAGGAATTACATGAATATGAGTTTGTAAGGTAGCCTTTCCTACTACAATAGGTAAAGTAATCACACTGAGAAATTGCTTTCCTACATTGTCAAATCCTTGAATCGATCAAGAGTGAGGTTCCATGTTGAATTTATACACATGAAACCTATCTTAAAGTTCCACAATGCTCACATTAAGGGCTAAGCCATTATCAACAAGGGTCCTTTTTATGTCTATTTTACTGTATTTGGCTATTATCATGAAGGCATCATGTTTTTTCCTTATCTCGAAGGGAGGGAGCTCATGTTGGTGAAAGGTAATGTCCACATTAACTATATTCATTCCTTTGATTAGAGTTGCCAAATCATTTACATTTGTATTAGGAGGGATTACAACTTGTAAGGCTATTTGGATCGCATAGTTTGATAGTTAGTTGAATTCTGAATTAAGTCCCATAGAGATATCTTTGCAAGAGTATTTTTAAGTTGTTCAACTAGATCACACTCCTTCCCACTTTACAAAGGAAAATGGGGAGCACTAGGAAAAATTAAGTTAGGTAAAGGTAAGAATGCTAAAGGTGTTTGCCTTGGTTGGGGATTTTTTTAGGTGTTATATTTGTGAGCAATGATATTATTATTTTATTATTGTGAAACATTATTTTTAGGTGGGTAAAGGGTAAATTTTGGCTTGTTTTTAGGTTTTGGTTTGTTTAAAGGTGCATAAAAGAGAGTTGAGGTTGAATCACGTTAAATTCTCTTGATTTTGGTTTTTCATAACAAGCCTTAAAGTGGATGAAACTTGTGAGATTAAGTCATCAAGGACTTCATCTAGCATGTCAAATTAATTACTACTAAAATGCTTGAGGGTTGGGTTAACTTGGAAATAGAGATTTGACATAGTCAAATAACTATACATTCTCCAAGTGGCTTAGCTCTTAGGTCTTGTTTTTGGTTTTTTTTTCTAATCTATGTCTAATGTAATATAATCTAAATGCTAAAAAATGAAAAGTGAAAAAATCTAATTCTGTCCACAATTATAATGAATGTAAATGATGCTACTTCTAATGATTTCAATGTACCAAAAATCAATCAAAGTGAAACAAAAAAGTGATAACAAGTAGAAACTTGAGAACAAGAAATTTAACTATGTAAGATGTAGTTCAGAATATGTAAAAGGTTTGATTTACCCAAGGTGGTGAATGAGTTCCAATGAGAACTTTTTTCAAAAAAAAAAGAATTTTTGAATATGATTTTATGTTTTCTATATTGTATGACCTATATCTAAGATGCAAATGCACATTTTAAATGAATTTCAATGAAATTAGAAGCAAAAATGCAAGCTATATGAGCTTTCACTAATGCAAGTCCTAATGCAATGTTAATGCAAGCCAAATATAGGATGAAAATGCACTCCACATTAGAATTTCAATGTTCTAAATGCAGGTTCACCAAAATGAAATGATGAATTTATGGGATGGATTCTATAATATGATTTAGGACATAGAGCACACCGACATATCCAATTTCACTTGAGGGTAACCCTAAATATCTCAATGCAAAAGAGAAAGAAATATTGTAATAGCGATTTCCTAGGGGTTGAGTATGATCTAATGAGGAGTTCACCACCAAGTATAAACTTGGAAAAGACAATGAAATGAAAGATGTAATAAAAAAACCCTAATTCAATGCAATGACCTAAAAAATAACTTAGAAGTGTAAACAATACAGTACAAAAAAGTAGAAAGATGAATGATGTGCACTTAGGAATCTGAAGGTCACTGATTATAGCTTTAAAAAACTAGAAATTTTGAATTTTTGACCAATTGCGACTCATTTTCCAACTTGGGAAAATGAGTCTCGGATGTGGATTTTTGCATAGGAGCTTGTTTCAAGAAAAAGAGTATCTGAATTTACAAACAAATCCGACAAATAGCTTAAGTGGGACTCATTTACCAGTCTTGGTGAATCGGTCCCATTCTTCTTTTTCAAGAATTTAATATTTTGATCTATACTTCAACACCTCCCCTTTCCTTCCAACCTGAGTTTTGAATATGAATCTATGAGAATCTATGCAAAATAGAATATAAAATTGATTCGCTAATGAGGGTTTTCCTTGGTCAAACCCCTATTTTGGTAATTAAACCTTGATAGAGATAATGAAATGTGTATGAAAACCTTATCCTTAATTGTGTAAGGCTAAGAAATTTGAAACATGATGCAATCCTATTATAATGTGTAAGAATATGATGCGAGAATGGAAATATGAAGATTAATGATTGACTTGAGAAGATCTCCAATCTCTCTAACTGAGCTCTAATGATGCTTGTACCTTCCTTAGGATGAATGTAGAGTGATAATGGGGGATGTAATCACCTGGGAAATAAGTCTTTAGGCTTAGCTTGATGGCTAATTGCATCACCCCAACCTAAAATCCATCATGATTCACCATAGACAACCATGATTGACCCTTGATAATGCTATATATTGAATGAAAGTGAGCTTGAAGACATGAAAAAACACTAATGCTACTCAAAGGCTTTAACTTTACTTTCTTTTACAACTTGAGTTCTCTTGTGAAAGATTGCTTGAAGATTATTGATGCTTATCTCTTGAAAATGATTGCTCCATTTTTTTAGATTGATAAAAATAACTTAGAGACTTTCTTTTATAGACATTAACACTTAATTGACCATTATTTAGATCTCAAAGGCCAAAATCCACCAAAAGTTTGAATTGAAATGGTGAAATTCCCACTCAAGATTGAAAAAGACCCCAAATGGGACTCATTTGCCACCCTTCGTGAATGGGTCTCCCCTAAGGTGACTCATTCACCCAACATGGTGAATGAGTCCCTCCTTAGCTTTTTGAGGTGGATTTTTTGGATTTTTTATGTTTTGAGTGATTTTATGGGATTTTTAGGTAAAATAAGCCTCGAGATCCAAAATAATGAGTCTTTAGGGCCTATTAATGATGAATTAAAGGGTGATTAATGCAAATGTACTAAAACAGGTGCTGATTGAATAAGAAATTACCATATCAACAAGAAGGGGGGTCAATTGGGGTTCACCCCGCAGCATGACGGTTAAGTCACGAGCCCTATTGATAGGGCATCGGTA
This sequence comes from Sequoiadendron giganteum, assembly GCA_007115665.2. Classification (NCBI taxonomy): domain Eukaryota; kingdom Viridiplantae; phylum Streptophyta; class Pinopsida; order Cupressales; family Cupressaceae; genus Sequoiadendron; species Sequoiadendron giganteum. Next base: position 367,662,270 of record CM021100.1, on the reverse strand, counting down.
GTTTGAATTACTCCCCATTGCATGAAGGTGGAGGCTCTCTATTGGAGATCAATGCCCATGACAGAGGCAAGGAGGATTTGGATGGGGTCGAGCTAGCTAGAGGATGGGGGCTCATCGAGGAGGTAAGGAGGTCGGGAGCCAGTAGATGATGTGAAGGAAGTGTGGATGAATGAAGTAAGCAGTGAATGGAGGTGAAGCTTGAAGGAATGACGGAGGTGGTAGGGAGATGAGGTGACAAAAGGAAGAGGAGGTTTCGGAGGAAGCACAGGGAGATGTGGTGTCGGAAGGAAGAGGTGTTGTCGGAGGAAGCAGGGGAAGGGGTGACAGAAAATGGAGGAAGGATGTCGGAGGAAGCAAGGAGAAGGGGTGGCCGAGGATGAAGGAAGGATACTAGAGGAAGAAAAATTAGGAGGGAGAAAGATGGTAGGAGGTAGGGTGGGGGAGGAAGGAAGGAAAAAAAAAAGAGGGGGGGAACGGAGGAGGAAGGGGCGACGAAGAAGAAAGAAGAAGAGGAGGTAGGAAGGGCATCAAAGGAAGGAAGGGGGATTGGAGGATGGTGGTCATGTGTTCGAATCAGGAGCTTGAAGCATAGTCGATTCACCCATCAACGGTTGTTGGTGATAGTTGCTAGCGAACCATGATGCACAATGTTTCAGTGTGAAGGAACAAAGGCCCGAAGAGGTAAAAAATTTGATTATCAACACTGTTAGAAAGAGACTTAGAAAACCCAAGATCCATTATGAATGATGTATTGTGGGATGGCATGAGTCTTGACCTATGTCTCACAATAGTATTGCTAATAAGGCACCAAGTTGTAAAGCTCATACAAGTTTCACAAACTTAGTGTACAAACCCAAAATAGAAAGAGGCTTAAAATTCAATGCAATGACGTAAAATGCAATGTGTAAATGCAATTCTAATTGCACTATGCAACAATCTGAAAATAAATTCTTGTAAATGATATTTTCAATTTAGAAAATGCAATAAATGTTCCAAATTAAGCTAGATATGATTAAATTGATAAAACAAAAACTTAGTAAACTGAAACAAAAATCTGAAAGCAACAAATAAAAGCACAAAAATGAAGATTTTAATTTCCAAAAATGCAGATTAATACTTGATTTGGGAATCATTCATCCTATTGTGAATGTATCCTAGTTTAGGGTTTTGAGACAAATTTTTATGGGTTTTAAATTCTTTTCCAATTGTTTTCAAATTCAAATTTTCTACAAAAGGTTTCAAGTTGATTTTCGGTAGAATATAATGTGAAATTTAAGTGTAAAATCTCACAAATTAATGACCTAAAAGACCCATTCTGATATGCAATTTTATTTGAATTTTCCAAATGTAATCTTATATGATGTAAACAATATGCAAGATTGCTATTTTTTTTTTTCAAGTTTAAAGAATGCAAACAATGCAACCCTAAAGCCTTGAATGAGATGCAAATTTTAATACAAACTAAACACTCTAAATAAGACCTAATTCAAAGAAAATGGATGCAAATGAATGTAGGATCTAAATATAGGATGAGAAGGAATCCAAAATAAATAAATAAACTACAATGCTCAAAAGGTTTTTTTCACCAAAATGAAATAAAGGAAAAGAGGTTCACCAGAATGAAACAAAATGATGAACCTAAATATCATTTCTAATTTCATTCAATATATGAGTTTTATGATGTGTAAATGAGAATAAGAAATTAAATTTAACTAATATAGCAATCAAAAGGCATGTTTCAAGACTGTCAAATGATCTTTACCTATTACAAAAAGAGCTTTTTAAGACCTCACTAAGGACTCATTTTCCCTATGGTGAATGGGTCCTGGTTAGCGCTCTAGAAAATCAACTTTTGGGTTCTATTCCTCTTAGTATGTACTCCCAAATTCTAGTTGGGAACTATCAAAAAGCTGTAAATAAATCATGTAGCTTAGTTTCCATGATCTGACAATTGTCTTAGCAACTTTGACAATTTTGACAACTTTTGCAATTTCGCTCTCTGAATGATCTTCAACCTAAAATGTGCAATTGGACATCAAAGGAGAAGAAAAATGTTGTCTGTTAGGGAATAGGGGTTTTCCTTGTTCAAACCATGTTTTGGTAATTAAACCGTGAAATGAATTGAAACATGAAAGGAATGAAAAATGAACCAAATGCAATGTCACAACTCACCAAACCTTAATTGATCCTTGCAATTTAGATCAACAATCTAGAATTAAGTAGCCTCAATGAATGTAGATCTTGATCATGAACCTTGATTATAAATAATGCTTGAATTGGATCTTGAATGATACATCACAAAATTAGCTCAACATGCATGGTACAATATTTCTTTGACATGATGAAATGGATCATGATTTCTGCAATAATCTTCTTCAAATATTCCTAAGAATTCCTTGAAAATTATCTTTAATGCTCTTGAAGTGATCTTATTAAAATAATCTTCATTTCTTATGAAGATCTAGTTATTTTTCAAGGATGAAACATAGTGAAATGACCTTGTATATATATACATAACTTATCATTAATTCCCAAAATTCAAATAAAACATGTTGATATAGAATCTATGATTTGAAATCATTAAAATGCTATCAAAAACATATTTCAAAGAGGGGTCCTAAGTCTAAGTGAGGACCCATTCACCATATGGCAAATGGGTCCTAGCTCACTTAGGTATGGCACACTTAAAGAAATATGAAATTCCATTTGGAAATAAAGTCCTAGGACCTAGCGAGGAACCATACACCAAGTGGTGAATGGGTCCTATTCCACTAACCTAGGACACACACCTTCAAAAATTATGTGTCGTGTAATGGAATTTATGAATGTTGGGTTTTATCCCTAAAACTTTATATTTAATTATGTTTTCATTTGGATTAAAAGAGAAAATTAAGGCAAATTAACCTTAATTAATTAATAAGGCCATTGATTAGTGTGAAAGTATAAAGACACACCCTACAACACCCTAAATAAGGCACAATTAAGTCCATTTTGTTAAAAAGGACCCTAAACTTAATGTGAATATGTAAAATACATTAAACACTAGATAAAAGAAACATTAGTTTAATTTTATTGTTAATTATTCCCAAATTAAGGAAAAAGGCATAATTTTTCCATTACTATAGTCTTTATGTGTTCTTTCTTCATGATTTGATACATTTGAGGACATGATGATGAATCATACATAGTTCTACACATATGTCATCGATATGAATCATAATCAATATAAATATTAAGATCCCCTTTGTCTCTCTCATGTCTCTCTTATGATATGACCTTGAATAGGTTGTGTTTAATTGTATAATGCAGCGGAAGGCATATAACATCACATTCATACAACATATATCTTATCTCATGATTTCCTTTCAAATATTTCTACATTCAGTTGTCTTGTTCGACATCTAGTTGAGGGGAAACCCACTAGACTTCATCTTTACAGATGTTTGTACCTCTTTTCTATGGATATTCTATAATGTAGTTTATAGTAGTCATAGGCCATATGGTCCCTAGCATTACACAGCTTGATAGTTGTACATATCAACATCATCTTGTGGCTATATAATCATTGATGTCTAATTGTTTAATTTTTCCTTAACATATTTATTTTTATCTAACATGTTTGTTGTGATAGAAGTTATCTAATTTATGAAAGATCCACTTGGGCTTCTTCCTTAGGGGAAACTCCATGTGGATAAAACACTATAATTCCCCTTTATATCATGGTTAAAATAGTTCCACTTTTTACTTTAGTTCACATATTCTCCTGAACACGTATGGTCACTAAAGTGGGGGGAAAATGTATTTTCATAAATTGCATCCTTTGTAATTTCACACTACACATGCCTTCTTCAAATAAACTAAGATAATTATGTTGTTCCTCAATATAAAACCATTTTCTTCCATTTCGCATGCAAAATTCCTTTACCATTATATCTAATTTTCTCATGGATCAATACACACCATAAAGACATTCAGGAGATATTCTAGCATCCCATGAAAATACAAGACTAAGGTGGTAGTTGAGATGTTACAGATGATTCATTCAAGTAGTATAATGCCTCTCTCAAACTGTAGCCCTATCAAGAATCACTTTGGTAGACTACATAGATCGAAAAGTCCCTCTCTTTTATAATTTTTAAAGGATTTGTCCATTCTCCAATGTAGAGGCTTCACTCTTAAATTATTATATAATTTATTCAATCTTTCTCTTAAAGAAACAAACAACTCTCTTTTCAAATCATTTTCTCCATGATTGTACAATATTTTCTATAGAATACACAACTTTCTCCATTTCTCTATACACACATCTTGTAAAGAGGTCTTCGACAACTTTGAGAGTAAACTCCATTGTTAGAATATGATATAATCTTCCAAGGAATCAATTTTCATATTGGAGGTTCTTTTTTCTCCTTTTTCACACCAACAAGCCTCACATTTGTGCTTGAATAGGGCATCCTTGTAAGAATCCTTGTTAATTATATTATCCCATTCTTTGACTAGAATATAGTTGTCTTTATCATTTAACGCGTATTTTTATTATCTTTTCTAAGGCTATCCTTGGAGGTGGAAGCATAAATATGGGGGTTTGTTTGACGAAAAATCCTATGCATCCACCCAAACATTTATCTTTGGTGTCTATGTGGGTGTAGGTGGAAGAAATCTTTCAAGGAAGCTTGAACCTCATAAAATAATTTTGATAATATCTAAAACCTCTCTTTTTCATTTTTTTAACTTTAATTTTGTACATTCATATTCTTCACCCCTTTCATTAAAAAAATTATATGTATAGTAATTTATGTCCTTTTGAGATTATTCCAATTTTTCAATCCAATTGGGACACGATGTGATACGTTTTCATCTAACAATAACATTGTAATCATAGATAGACTACTTAACAAGCTACTCAAAGGGCCTTTTCACCCCACACTTTTCATTTCTAATGTCTGAATGGTCTGGCTAATTTATGCACTCTGTTAAAAGTTACACTCTTCTACTTTTAGTTCACATTAGTCATGTCGATTGAGGTAGTGGAGAGATAGTTTGAGACTTGAGATCTCATCATCTTGTGGGTATAAAATTCCATCCTCTACAAGGGTATATCCCTCCCTAATAAGGAATACCTACTTAATATGTGGTTTATAGATGAAACTACCTTATTTTTGGAAATTTATGGAGACAATGTGGGAAAAGTTATGCAAAAACTTAATTTATTTTACTCTACCTTTAGTGGTAAATTATCTAGAGAGATACTTACTATTCTTGGTTGGAAATATTTCCCACAATATGGTTTAAAAAGTATCATTTCTACTAGGGAGAGCCCACTAAATTAGTTAGATATTTAGGCATTCCATTTCTAGTTAATAATTGTTTAAAAGATATGTGGTTATAGAGAAATGGGAAGATTGAGAGTAAGATGTATAGATGTAATTAATAGTTTTCATCCTTCCTTTGAAGGATTCATATTTTTCATAAAATTTGGTCATCATATAGCATGTATTACTCTTCTCTTTGGCTCTTCAATAGTTATTAGGTTGAGGAGATTGAGAAGAATATTAGGAACTTTTTCTTGTTTTATGGAAAAGGGAAGAAGAAGAAACATTGTATCAAATGGGAGTAGTGTTTGGAAAAAGAGTACAAGGTATTATGTTTGAAGGATTTGAGGCTTCGTCAAATTTCACTTGCATTTAAATGAATTCTTACATCCTTAGATGCGTATGAGCCCTGGAAGGTGTTGGTTTGGAGTAGCATCATTTATGTTTTGTGACCATTATTGAATTATAGAGCACAATATCAATGGATGTGAGATATCTAGAAGAATGAAAGTTTTCAAAAATAAAGAGTAATAAAAGGATAATTTTGTACTTCAAGGATTGGATGAGGTTCCAACTTAGCCTAATGAAGAGGTGGTTTATCTTGTATCAAATAAGACTACTTCAAATGGTTTCAATATTGGTTCAACCATAGTGCTTATTTTTCATATTAAAATATTATAGCGTATTTACAACTAAAAAAAAATCTTGGAGTGGTTCTAGATGACATAAATCACAATATAAATGTGCTTATTGTTACTCTAAATTCTCAACATTAACTATCCTTAATTTAATATAATAAGGAAAATAATGAGATTGTTTAATGTTAAGCATCCTAGTGGACCCTATTTTATTTTTTCTCAATATTTTAACTTGAAATTTCAAAATACCATAAAAAATAAAATTATCTTTCTTGAGTTAAATCATAAGGATTTTAGTAAGGTATAGAGTTTCGTGAGGTATTTTTTACCTAAAGCCACATTGGATTGATGAATTTTTTCCATTTATTAGGCAATCTACACTATTTTCTTTTCTTTGTTGTGCTTGTGGTGTCATGATCTTTTGTTCTTGCATTACAATAATTTGGTCCTCTAATGTTTGTTCTATTCCATGACTCATATTTCTTATTATAGATAATTAGTGGGGATTTAAATAAGAACTTAAATTGGAATGAAAAGTTCTTTATTATATTAATTAAATGGTATGATAATGATATTTTACTAGGGGTAAACCTTGGATTCTTGAAAGACCTAGTGGTGGTGTTGAATGATCTCCTGAATCTTGGATTGATCTTGTGAATTTAATTCTTATTCTTTTATAAATTATAGTTTTTAGTATATAAAATATAGTTGTGCATCTATGTTATAAGTAATTTATACATCCTATGGGAGCTAATGATTCTTACTTGATGGTTTTTATATCCCTAAAATTTTATACATTTTTTCATGTGTACTAAAATTCATGTATAATCCTTGAAAATAAAAAGACACTATTTATACTTGCTTAAATTGTTGCACTCCAAGAAATATATCTACTCCTCTAATTGGGAATGAATTGAGATCATTAGTTAATCTTCATATAACAACCAACAATTTCACCTTTCACTTTTGTATATAAACAATTTCACCTTTCACTTTTGTATATAACCAATTACTTTGCTATTTGATTTACACTTTGTCCATTTAGTTATGTACACAGATAATAGTGATTTCATACATTCCATTAAGTTTTCTACTTTAACATGTATTTATTTTATAGTTACTTCTTACTCTTTTTTAACATCATTCTTAGTAGTCATTAATATTTTCTCCCTATTAGTATACTTAGGACCATTAAGATTGATTTGTATTAGAATTCAAACATAAAGCATTTCGACTTTAGATTTCTCTTGTTGAGAAGAGAGCATTCTAATATTTCATAGGTGAAATGAGTTTTTCCCATTTATACAAATAGGATTATCAAATTTAACTTATTGGAGTGTTTCATTATTTGTCAAAGAAAAATGTGTATGTGGTTTAAGAAAAAATATTGGACATGGAATCAATATTTTAATGCATCATCCATATATACATTTATTATATATATCTTAAATACATCTATTTAAAATATTTTGATAGATCATTCTCAACCAACATATCCTATGCATGGTTTTTTGGTTTTTTTATTTGTATAAATAGATAAATAATTCTCCTCAAATATCAATAAATAGTGCGATGAATTGCACAAAAAGCATGGAATGTTGGATTATAATTACTCCTTAAAATTCACCATTAATATTTATAAATTATATGATCGCTTAGAATATTATAAAACAATGCTATAGCGTTTTAAATGATCACGATTTATGCTATGCTTGATGTCTAGAGTGCATCGGATCATTACCACAAATTCATTTGAAATCCCGCATTATACAGAAATCATAGCTAACGCTATGTGAAATTCAGATTTCTAGAAGGAAACTCAGCATATTGCACTTTAAGTTTAACACACAAAAACCTATCATCTTATATAATCTTTAATTTATTGAGCAATACTTAAAATTCGAACCTTCAATGAAGGTTGAGAAAGTGAAAAACAAAATCTTTAATTTATTGAGCAATACTAAAAATGTATCATGATAATCGGAACGATGAATTACACAAAGTTGTTATCAAATAAGATAAGGTGAATGATTATAAACTTTCTGATTTCATGATCTCGTACGGAGAATATAAACTTTTTATACAGAATATATAATTTAAAAATGACAAAATAAAGTAAAATTTAATATTTAAAATAATTTAAAACATTTAGAAGTTCATGAAAATATTATGTAAATAGAAGTATCATTGGCTTTCAAATAGTTGGTAATAAATAATATTGGTTATTTTTGTTAAATTGTAATTTTAAATTTTAAAAGAAAAATTAGAATTAATATAGATATTTTAAATACATTTCTTATCAATTTGAAATAATTTTATTTTAATTTTAAATTGTTATGTTTATTAATTTATGGATGTTGATATTTTGTCCTTGATGTCAAATTTGGTAGTATGGCTCTTTGATCTTGTCTCTGTGATCTTGACAATTCATTGGTTCAGCTATGGCATTTTGCCTTTGTCCTTGTGATACTTGATTGGTTCAGCTATGGCAAATTGGTCTATTTATATTATGGCATTCAATATCTTGTTTATGGACAACATTATTGCTTTGCTTTGGTACTGATCAGGTTGAGCTTCATGTGCAGATAAAGGTTATCTTGCTTACAGGTTTATATGGAATTGGCATGTTCAGATTGATGTGGTTACATGGTGTTGATAAGTTTTTGAACAACATCATATAGTTGTGTTTTCTTTTTAGCCTCATACAGCTAATGCTTATAGGTAACTTTGTTTTGGAATCATAATTGGAGTTGGCATTTAATATTAAGAAAACCCTATCGGGTTTCCTTAAACATTTGATAAATTTGATATATCTTTGCTTTGGTATGTGATATCATTCATTTCTTATAATAATATCCATTCGCATCTATTTAAAAAAGAAGAAGGTTATTTCATGGCATTTTTTGTGATGTTGATTGGTGGCATCACTTTGGCTTACCTACATTTGAAATTGACTTAGAAAGAAGTCACATGTGTATCAGATCCTATAATTGATATTTCATTAGGCCTTAGGGCCGACAACAGGTATGAGGAATTAATTATTTAAAAGCCACTATGAAAGTGACATGGCTTTGAATTCTTAGTAACAATGATTGATAAGGTGGTCGACATTTGTTTTAAGAGATCATGAAAAATTATTAATGTTATAATGGTGTCGGCATTTTCTTTGTTTGATCATTGGACATCGATTAGAGTTTATGTTATGATGAAGTTGATCGATGGTTTGTAAGCATTTCAAAGGTAATGAGATTGTTGGCATACTTGGCATTTGCTTGACCATAGGTTTTAGAATGCATTATGATGTCTTTACTTATGTCTTTAGTCCTTTCAGAGTTCAATCATGATTATTTTTTGGCTTGGCGCATCGAATGTCTTGAAGAAAGACAAGGGCTTTCCTTGTTGAGTTTTCATTTCGCTAAGGGTGTAAAACCTAGCCACGCTGCTGCCATGAAAGGATTTGTAACTGTTGCTAAATGTCTCCTCTCTGCTATGAATCTATTCATTTCTCTTTTGATATCATGATTGGAATTTCACAGTGTATGGAAAGCTACTGTCGGGTGGGAATTGTCAAGGATGGAATAAGGCAGGTTGAGACCCGAACATATATAAAATCTCACTGGTATCTACTTAATTCTCTTGTTGCTCGACCAAGTATTATCATTCCCTATTTGATGAAAGCTTTCAGTTTAAAAACGTAAGCCAGTTACCTTTTATGTTTCAAAATTAAAAATGCTTGATCGGTTTCATGCAAAGCATGAAAAAATTTTGGTTACCTAAGTTGAAATTGATACCCTGATAATAATAACATATCTATTTGGTTCTGCTATGAGGGGTTGTGCTTTTCGATTGGTGGGTAATCATGCATTTATTTAAATCTATCCTTATAATCATCGATTCAAAATGGAAGTATTTCATTTGATGATTATATGCTTAAGGGTTTCTGAAAACAAAAAATCATTTACTTGCTCTTCAGTTTCAAAAGGAAAAATACTCTCTATTTTGAAAAGATTTTATCAGTGTATGCCTTATTATTGATTCTTTTTCAGATAGTATTGTGGGTGCAGATTCTGTGTGTGGTTAGGGTTCAGACTCTTCTTTCTCAAAATACTTTTTCTTGACCACTCTGTCAGAAGCAATCTTCCAGTTTTTTATACTTCCCTAAATTTCTGTAATACCTGCCACAAATTTTGACAAAAGTTGGATACATTAAAAATTACCTCATTTCATAGAACATAAATATATATGTTTTTGGTTGTAATTTGGGAATGTATGAAGAGACATTTTAGTAAGAGGAAAAAGAAGAAAAAATCACTGGTTTTGAACTACGAAAATGATTGAGAAAACTAGTGAGAAAAACACAGCTATTGTATTGTCTATACTATGAGACATATTTTCATTCTGAGTTTTTAAATTTGAAATATAAGTTCAATAACAAGCTATCTCAAGATAAGATAATGGCTAGAATTCTAGAGGTTCATTTTTTAACTTTGGGGATTGTAGGTATTGTGTGTTGAGAGACACTTGTGAGAAAAGAGATAAACATAAAGACCCTCTATATCATTGTATCTTCTGTAAAAGGGGTTGGTGCTCCTTGATATTAGTGTTTCAAAATGAGGGGTTGGTGCTCCTTGAGCTGGTGTTCAGAAATCAGCCTATAAGGCATTGTTAAAAGTGGATTTTTAAATAAAAGCCTAAAAAGGCAGCAGTTTAGGAGTGGTTTCTCTACCCCAGGAGGGTTTGCCACTTAGCATATCTTGTGTCACTTTTCTCATCTATGGTTCCTCTAATTTATTTTTTGAATTATTTATTATGCAATGTTTCACTGTCATACTTCTCATTTCAGTTATATGTGATTGCATTCAATATATGGATGAGTTAATCATTGATAAATGAGAGCATAAATCTGTTTTGTTTTAGTTTTAGTAAAATTTGTCAAATCAGTTCATGACACTGATTCACCCCCCCACTCCCCCCTCTTAGTGTCTTTTTCACTCCAACAATTGGTATCAGAGCATAGGGTCCTCTGATAGGACTAAACAACCATGGATTGATTCTAGTCCCAGAGTCTGTTTAAAATGTCTCAATCTCATGAAGGCACATCTATGACTAGAGCTCCATTATTTGATGGAACAGATTATGTATTCTTGAAAATCAGAATGGAGATTTATCTAACTTCTATTGATCTCGATCTATGCAGAATGGTCTTAACTAGGTACATTGTACCAACTGCACTGCCGACAACTTTTGATGAAAAGAAAAGATATGAAACTAATGCTAGAGAAAAACATCCTCTCTTGTGTGCATTGACTAAAGATGTCTTTATCAAAGTCATGCATTGCAGTTCTACTAGGGAAATCTGGGTTAAACTTGAAACCATCTATCAAGGAAATACAAAATTTAAATAGTCAAAAGTCCTTACTCTAAAACATTAGTTTGAGGAAATAAAAATGAGGGACGATGAAAAGGTAGTTGATTACTTCTTGAGAGTTGATGAAATTCTCAATGCTATGAAAGGTCTGGGAGAAGAAGTAAAAGAATCCGATGTTGTAACTAAGGTCATTAGAACCTTACCGACTAAATTTGAAGCTAAGGTCTCTACTCTAGAAGAAAAGAAACACTATGACCAACTTACCCTAGATAGCCCACAAGGCACTCTGTTTGCCTATGAAATGAGAATCGGTAAAAGCAATTCCTCTGCAAAATAAACTGCCTTTAATACTGAAAGGAAAGAAAAATATGAGGTCAATGAATCAATTTTTTTTATTCTAAAGAATCCCATTTTGTTAGAAAGCTCAAAAAGGGGTCTGGAAAATATAAGGGAAAACTTCCCTTCAAGTGTTTTAACTGTGTAAAAATAGGTCACTTTGCTGCAAAGTGCCCCTATGGTGACCTGAATAGTGACAATGAGAAATCTAAAAACCTAGCTAAGAAAAAGGCTGATAGACAGAAACAAAAATTCAACTTCAAAAAGAAGAAGAGTTTGTTCAGCAAAAATGAAACAAACACTGAATTTGAAGATTCTTTGGAGGAAGAAGATGAAAAATTATTCATGGCTGAAATCATTTAGCAAGAAGATACTAACAACAATGATGCTGAAGATGGCGAAGTAGATCTAGAAGGTGAACTGAAATGTGCTTTAAAAGAGATTAGAAAACTCAAAAAACAAATGCTTGCTCAAGAACAAAATTCTTCTCAAGCTCTTGCTCAAGAGAAAATTTTGAATCAAGAAATAGTCTCCTTGAAGACTCAACTTGAAGAAGCCAAGAGAGTTGAGGATTGTCTTTGTATTGGTATAAGTCATAAAGATCAAGAAATTCAAAAACTTGAACATGAAATTTTTGATCTTAGGAAAACTATTGAGAAGTATGAGAGTACTCTAAAATTGAATAAAATGCTCAATAAGCTGAAATTGAACAAGCAAAAAATTGGTATTGGGTTCGTGAAGGGTGAATGTTCAAATGATGGTGCAAAGAAAAATGATTTTGCTGCAAACAAATGTTTTGAATCTAATCATCTTGATTCTGATAAGAATCATGTTCATCCTTTTAGGAATAACAAAATATTATATAATCTCAACCCTTTATTTTATGGGTATTGTTTTTTCTGCAAAAGATTTGGCCACAAAGTGAGCTCTTGCAGGTTTATGAATCCTGGAACACATAGATTTGGTCATAAGAAACACCTTGGTTTTGCTAGAAAGATCAGATGCTTTAAATGAAATACCATGGGTCATTATACTAACTAGTGCAAAGCTGATCTGCAAAATTAATAGTAGAAAACCAAAAAGGTTTGGAAACCTAAAAATGTCAAAAACATAGACAAAACTATGTTAGTTCAAACAAAGTTTCATTCCAAGAAAAAAGACTTATGGGTCCTGGACAGTGGTTTTTCTAACCACATGACTGGTGACAAAGAAAAATTCATAAATCTTGAAGATTATGTAGGCGGGTATGTGAAGTTTGGTGACAATTCTAGTATAAAAATCAAAGGTAGAGGTTCACTTCTTCTAAATGAGGACACTCCTATCTACAATGTGTATTATGTAGAAGGTCTAAAGCTTAATATTCTAAGTGTTAGTCAAATTTTTGACAACAACTATCTTGTTTTGTTCACTTCATAGGGATGTGAGATATAAAATAAGCTTGGAAAGGCTATTGTTGTTGGAAGAAGGACTAAGGGAAATGTTTACAATCTTCTTGACACATCTGGTAGTGAAAATAATCAGGGTATGTGTTTAATGAGTCAAGTTGAAGAAATTTGGTTGTGGCACAAGAGACTAGGTCACATTAACTTTGACAATATGGTTAGGATCAGCAAAAACTAGAATGCAAGAGGTTTGCCTGTCTTAAGAAAACCTAAAAATGTAGTTTGTAAAGAATGTCTCAAAGGCAAGCAAATAAAGGTGAGCTTTAAATCTAAAGAACATTCTTCTACTAGGCCTCTACAACATGTTAATGCAGATTTATGTGCTCCTACAAGGACTAGATCTATCAATGGTGAGAAATATTTCATATTATTTTTTGATGATTACTCTCATATGGTATGGGTTACTTTTCTCAAGCATAAATCTGAATCTTTTGAACATTTTAAAGTCTTTAGAAAAATGGTTGAAAGGGAGTCTAATTTAAAATTGAAATGTTTGAGATCTGACAAAGGTGGTGAATTCACCTCACAAGAATTCATTAAGTATTGTGAAAAACATGGCATAAAAAGACAATATGCTTCTCCTAGAAAACCTCAACAAAATGGGTTTGTTGAGTGAAAGAACATAATAGTAAAAGAGATGGCAAGGACTATGCTAGATGAAACAAAACTGCCAAACATGTATTGGAAAGAAGTTGTTCATACATCTATTTACATCTTGAATAGAGTACAAATCAGAGTGAAATCTAATTTCACTCTATATGAACTATGGTATGGTAAATCTGCCTCAATTAAATACTTCATAATATTTGGCTGTAAGTGTTTTATCAAGAGAGATGATGAGAATTTAGGCAGCTTTCAATCTAAATATAATGAAGGTATCTTTTTAGGATACTCCACTCATAGCAAAGCCTATAAATTCTTTAATAATAGGCTGAATAAGATTATTGAATCTCTCAATGACAAATTTGATGAAAATATGCTTTTAGATGCTGAACCTATGTAGGAAGATGAGGAAGAAGAATTTGAACTTGAAATAAATTTAGAAGGCTTTGAAACAACAAAGCTTGAAGGTGAATCAACAAGTCCTAAACTAGCTAAAGAAAATTCTAAAAATGCTAAAACAAGTCCTAGAAAATGTGTAACAAAAACCCCTTGAAAATCTATTGCAAGAAACCATCCTAAAGATCTAATTATTGGAGATAAATTTGTAGGAGTTTAAACAAGAAGAACTGCTAAATCTAATGAAAAAACTCACATAGCTGAGCTTACTGCTTTATGTTTGGTTTCATAGTTTGAGCCAAATTTTTTTTATGAAGCTCTAACTGATGAATGCTGACTAGATGACAAAAATGTCATAGGGGGTAAGTGGATATTCAGAAATAAACATAATGAAAATGACCATGTTGTTTGCAACAAGGCTAGGTATGTCTACAAAGGATATGCTCAGCAAGAAGGAATTGACTTGGGTGAAACCTTTGCATCTGTAGCTAGACTTGAATCTATTAGAATATTCTTGGCTTATTCTATTTTCAAGAACTTTAGTGTATATCAAATGGATGTCAAAAATGCTTTTTTGAATGGCTATTTAGATGAAGAAGTTTATATCGAACAACCTGAAGGATTTATCTGCAAAAACAAGCCTAATCATGTTTATAGGCTGAAAAAGGCTCTATATGGCCTAAAACAAGCTCATAGAGCTTGGTACTCTAGACTAGATAATCATTTGATTTCAAAAGGCTTTGTTAGAGGAGGTGTAGACAACAATATTTATGTTAAGATTGAAGGCTTTGATATTTTACTTGTTGAAATCTATGTAGATGATACTATCTTTGGTTGCAACAATATTGCTTTAAGTAAAAATTTCTCTCAGATTGTGGAATCTGAGTTTGAACTGTCAATGTTGGGAGAATTAACTTTCTTTTTAGGTATTCAAGTTTCTCAACTTGAAACTGGTATTTTTCTCTCTCAAACAAAGTATGCAAGAGAGATGCTCAAGAAATTTCAAATGGATGAATGTCATCTAGTTAGCACTCCAATGGCTACAAGCTGCAAACTTAGCAAGGCCGATGATTCTCTTGATGTAAATCCAACTAACTATAAGTCAATGATTGGCAGCTTGTTATATCTAACAACTTCTAGACCTGAAATAATGTAGGCAGTTTGCATGGTTGCAAGATTTCAGTCATCTCCTAAGGAATCTCATATTAATGTTGTTAGAAGGATTCTTAAATATTTTCAGGGTACTCTTGATTATTGTCTTTGTTATCCTAGAAGCAATGATTTTTCATTAATTGCATATACTGATGCTAATTGCGATGGTTTTCTGGGTGATAGGAAAAGCACCAATGGTGTTGCTTTCTTTCTTTGTGATTGATTAGTGGCATGGCACAATAAAAAACAAGAATTTGTTTCACTCTCCACTACTGAAGAAGATTATATTGCTGCCACCTCTTGTTGTACTCAAGTAATTTGGATGTCACAAACTCTATCTAACATGGGTATTGAAGTTCCTAAACCTATTTCTATTCTGTGTGATAATACTTGTGCGATTAATATCTCCAAAAAACATGTTATTCACTCTTGTACTAAACACATTGCTATTAAATTTCACTTTCTTCGTGAAAAGGTGTTGGCTAATGATATTTTTATGGAATATGTTCCTACACAAGCACAAGTAGCTAACATGTTCTCTAAGCCTTTGGCTAAAGAGGTATTTCAAAGACTTCAGTCTAGATTGGTAGTTCTCTCTCAATATTTTCTCTCCTAATACTTTATCTTGGTGTTAGGGGGAACTTGTTAGCTCTCTTAGCAGCTTATTTTTTCTTTATGTGGTCTTCTATTTGCTGCTCCATTGCTATATCTGCAGCTTTTTTTGTTCAACTTCTTAGCATTTCATTGTCCTTGTCCCTTTCTTCTTGTGAAAAAAGGGGGAGTATTATGAGTTCTTGGTACTGGTTCAATTTTTAGGTTTGATGGCTCAGTTTTTGCCATCAAGGACAAAGGGGGAGTTTGTTGATATTTAGTCCTTGATGTCAAATTTGGTATTATGGCTCTCTGATCTTGTCTTTGTGATCTTGGAAATTCATTGGTTCAACTATGGTATTTTGGCTTTGTCCTTGTGATACTTGATTAGTTAAGCTATGGAAGATTGGTCTATTTATATTATGGCATTCAATATCTTGTTTATGGTCAGCATTATTTCTTTGCTTTGGTACTGATCAGGTTGAGCTTCATGTGTAGATAAAGGTTATCTTTCTTATAGGTTTATATGGTATTGGCATATTCAGATTTATGAGGTCACATGGCATTGATAAGGTTTTGAAAAATATCATAGTTGTGTTTTCTTTTCAGCCTCATATAGGTAATCCTAATAGGCAACTTGGTTTTGGAATCATAATTGGAGTTGGCATTTGATAAATTTGATATATCTTTTCTTTGGTATATGATATGGTTCATGGCTTATAATGATATCCCTTAGCATCTATTTCAAAAAAGAGAGGTTATGTCATGGAATTTTTTGTGATGTTGATTGGTGGCATCACTTTGGCTTACCTACATTTGAAATTGACTTAGAAAGAAGTCACATGCGTATCAGATCCTATAATTGATATTTCATTAGGCCTTACGACCGACAACAGGTATGAGGAATTAATTATTTAAAAGCCATTGTTAAAGTGACATGACTTTGAATTCTTGGTAACAATGACATTTTTTTTAAGAGGTCATGACAAATTATTAAAGATATAACAGTGTCAGCATTTTCTTTGTTTGATCATTGGACATCGATCAAATTTTACGGTATGATGAAGTTGACCGGCAATTTGTATGTATTATGGAGGTAATGAGATTGTCGAGATACTTGGCATTTGCTTGATCATGGATTTTAGAATGCATTATGATGTCTTTACGTATGTCTTTAGTCATTTTGGACTTCAATCATGATTATGTATTGGCTTGGGGCATCGAATGTCTTGAAGAAAGACTAGGGATTTCCTTATTGAGTTTTCATTTTGCTAAGGGTGTAAACCCTAGCCATGCCACCACCATGAAAGGATTTGTAACTACTACTAAATTTCTCCTCTGTGTTGTGAATCTGTTCATTGCTCTTTTGATATCATGATTGGCGTTTCACAGTGTATGAAAAGTTGTTGTCAGGTGGGCACTGTCAAGGATGGAATAAGGTAGGTTGGGACCCCGACATATATAAAATCTCACTAGTATTTACTTAATTCTCTTGTTTCTCGACTACGTATTATCATTCCCTATTTGATGAAAGTTTTCAGTTGAAAAATGTATGGCTTACCTTTTATGTTTTGAAATTAAAAATGCTTGATCGGTTTCATGAAAAGCATGATAAGATTTTTGTAACCTAAGTTGAAATTGATACCCTAATAAGAATAACATATCTATTTGGTTTTGCTATGAGGGGTTGTGTTTTTCGGTTGGTGGGTAATCATGTATTTTGTTAAATTTGTCCTTATAATCATGGATTCAAAATGGAAGTATTTCATTTGATGATTATATGCTTAAGGGTTTTTTAAAATAGAAAATCATTTACCTGCTCTTCAGTTTCAAAAAGAAAAATGCTCTCTATTTTGAAAAGGTTTTATCAGTGCATGTGTCATTATTGATTCTTTTTCAGATATTATTGTGGGTGCAGATTCCGTGTGTGGTCAGGGTTCAAAGTCTTCTTTCTCAAAATACTTTTTCTTGACCATTCTGCCAGAAGCAATCTTCTATTTCTGGATACTTCCCTGACTCTCTGTAATACTTGGCACAAATTTTGAGAAAAGTTGGATACATTAAAAATTACCTCATTCAATAGAACATAAATATATATGTTTTTGGTTGTAATTTGGGAATGTATGAAGAGACATTTTAGTAAGAGGAAAAAGAAGAAAAAATCACTTCTTTTGAACTATGAAAAATGACTGAGAAAACCAGTGAGAAAAACACAGCTATTGTATTGTCTATACTGTGAGACATGTTTTCATTCTGAGTTTGTAAATCTGAAATATAAGTTCAATAACAAGATGTCTCAAGATAAGATAATGGCTAGAATTCTGGAGGTACATTTTTGAACTTTGAGGATTGTAGGTATTGTCTGTTGAGAGGCACTTGTGAGAAAAGGGAGAAATAGAGAGACCCTCTGTATCATTGTATCTTTTGTAAAAGGGGTTGGTGCTCCTTGAAATTGGTGTTTCAAAATGAGGGGTTGGTGCTCCTTGAGTTGGTGCTCATAAATCAGCCTATAAGGCATTGTTAAAAGTGGCTTTTCAAATATAAGCCTAAAAAGGAAACAGTTTAGGAGTGGTTTTTCTACCCTAGGAGGGTTTTCCACTCGACATATCTTGTGTCACTTTTCTCATCTATGGTTCCTCTAATTTATTGTGTGAATGATTTATTATGCAATGTTTCACTACCATACTTCTCCTTTTAGTTATATGTGATTGCATTCAATATATGGATGAGCTAATCATTGATAAATGAGAGCATAAATCTGTTTTGTTTCAGTTTTAGTAAAATTTGTCAAATCACTTCATGAAATTGATTCACCCCCCCAACCCCCCCCCCCTCTTAGTGTATTTTTCACTCCAACAATGGAAACATAAATTATATGTGTTGTTCTCTTCTTGTTTTGAAGAGTAAGTGTCTATATTAACATTCATAAGATAGCATTTCTCTTTCACAAGACAAATGTTGGTAAAAATAGTTACAATAGCTTGTAGCATAAAAATATAAACAAGGTCAGTAATCCATGTGATAGTAATAAAAATTGTTGGAGGAGGAGGTTACCCATCATTAGGTTTATCCATATAGGAACAAGGTCTAAATTATCTATGAGAGGCTCCCACTCATTAATATCTCTCTTTGTCTTCTTCAATGGTAGGAACAAATGAAATGGAAAGAGGTAGTTAAGGAATTTATTTGAACCAAACCAGCTAGAAGAGCCCACAATAGCCTTCCTAGAATTTCCTCTGACAATTAGCTTGGAGGAAGAGCACCCACTAATAGGCCACAACTAACCTCCTTGACCACAATCCCTTTTTCTAGATAGGGGGGAATCGTAGGACCAGTTGTCCTACTTACCTTGACTAGTGAGACTATGGCCATGATGACACCCACAAGAAGGTGAGTGACCCTAGCATGACAAGGATATGGAAGAAATCTAGCAACAACACAAGTGGTGTTAACCTAATTTTAAAGAAGTGCTTGAACTTGTACCACATAAACTACAAATTTGTTAACTTGTAGTTGGATTTGTAATAGAGTAGTGGAACAAATCATAGATTTAATATAAAGTAAAACATGTTTATCCATAGAATAGTTGATAAAAATAGAAAAAAGTTATCTCTCCATATGTGAAATAAAATCTCTCCTCTACAAGCATGCCAAGTTTAAGTGAATTTGTTAGGGATATGAGGCCAATCCTCTAAAATAACCATATGCCTTGAAAAGGAAATTGGTTTGAAAGGCTTGAAAGATTCATGAATATATGTCTCAAAAATTTTGAGCTTTAATAAAAGTAGAAAATTATTTGAGAGACTCCTATTACACAAAAAAGGCACATTGGTGGTCAAAGAATCACAAATGTGAAAACTTAGAGCCCTTTGGAAGGCATTGGAAAGGACTAAACGAAGAAAAGTGAAATTTATATTTCCAAACTAAAGTAGGTGACTACAAACATACCATTTATTCAAGGTGGGAACCATGGGAAAAAGAGGAGAAAGCCAATTATATCCCTTTTGTAACTTGTTACTCTAAAATGTGATGTTTAGACACCAGTTCTAGTATTTTCACCATGTTTTGAAGGATTTAATACTATTTTTGTGATTCATGTTAATCAAATTTGCCCCTATTACTGTGTCAATAATTGCATTATCTTTATTAGAAAGGTGAAACTTAACATTAAATTCATTCCATGGTAGGAGATTCATGGAGGCATTGGCAATAGGTCATGAGTAGTTTTGGTTTCTTTTTATAGAATCTCAAGGTACAAAGCCAATGAATCCTAATTAGTGGATTGACATTATCTTGAACAATAGGGTACAACAAAAAAAATTCTACTGATTAACGGAAATACAATTAAAATGACCATAACCATACAAGAGGAGCCAAGGTTTCATGGATTCCTAGACACTCTGTATGTTTTTTAATCATGAAGTATATATGAGGTGTATAATATATACATAAAATAAAGATTCAAAATATATTTATTCATTCATATGTGTCATCAAATTAATTCTCTTATATTCATATCATATGTTCTTGATATAGTAAATATTTTATATGAAGAGTATATATATCTCACATTTAGGTCACTAATAGTTCTACTTATGTCACATTTATTATAATTTTTTCTCTTATTCTTTCTATACTCTACTTTGGTCTTATTTTCTTACAATATTTTTGTTTATTAATATAGCCAATAGATAAGTAGAGACATGCCATTATTTATATATTTCTTTCTTCTAATCCTTTTAAAAGATATCATATATTATTAGATATTACTATAATGAGGTTGTAGGGGTTGTAGCTTGAACTATCTTACTTCGTACTCCTTATCTTTTAATAGGCACATGATACACCCTTTACTCATTACTTGTGTTTGGATATTTTTATATAATCATTTATATACTTCAATTAGGTAGTTTGGTCAACCTATCTTATATGCAAGGCATATGTATGGTATATATATGATATATTAAGTATTATTTTATCAGTTATTTAGAATCTTATTTTTATTTAGATACTTTTAAATGTTTTCTTCTTTAATTAGCTCACTATTATTATTATTATTTTAGACTGTAGGAATTGGTTAGGTTTTTACCCCCTATAAAGTGTAGTGCACTTGGTAAATAGTTTTTCACGTGATCAATGGTTTTGGCGTGAGACACCCTCCAATACCATGGGTTTGGGGGCAGACTAGACCTTGTGACCTCTTTCCTGCAACATGATGCTTTAGCCAATCGAGCTATGCCCCTACCCCAAGTGGCTCATTATTATCAAATATATAAGTTTCATATTATACTTTAAATTATTTGTGTATGTTAGTTCATTAGATAAAACCACTAGCATATTTTATTTTAGAGTTTGACAATTATGCTATAATATCCCTTGAAAATCAAGTGCCACATGCAGTTCTAATTATGCCAATATAAAAGCACACATCCAAGTACACCAATATAAAATGACACATCTAATTATCTTAGGCATTGACATGCAAAAATAGTAATAATTTACTTATTCTAAATAAATCGTTCAATAAGAGAAAAATAAAAGATAGGTGCTTTTCTTTTTATATCTTTGATATATTTATTGCATGGATAATACTTCATTTTTTGTCAATTTATTTAAATTACCACAATGAACAAAGAAAAATATTCTAGAAAGAAAGATAAGTAAGAAAACAAATTACTTCTTCGAACTTCAATAATATTAAATACATTTTTCGTATATTGATATATAATTCTTCTTTCAATACCTCATTCTCTTTTAGTATAATGTACCAAATTATGAGATAAATATAAAATATAATATTAATTCAACAATTTTAAAGATAGATCCATATTCGTTGTAGATCAACACTAATTTACCATTGAGGAGTATGATAGTAAAACTGTTTTTCAAAGAAATAGTGAATAAGATTCATCAATATGAAGAAAGTGGTAGAGGGAAGAGGAGGATGGCGAAGATGATGATATTATTAATACAAATGTATGATCAAGTATAGGTGCTATATATTCTATGATGAGGAGAATTATGGTTTCTTAATAGTTAATTTGTTGTATTCTTGTAGGAAAGCATGTTTTTCTTGTAAGGTTGAGAATGCTATTTTAGGTGAATATTTTCGACTATCTTCTCCTATAAAAATAATGTTCCTTTTTTCAAATAGGTGTTTTGGTAAGGAAGTATCTAGCTAGTTATTGCATTTTAGGTTAGGTCTTATATAGAAGATCCTTAATCTACGAGATTACAATTGAGCTTGCAACAATGCTAATGGTCCCACTTTAAGTGAGGAGGATTATACCAAGGGATTGAGTCCTTAGTCATCCTTATAAATTATCTATATAAATATTTTTTTACTCATTCGACACTCATATATGATATTGGTGTAGGAACTTAGTGTGATGTTGGTGTTGAGTAGGTAATTATTTAAGGTTAGGAAATTAATATGGATAATTTGTTAACTCAATAATTTCATATAATGATGTAGTGCTATCAGGATTAGAAAAGTAGGTTTCTTCTTTCCTATAACCTAGATATCTTCCTTTATGCTTACCACATCACCTTTGTTGGTATTTGAGGTAGGGAGGCTAGTATGTCTTGTGGTTTATTTTTTTCAAGACGAAGCCTCTAGTAGATATTATAATATTCCAATCAATCGATTAAGATATAATGTACTCTAAGATAAATCCATTTCTTATATTGATTATTATTTTCATTTTCTCCAAATTGAAAAGAGAAAGAGTACATTATTAAATTAGTTAATTCTATTATTGCTCGATCATTCTCAAAAATCATAAATACTCTTGTAGAATTTTTTACGGGTTAATAATTATTATTTTTTCAAAAATTTGGGATAAGAGAACACAAAGACTCGATGTTATTATTAATATATTATAATTTTCAAGAAAAATATTTTAAAGTTCATTTTATCTTGATGAAGATAATATTCAAACCCTCTTGGTAGCTCATTATTTCTTTGCATCTCTACTATTTTCCTTAATATATGGAAGTCAACTTTTGAATTGGACAAATAATGCATTTCTATATTAATAATTTGTGTTATAATACCTATATTATCATAATAATATTTGTAAATGGATGTTTAGTTTCATATTTCAAAATATTTAGCCAAAATATTATTGTTCATAAGTTGAATAACTACTAAATGTGATTATTATTTTATAGGTTAGATACAAATTTTTGTGTTAGTAATTTTCTTACCTCTTTCATCATATTATACTTTAAACAAGGTGATTGAGTATGATAAATAATTAATGGGAAATCCTTTATTTTTTCTCACCAATATTGAATTCTTAACCATGCTAGCTATGGATGTAGAATTTCTAGAACAAGTAATTTTTTCTTGAAGAAAGAGGAAAAAAAGGAACTTTTGTACTTCAAGGATTGGATGAGGTTTCATTTTATCCTAATTTAGAAGTTGTTGGATGTTTTGGTTGTGTTGATGATATGTGGTTTTCATTGATGTCAAAACTATTAGCATTGGTGTCTTGAAGGTTGTATATGTAAAGGATATTGAGTAAATTATAATAAATATGTTGCAA
This sequence comes from Sequoiadendron giganteum, assembly GCA_007115665.2. Classification (NCBI taxonomy): domain Eukaryota; kingdom Viridiplantae; phylum Streptophyta; class Pinopsida; order Cupressales; family Cupressaceae; genus Sequoiadendron; species Sequoiadendron giganteum. The sequence continues at coordinate 367,638,882 of CM021100.1, read as the reverse complement.
GATGTCTGTGAAGGTGTGAAGTTTAGGGTGGTGGAAAGTTCAGTACGTTGGTATTCAGAAGTCACACATTAAAGGGTTTGTTTGTGAGCCTATGTAGTTTATCCTCCAAAATTTTCAAAGCTACACATCAAGATTGAAGCAAGTTATGAGTTTTTATGTTCCTATAGTTATTATGTTACTGTAGCTGGTGTTTCTAGAAGAAGAGAATGTAATTTTAGTAATTTAGTTGTTGCATATTCTCCTGTGATGTTCATTGATGTTTCTAGATCATGCTCTATCCTTTTTGTACATCCATGTTGATCAATGTGATCATGATCAAATATTTTTCCTTGTGTGTTCTATTTTTTCATGTTCTTGGCTGACATGGTGGTTCTAACATGTTGCACATGCTCGTCGATTAATTTTTGAATACTTGGTTCATTCAAGGATGTTGTTTTAGGTCTTCATTATGTTGTGACTGACTTTTGTTGGTGAGGATTGATATTTTCTCATGAATTGGGCCGATAGTTTGTATTCATCTATTCTTTTATTTTTGGCCGACAAAGTTGTTGATGTAATTTCATGAAGTGGATATATAAGAGTGGTGTTTTTCTTCATTTGTGTGGAATTTATGAGTAGTGTGTGAGATATGTGCGAATAAAGATCAGATCGTTCGATTACAGAGAAGAGTATGAAGGAGTTTGAGCGAAGTGTGAAGAAGTGTTTATTTGCCTAACCAAAACTGTGATCAGGGTTTTGAAGAAGCTAATTTCTTAGTTCAATCTCATTATATGGATTTAATCTGAACATTTTATGTAAGGCAGTGAGCCTTCCCTTTTGAGTAGTGAGCTCTAGGCAGTGTGCCTAAATACATGTGCATTCATTATTCATTTCTCTTATAATTTTAACAGGGTATAGCTTGTGGATTAACCTCGACCATGGTTTTTCCCCTAACAGAGTTTCCACACAAAAAATATTGGTGTTATGTGTGTTTTTGATGTGTTGTTGATTCATGCTTTCACTGTTATTTACCATATTTGAGATTAAAGTTTGATAAGGTTAAATAAGTTTTAATTTCTATAACAACTAATTGACCCCCCTCTTAGTTGTCTATCCTTGTTTTGCCAACAATTGGTATCATAGCAAGTTCCTCTGAAGAATTTTAATAGCTTGAGGTGATCCGAGATGGCATCATACAAGAAAGATAGTTCTAGATTCAATGGTACAAATTACTCTATGTGGAAGGTTAGAATGGAGTGTCATTTGAAGTGAATTGGTGAACCCTTATGGAATATTACAAAGAACACATATACTATTCCTCAGAATGATCCATCTACTCCTAATGAGATTAAAGAAGGTGAAAATAATATCAGGGCTATAGAAGCATTATTGAGTGCTCTAATAGATTCAGAGATGACAAATGTGATGGGTTCGAGAACAACACATGAGATCTGGAAGAAGTTGGAAACATTGTATGAAGGAGATGCACAAGTGAAAGTTGCTAAGCTACAAAGTCTGAAAGGCAAGTGGGAAAACATGAAAATGAGTGAAGATGAAAAAATTATTGCCTTCATGCAAAAAGTAAATGAACTAGTGTTGGGTATTAGATGTGCCAGTGGAACCTTGGAAGAAGATGAGATTGTGGCTAAACTACTCAGATCATTGCCTAATTATTATAAAATGAAGTCTCATGCTATTGAAGATCTCAAGATAGTAACAAATGTGACAAGAGATATGTTGATTGGCAAACTTGCTGCCTTTGAGTTGAGTGAATTTGGTGAATCTACACCTAATACATAATCTGCATTTAAAGCTACTGTATCCAGAAGAAACCAACAAAGATATGATCTAGGAGAAAGTTTCAGAAATACATTCAAGTATGAAGATGAGATGAAATAGATTGAAGATGAATAAAGAGAGTTAGAAGAGCTAGAAGCATTGATTGTGAAGAGAGAAGCTAGAGGACAAGGTAAGTATAAAGGAAAGTTTCCTATTAAATGTTTCTCTTGTAATAAGATAGGTCATTTTGCATCAAGGTGTCCTGAAAGAGTTCCTAAGTACAAACCTGACAAGTCTAGATTTCAAAAGAAATGTTATTATGTTGAAGAAGGTGTTACTAATGATGAATCTGATAAAGAAAATGGAAATGAAGATGGATGGGTATTCATTGCTATCAAGGAAAATGGTCTAGTGTCCACTGAATCTGCTAGTAATAAGAATATTGAGAAAGCTCTTGCAACTATAATTGATGAAAAGGATTACTGGGTCATTGACAGCGGATGCTCACATCATATGACTGGTGACAAAAGAAATTTTTTAATCTTGGAGAATTATGGAAGTGGTGTTGTAAGATTTGGAGATAGAAATGTTGGTGTGATTTGTGGAAGAGGCACTATTTCTCTTGGTGGTAAATATAATACTGATGATGTCCTTTATGTTGAAGGATTGAAACATAATTTTTTGAGTGTTGGACATATTCTTGACAAGGGATACAATATTCAGTTCAAAGATGGAAAATACAAGATACTGGGAAGTTCTAGAAATGTAATTGTTTCAGGTACAAAGATAAGAGGTAAAAAATTTCACCTAAGTGTTGCTAGTGAAAGTTGTCTAATTGCTCAAGTTGATGTAAGCTGGTTATGGCATAGGAGGTTGTGTCATGAATTTTGATAACATTTTCAAAGTAAACTCCACTCAAGCAGTTAGAGATCTTCCTAAGCTAGTGAATCCTACTAGCATCATATGCAAGGAATGTCAAATGATAAACCAGACCAAAATTTATTTTCAAAGAAAACATCATCATTCTAATGGAGTATTGGAGTTGGTGCAAACTAATCTATGTGGTCCCTCCAGAATCAAAAGTTTACAAGGAGAAATGTACTTTATATTTCTTATTGATGATTACTCTAGGATGATATGGGTTGTTTTCTTGAGATAAAAACACGAATCATTAGAAAAGTTCAAAAGTTTCAAATCTATGGCAAAGAATGAGACAGGTTTGAAGATTAAATGCTTAAGGTCAGATAGAGGTGGTGAGTTCACTTCGTGGGAGTTCAATTCATTTTGTTAAGAGCATGGAATCAAAAGACAATTATCTGCTCCCCAGACTCCTCAACAAAACGATGTTATTGGAAGAAAGAATACAATAATTCTAGATTCTACTAAAACTATGATGTTGGAAGGTAATGTACCTCTATCTATTGGGGAGAAGTTGTAACCACTATTGTATATACTATTAACCAGGTAAATTTCAATGGTAATTCTGGTAAGACTCCTTTTGAGCTATGGTTTGGTCATAAGTCTACTATTAAATATTTCAAAATCTTTGGAACTAGATGTTATATCAAGAGAGATGAACATATAGGCAAGTTTGATGCTAGGAGTGATGAAGGAATCTTTCTGGGTTACTCTACTAAGAGAAAATCCTACCAATGATATAATAGAAGATTAAGGAAAATTGTTGGAAGTGCAAATGTCAAAGTTGATGAGGATACTGCTAGATCATCCAAATATTGTGGATATGATTTAGATGACCAACATGATAATATTGATAAAAGAAAGACTGCTCAAACATAGAATCAAGCTCAAATTGTTCTGGTGAATCAAGAAAGTCTAGAAGGAGAAGCTAGTGGAAGTGCAAAAGAAAGAACAAAAGAACCAGAAGTTCGAGAGAATCCCAAAATTCCAAGGTATGTAAAACTAAATCATTTTGAAGATTAGATTATAGGAAACACGAACAAATGTGTGCAAACTAAAAGAAGAATTGCAGAAGAGTATTGTCTGATTTCCAAGATTGAGCCCAACAATGTCAATGAAGCATGTTGAACCACAAAATATGAAGGGGGCTTTGTGTGGGGGTAAAAGAGTGGATCCTCTACAACATCCTAGGGTTTCACCTAGAAGGAAGAGGGTTTTCTTTCATCTCTAGGAGAACCTCATTTCCATGATTTAGTTAAAGGGGTGTAATGAAATATGTTTTAGGAATGCAACTAATTAACCTAAATTAATCTAGTTTATGATACTAGAAAAAACATGATGTAATGTAATGGAAATGAAAGCAGTGAGAGTAAACAAATCTAACAAAATAGAGAAGTGCACCTAGAAATCGAAGAGGGTTGGAACTGGGATTATGGAAGTCAGTGGAAAAATAGAAAATTATGGTTTTGAGTTGTTTGGGACACTTACACCCAGTGGGGCAACCTAGTCCCTTTTTGAGAAATCTTCTTCGGGAGTCATTTCTGCCAACTAGGTCCCTAAATCTAAAAATTTCAATGTCAAAAAGACTCAATGGGACTAGGTCACCATTATGGGCGACCAAGTCCCTTTCTAATTTTATGAAAAACCCAAAGTGGACTCAGATGCCTTAGGCCTATGTTTTACTTCTCCACGGGAATCCTGTCCAAAAGCTACAAAATAACCTACAAAACATAATGTATTTGGGTTTCTAATGTGGGGTTTGCCTTAGTGAAACCCCTAGTTTGTATTCAAAATTGAAATGGAATGGAAATACGTATAAACCCTAGTCCTAAGTGTGTCTAGATCTAGGAAAAACTAAAAAAAAGAAAAACCTTATTCTATTGTACTAGAATTAGATGTATGTAATAGATTTGAAATGATACAAGAATCTAAACCCTAGAAATCCTACAACATTGCAAATAAAAATAACAAGGAATACAAATGGGATGCAAACCTCAAATCTGCAAGTGGGTTGGAGGTAGAAGATGGAGGCACTTTGAAATCAGTCTTACGGAATGATTTGGTGGCTAGTTGCACCTCCTCAACCTAGATTTCTCCATGAATCTCCATAGGCATGTATTTTCAACCTTGTCAATGTGTGATCTTGGATGTGAAGTGAGCTTCAAGACCTGCAAGAATCCTTTATTGTCTAAAAGCTGAAAATTTTGTTCTGTGTGAGTTGAATCTTCTCGAGGAAGATGTTTTGCACTTGATTTTGGAGTTCAGTGTGTAAAAATGAGCAAGAGAGAGTGGAAAAATGGCCTAAAAACAAGTACATATAAGAAACATGACCTAATTGTGAAGAATTTTGACATAAAAGGCCAACACACATTAGGGAATTTTGATTTATTATTGATTTTCCCACTTAAAACTTTGAAAATCCTTGAAAACGACTAGGTCGGCAACTTGGGCGACCTAGTCCCACTAAGGAATTTTTAAGTGGGAAAGGTACTTTTTGGATGGTTTTGATATGAATTGTAAGAACTTGAGTGATCCCTTGCGTATAATAGGCCTCCAAGTCAAAATTAACAACCTTAGGGGCCTATAAATTTTGTTTTAAAGTGAAAATTGGTGAAATCGGACTTAAAGTAGGACCAAAATGGGCGCAAAATTGTCCTTTTCTTCAAAGGTATACAATTTTTGGCAGCACATTTAGCCCCCACTTTAGTTTCCATATGAATCAATGTGCATATGTAATCTAAAGTACTCTAAAAGAAAAAGTGCACCTTCATTTTCATAGAAGGATATTCATTACAAGGAGGGAGAATGAAGCCCCTAGTGTAGCTATCTGCAAAACCACAATGTTAGGAATCACAGCCTGCAACATAAATTTACTAGAATTCCTAGAAATCCTCTTATCTAATCCATAGCGATCAAATTAGAGGGTTAGACATATTGCTTGATGGAGGTGGAATCAAGGTAGGCGTCTAACCATGTCGAATAAGGGCATGCATATCAGAGGGCATTTCCAAGTACCATGCCACATAGTGATAGGTGAGTGATGATGTAGGGCATGGAAACATGATTCTGATGTAAAAAATGACATAAAAAATGGAGTTCACTAGCACCCAGAATGTTGATTGGAATGAAAAAGAACACTAAAAGATTATTAAAGTAAAAAGGTACAAATGTGCACATGTCGCTAAAAGTGAGTTAGTTAAAAAGAAAATGATAATAGAGTAACATTCACTTACTTTTCTCATTTACCTTTTACAACATTGGAGAGTAACAATAAGAGAGTGACGACATGCCTAGCACATGTGGTTTTACTCCCGCAAGGTTGGATGTTTTGTGCGACCAGGTGGCGAGCAACAACTAGTAGTATGAGGTTTGTTGATTTCAGAACCTGTAATTTGTGATTTTTCAATTATAGGATGAATTTAATGCATATTTAGAGTATATTAGGATCTTGGAAAAAAAGTTCACAAAGTGTCCCTTTTTTTCGCAAAGTGTCCCTTTTGTTCGCAAAGTGTCCCGTTTCTTCGCAAAGTGTCCCTTTTCTTTGCAAAGTGTCTCATTTCTTCATGAAGTGTCCCAAAAGGGTTATAAAGTGTCTAGGGCCATAGGAAAAGCACACTAGAACAATATTAGCACACTTGCTTGATGGATTTTAGTAAAATTGAAGAAATTAGATGATTTAGATGGAAAATTGTGAGATTTTACGCATGTACCAATAGAGTCTAGGCAATGGTTAGGTGAGAGACAATTGAGTTTCCTCAAAGACTTGGCTTCAACCCTATCACTAGTAGAGACAGAGCGCCTACAGGTAGTGGGGATCTACTAGGCCTACCTTATGCCACCGGTGAGATACCATGATGCAATGTTGATGGCTTTATGTGAGAGCTGGAATGCAGATACTTGCACGTTTCACCTACCCACAGGAGAGATGATAATTACACTAGAGCATGTCCACCACATTCTCTGAGTTCCTATTCAAGGAGAGCACATACAGCTGCAAAGGGGACGGTCCTTCTTGGAGCAGTGGGCAGATATACAATACTGCTTAGAGGGTCTCGTTCATGACGACAAGGTAGCCAGACGGATAGAGATATCAATGCTACTATATTCACAAGAACCCATGGTAAGATGGATCTTGATGCACATAGTAGCACTTGTCCTATTGTTGGGTGGGTGAGCAACACATCTGTAGGGTGGACTTGTACACCTGATACGAGGCATGGAAGAGCATCAAACAGTATATGCCTAGGGCTGATGCATTCTGGCACATATGTATTATTATCTTTGGTGATTCATTTTCTGAGAGCTAGAAAGTATGGTTCCCTGGACACTCCTATAGGTATGGTGCTTAGATAACATAACTTGCACATGACCAATGGGATTCCCATATCCGAAAATAGTGGTCTATCCATGGGAATTCGGGTATCAACTATGACGATTATGGCAGTATGACGATCTTCACTTTGGAGAGTGAGATTCAAATGACTAGATGAGGAGGATATCCTATGGAGAACATACCAGCTTGAACTTTAGTGGCCTGATTACACCAGACAACTCAGGAGATTACAGATGACCAGGTTCTCGGTAGGTCAGCATGATCACATAGTGCAACCATTTTACTATGATCAGGTCATGAGACAGTTTAGATAGTGACAAACACTGCCACAAGAATAGGCATCATTTAGGAGGTTCTATCTGGAGTGCACAGAGGCCAAGAGACATAGCATGATTCACAGTGGATGATGTCATCGAGAGTGATTCAAACTATTTAGATCATGACCAACCATCGATTGATGATTCAGATGATGTAGGGGCCACATGGGACCACGAGGAGTGGTGGAGAGCCTCATAACTAGAGCCAATGTTTCATGTCGATGAGCTAGTGGGAGATTCCCACCCAATACTAGATGAGGGAGAAGAGAGGGAGAGATAGGATAGGGCCGAGGAGACATGGTATAGGGTTGCAGACATTTTTATAGATATTATCAATAAGGATTATGATGAGGATGCAAACCCAAACTATGATGGTTAGGAGGGAGAGGAGGAGGAGGATGAGCAGGATGAGGAGGAGGAGGAGGAGAGAGTGGAGGAGACACCCCTAAGTGAGGGTGATGATGTCACAACTAAGGACCGAGATGAGCAAGGAGAGTTATCACCTATTCATAGGACTAGATCCCAGACAAGAGCAACAACAGGTGCCAACACTCACTATCGAGGGGAGGCGAGTACATCATCCATGCCCCCTACACATGATGAGGTGGACATTCCACCCTCTTCGAGAGATATAGGTGATGACATTGAATTTTTGTTGATGTATTTGATTTGTGATTTAATGCATATATATGTATCTAATGATGTGTTACTGATGAGAATTTTTTTTTATTTTGCAAGGCCTACAGAGGGTTGGTGAGAGTTCCTATAGTAGGAAGCCACAAAGATAGTGCCAGTGACCTTCGACGAAGAGGATATGGATACTAACTATGTTCCCCCACCTGTCATGGAGCAAGAGCAAGTGAACTTGAGACCCTTCACCAGATTGCAGGTGTCCTATGAGGGCCTGAGGAGGCAGGTTCACTGAGTGAGAGCTGCACCATAGGCACAACCATCACTACCTCCAAAAGAGGTGGAGAGATTAGAGAGAGGGATATCATAGGTATGAGAAGAGAGAGAACAGATAGTAGGTGAGAACTGATTGGCACTCACATGGATGGGAGGATTAGAGTATGCACTTAGAGTCAGTGGATCTTGGTCATGATCACACATGAGAGTCTCCCGATGCCCTACCATTGATGCAGCATGAGTAGCAGATCTTGAGGGATCTGATAATCATAGTCCGTAGTGAAATTTTGTATTATAATGACATGTCTAAAATAATTTGGATAAATATATGCATTTTTATTTTCTATGATGTAATTTAATTGTGTGGATGTTAAATGACAATGTGACTAATTAAATATTTTAGTATTTAATTAATAGCAACATGATTTAAAAAAATGTATGTGATGAAATTACAACACATTTATAATGTATGGTTAGATTTACACATTTAAGATTAATATGTTATGCACTTATGATTATAAATAACATAACACACAAAAGGTGAAAGAGGTTGAATAGTATGAAATCTAAAGTAATTATAAAAAGGAACTAAACAATTACTTTAGTGTTCTGGACACAAACATGATGATGTGTCAAGAACGAAGAAATTAGAGAGCCCATATGATAGAAACCAATAGCATCAACAACACTTCTTTATAAATCATACCATTCAAGAGGGGATTCGACATAATACCGATGCAAATTTGTGGCATTAATGGGATCACGAAGGGGAGTACCATTGCGCTCGGTTAAATATATGCACCAGATCCATAGTTGGAGTTGATCGTGTAGGGACCAAGCCAATTAGGACTGAATTTACCTTTGTCTATGTAATTGATGGTGGTATTATGTTGGTTTTCATATAAAATGAAATCACCCTTTTGAAAGGTTCGAGGGATGACACCTACATCATGTTTGCGTTGCAACTGTTTAGCGTAAGCTTGAAGGTGCTTGAGAGATTTAATGTGTTGCTCATGAAGCATTTCAAGTTGGTGCAAATGCTCTTCCGTATAAGTGTCATTATCAATGAGGCTTTTGAGAAAAAAATCATAATGTGGGGATTTCTAGCTCCAAAGGGATAATAGCTTTGGTACCATAAACAAGCCTAAAATGAGTGTTTCCCGTCAATGAACACTTGTGTGATACACCCATAAGGCATATTGTAGTTGCATATGCCAATATTGTTGGTTTTGATTGATGGTCTTCCGAAATATTTTCTCCAAGATCTTATTAGTACTTTCGACTTGACCATTAGACTGAGGGTAGTAAGGTGTGGAGAATCGGTGTTGGATATGGAAGGTCTCAAGGAATTTCTTCACTTTGTTGTTTTTAAACATAGTACCATTATCTAAGACTAATGCAGAAGGGATACCAAAGCAAGTGATGATGTGTTCTAATAAGAAACGACATATCACCTCAGCAGTTGTAGAACGAAGGGTAATAGCCTAAACCCATTTGGTGAAATAATCGATAGCAATGATAATGAATGTATGTCTAGTGGAGGAGGGCAAGGAGATTTTTCCAATTAGGTCCAAACCCCACATAAAGAATGGCTAGACAGGTATTTGGGAACGAAGCTACAAAGTAGGAGTGTGGATCAAATGACTATGTTCCTGGAATTGATGACATCGCTTAACATACGCATAACAATCTTTCTCCATGTTTTTCCAATTAATATCTCATATGCAAGAGCTTTTGCGCTAAGGTATTTCCTCCAAAATGTCCTCCAGAAGTACCAGAATGGGCTTGTTCGAGGGCGATATGGGTTTCAGCATCCTTGAGGCATCCTAGAAGGATTCCATCAAAGGATATTTGGTACAATGTGTTTGCAAGAATGATACACCTAGTGGCTAAATTTTTAAAGCATTGACGGGTATTTATAGTGGTGGGTTTGGGAATGGTGCCATCTTTTAAATAATTGTAGATGGCATCATGCCATTCACATAGATTATTGGAAAAAGTGGGAAAGGTATCAGGAAGTTTATTGTTGATGGAGTGTTTCATGATAGGATGAATGGTGAAGACTATGTGCTCAGATGGGTCAATAGGAGAGATAAGAGAGGCTGCACTAGCCATTGCATCTGCATGGAAATTATCTTTTTGAGGGATGTTATCAATGGTAAAGGAGTCAAAATGGTCTAGTAGATTAAGAAAAATCTCTTATATTGCAAGAGTTTATCACATTTAGTTTGATAGAGACTGTTATTTTTTTTAATGATTAATTGCGAGTCACCATAGATCTTAATATTTTTAACCCTTAAGACAAGAGCAGCACATAAAGTAGAGAGTAGAGCTTCATACTTAGCTGTATTATTCATACATAGGAAATTGAGACAATAGGATAAGGAAATAGGCTTACTAATAGGTGTAATTAAAATAGGTCTAGCACAAGAGCCTGTTCGACACTTGGATCCATCGAATCACAACTCCTATGTAGGAATATCCATAGCAAACACAATGTCATCAAGGAAAGAATCATTGGTGGGTAATGCTAATAGGGAAGGACCATCAGCTAAATGGTCAGTTAAGGCTTGACCCTTGATTGAATTTTGAGAAATCAACTTAAGGTCGAACTCAATTAACAACATGACCCATTTAGCAAGATGTCCTAACATATCTATTTTAGTAAATAGATAGCATAAAGGGTCAAATATTGTCATCACATGTACTTCACCATTTAGTAAGTAATGTCACAACTTACTAGTAGAGAATACAAGAATGAGACATTGTTTTTCAATGGTAGAGTAACGAGTCTCATAATCAAGGAGCATTCGACTAATATAATAGACAAGATGCTATTTTTCGTCAAAATCCTTTTGAGCCAACAATACCGCAAGAGCATGGGCCGAAGCAGCGATATAAAGGATGAAAGGTTGGTTGGATATAGTGGGTTGTAAAACAAGGGGAGTTATGAGGTAATTTTTCAAATTTTCAAAGGCTTGTTTATAGTCCTCGGTCTAATTGAAATTAACATCCTTTTTAAGGAGATGAGTAAAGGGTAACATACGATCGGCTAAGCAAGTGAAGAAATGACAAATGGATTGTATCCATCCTTGTAACATACGTAATTGGGAAATATTATGAGGAGATAGCATATTGATGATAGCATTAATTTTCTTTGTATCCACCTAAATGCCTTGGTGAGATATGATAAACCCTAATATATTTTTACTATCTACTCCAAAGACCCACTTTTTAGGATTTAGGCGCATGTTATACTTGCACATACACTCAAAGTTTTGGCAGAGGATATTCAAATTATCTTGATGGGTCAAGGATTTGGAAAGAATGTCATCAACATTTTCTTCTAAGATTTTGTGACTATAATCATGAAAGATTAAGGTCATTTCTCGTTGATAAGTAGTGCCAACGTTCTTTAACCCAAAAGGCATCATAACCTAACAAAATGTGCCCCAAGTGCACGTGAAAGCCATCTTGTATTGATCTTGCAGGTTAATAAATATTTGGTTATACCCTAAAAATCCATCCATAAATAATAACAAAGCATGTCTGATAGTGGAATCAATGATCATATCGATGTTGGGAAGAGGAAAGTCATCTTTTAAAGAGGTGTTATTCAGGTGTCTACAATCCATACATATCCTAACATGATTATTGGGTTTGGCCACCACGAAAATGTTTGAAATCCAAGGAGAATAATCAATGGAGCGAATAAAACTTGTGTCAAGGAGTTTTTCAAGTTCTCCTTTAACATGCAAGGAAACCTTGGGATTCATTTTTTCGAATCTTCTAGCAAATAGGTTTAGTGTTATCAACGAGGACAATGTTATGGGTCACTATCTGGGGATCTATTCCTGGCATGTCAGAATATTTCCAAGCAAATAGTTTAGGAAAGGTATGAAGCAAGGCTATAAGATCCTCTTGTTCTGTGTCATCTAGGCACTTCTCGATTTTAATGATTTTTTCCTTGTCATTGATATCGATGGGGACATCAAGGGTATCACCTAAAGGTAGTGCATTAGATTTGAAAGAATCAAGATCATATGGTGCCAAGCTAGGATGAGGTTCATTAATAGCACCAATGGTAGACTCATAACTCAACATAGCACAAGATTCATGCCTCTTGGAGTGAGAAGGAGTATCCAAAGCGCCTAGGTGATGTTTTAAATCACCCTTTTCATAAACATAGGTGAAGAGGGGAGCATCCACATCAAGAAATTCAAGGTTTTTAAGTGTAAGGGTAGTTCTAGATGTGCATGATATAGTATTGATGTTGATAGAGGGTCGTTGATTGGTTTTTGTAGCTTTAGAAAAGGAAAACCCTAGACCGGTTTTAGTTCCTTATGCATTAGGTTCAATGGGGACACAGATGCCTTATTCCTTTTTGTCGCATCCTTCACCCTTATAACCCAATTGTTTTACGAGGTCATAACCACGTTCATAAATTCTCTCCATTTCTTGCAGGTTAGGGGGTTGTTGATAATCAATCTCATCAAAATTTGTTGTACAGGTGGAATTTTCTTCTAAATGAGATGGGGTAGAGATAGGGGAAGGGTGTTCCTCTTGTTGGGTGGAGAGGAAAATTGATTGATCATTGTAAGTGTGCTCTTTACATGTTACACTACATTCACCCATAAAAGGAGTAAACTCTAAAGAGACCCAATCATCACCAAGTAAATTAAACTCAATTGTATCTTTGGGTTGATCCTTCTCAGAATGGGAAAAATTAGAGCCAGGAATTAGGGTATGGAGAGGACTTGATGCGCCCTCTTTGAGTTGCAAGAAACTCTCAAGTTTAGGATCGATGTAAATTTGATAAACTTTATCGTTATAGATATACTTCATTTTATGATGAAGGGTCGAGGGTACCACATGCATCTTGTGAATCCATGTTCATCCCAAGAGGAGATTATGAGAAAGATCATAAGGCATGACATGGATAGGAGTCTGTAGTGTAACCATTCCAATGGTAATGGGTAAGGTGATGACACCAAGAGGTTTTTTGGTAACATTATCAAATCCTCTAATGGATAAGGAATCAGATTGGATTTGCGATCAGTCCACATGTAACCTATGAAGAAGCTTCGCACTACACACGTTTAGGGAAGAGCCATGATCAGACAGAGTCCTTTTGATACCTATCCGATCATACTGGTCTATGATCATAAAGGCCTCATTTTGTTGGTGTAATTCTAATGGTGGTTGCTCATGTTGATAAAAAGTAATATCCACATTGGTTGTATTCATGTCATGTAAGAGAGCTACCACATCAATAGTATTCAGACCAAGAGGAACCACTATCTGTTGTAAGGCGGTTTGAAGCATGGAGTGATAGTTAGGGGAATTTTGGAGAAGATTCCAAAGGGATATTTTGGCGAGAGTGTTTTTAAGTTGCTCCACCAAATCATACTCCCTAAGTTGTGAGTTGAAATGAGGAGTTGTAGGTAAGATGGGGTTGGGTAACGGGAGGGAAGTGGAGGAAGATGGTTGTTGGGGATGTGGGTTATTACAGGTATAATGAGTGTGACCCACGGTATCATTCTTAGGAGGGTAAAGACTAAACTCAGGTTGGGCTAGGGTGGAAGGTTTAGGACAAGGTGTGTAAAGATTTAATTGGGGTTGGATGACATTGACATATTTTGTGTTAGTTGGGGTATCACAACAAACCATACTGGATGAAGTAGGGGAGATGAAGTCTTGGAGGACATCATCTAACATACCCATATCATCACAACTAAAAGGTTTCGAAAAAAAGGGAGGGGAAGTTGTAACTACATCATCACCAATATTAGTGGATGAAGTGAGTGAGAGGAAGCTTTGAAGAGCTTCATCTAACTGATCAAAATAATCAAAACTAAAATATTTTGATGATATAGTGCTCCTATAGTGAACAAGCATGCGCATTGTATTATGTGAGCTATCTATGTTTTCAGGTGTATGTGTCACAAAATATACTTTGAAATAACTAAGAACTAAAGAAAAAAGAGAAACATGTAATGCTTTAATACCACTTAGAAATGTCATTTTAAGCTAGGAACAAGCATATAACAGAGAAAATCACAACTGAAACCTAGCATTAATAGAAAGAAACAAAGAGTGCAAAAATTGGAAAAGAAATTTAGAGAATACTGATGCAAAAATGCCTACTGGGACTACGTCGCCCAGGTTTTCTATTTAGTCCTCATATGAGTTTTTTGGGTTTTTAAGGTGTTTTCTAATGAAAAATGCAATTTTATGGAAATTAACATCTGGAAGTATAGTATATATATGTCAAAATTTTGTATCAGGTAAGGAAATGAATGGAAAATATGATGCTTTTTAACTAATGCAAAATGAAAAACCCTAGGATGCTTGTTTAAACAATGCAACATTCAATGCAATGCTAAATAAAGAGCTCCTAGGATGCCTATGCAATGAAAATCAGAAGTATGTAATCTGTTGAAATGAAGGTTCACCAAAATGAACCACAAAATATCAAGGGGGCTTTGTGTGGGGGTAAAAGAGTGGATCCTCTACAACATCCTGAGGTTTCACCTAGAAGGAAGAGGGTTTTCTTTCACCTCCCGGGGCACCTCATTTTTTTGATTCAGTTAAAGGGGTCTTTAGGGATTGGAACCCTAAAAGGGTGTGATGATGTGTGCAAATGTAATGAAATATGTTTTAGAAATGCAACTACTTAACCTAAAATAATATAATTTATGCTACTAGAAAACATATAATGTAATGTAATGGAAATGAAAGCAATGAGAGAAAAATAATCTAATAGAATAGAGAAGTGCACCTTGAAACTGAAGAGGGATGGAACTGGGATTATGGAAGTCACTAGAAAACTAGAAAATCAGGGTTTTGAGCTGTCTGTGACACTTACACCTAGGGGGACGACCTAGTCCCTTTTTGGGAAATCTTCTCTGGGAGTCATTTCTACCAACTAGGTCACCGAATCTCAAAATTTCGGTGTCAGAAAGCCTTAATGGGACTAGGTCGCCATTATGGGCGACCTAGTCCCTTTCTTCTTTTCTGAAAAATTGACAGTGGACTCAGGTGTCTTAGGCCTATGTTCTGCGAACTTCATGGGAAGCTTGTCCAAAACCTGCAAAATAACCTTCAAAACAGAATGTATTTGGGTTTTCCTTATTCAAATCGCTAGTTTGTATTCAAACTTTAAATAGAATGGAAATTTGCATAAACCCTAGCCCTAAGTGTGTCTACAACTAGGAAAATCTGAAACAAAGCAAAACCCTATTCTATTGTGCTAGAATAAGATACATGTAATAGATTTGAAATGATGCAAGATGCTAAACCCTAGAAATCCTACAACATTGGAAATGAAAACAACAAGGAATGTAAATGGGATGTAAAACTCAAATGTGCAAGTGGGTTGAAGGTAGAAGATGGAGGCACTTTGAAATTAGTCTTTATGAATGATTTGGTGGCTAGTTGCACCTCCTCAACCTAGATTTCACCATGAATCTTCATAGGCATATATCTTCAACCTTGTCAATGTGTGATCTTCGATGTGAAGTGAGCTTCAAGACCTACAAAAATTCTTAGTTTGTTGTCTAAAAGATTCAAATTTTGTTGTGTGAGTTGAATATTCTTGAGGAAGATGTTTTGCACTTGATTTTGGAGTTGAGTGTGTAAAAATGAGCAAGAGAGAGGGGCAAGAAAATCTAAAAACAAGTATATATAAGAAAAATGACTTAATTGTCGGGAATTTCGACCTAAGAGGCCGACATCGATCGGGGGAATTTTCATTTATTTTTTATTTTCCCTCTTAAAACTTGAAAAATTCTAAAAAATGACTAGGTCACCAACTTGGGCGACCTAGTCCTACAAAGGGATTTTTAAGTGGGAATGGTACTTTTTGGATGGATTTGATATGATTTGTCGAAACTTAAGTGATCCCTTGGGTATAACAAGCGTCCAAGTCAAAATTAACAACCGTAGGGGCCTATAAATGTTGTTTTAGGGTGAAAATTGGTGAAATAGAACGTAAAGTAGGACCAAAATGGGCACAAAATTGTCCTTTTCTTCAAAGGTATACAATTTTTTGCGACACACATGTAAAGATGAATATTGGATGGAAGAAATGAAGGAAGAACTGATGCAGATAGAGAAAAATGATACAAGGATTCTTATTTCAAGACCTTGGGATAAAAATGTGATTGGAACCAAATGCGTCTTTCAGAATAAGTTGAATGAACAAGGTGAACTAGTCAGGAAGAAAGAAAGACTAGTATGTAAAGGGTACTCATAGATGGAAGATATTGATTTTGAAGAAACCTTTGCCCATGTTGCTAGAATTGAATATGTAAGATTGTTTCTTGCTTATATTGCTTTTAAGAACTATAAAGTCTATCAAATGGATGTAAAGTCAGCTTTCTAAATGGTTTGTTAGAAGAGGTATATGTTGAGCAACCAGAACGATTTCAACTGAATGATAAAGGAGACATGGTTTTTTGATTGAAGAAAGCACTTTCTGGACTCAAGCAAGCCCCTAGAGCCTGGTATGCTAGACTTGATAAATACTTGTTGAAACTTGGATTCTATAAAGGTACTGCTGATAGTAATCTATATTTCAAGGTGGATCAGGATAAAGAGATGATTATTGAAGTCTTTGTTTATGACATCATTTTTGAATGTGATGATGACTTATTTATGAAGTTTATTGATGAAATGAAAAGTGAGTTTGAAATGTCAATGATTAGAGAGCTGAAATTATTTTTGGGATTACAAATTACTTAGTTAGATGATGAAATCTCTATATCTCATTCAAAATATGTAAGAGAGTTAATGAGAAAGTTTTGGCATGGAAGACTCAAAGCCTATTGGTACACCCATGGTAACCGGATGCAAGTTAACACAAAATGATGATTCTCCTAAGGCTAATCAAACAAGGTACAGGTGAATGATCGGTGGATTGCTTTATTTGACTCAGACCAGACGAACATCATGAATTTTATATGTATGGTTGCTATATATCAAGTTGATCCAAAATAATCTCATGTGACTGTTGTAAAGAGAATTTTTAGATACTTGAAAGGGACAACTGATTTTGGCCTATGGTATCCTAAAGATGATGATTTTACCTTAAGTTCCTTTACAGATGCAGATTGGGTAGGAGATTTGGATGAAAGGAAAAGTACTAGTGGTGGTGCCTTCTTCTTGGAGAAGAATTTGATGTCTTGGTTAAGTAAAAAATAGAATTCCATTTCCTTATCTACTGCTAAAGTAAAATATATTATTGCTGCAAAAAATTGTACTCAAGTAATATGGATGAAGTTGATGTTGAGAGATATCACAATTGTGTATGATGAGCCTATTTCTATATTTTGTGATAATTCAAGTGCCATAAATATTTCTAAGAATCTGGTCCTACATTTAAAGACAAAACATGTATCTATCAAATATCACTTTTTGAGAGACAAGGTGAGTGATAAAGAAGTCAAACTAGAGTATGTGCCTACGAAGGAACAGATTGTAGACATCTTTACTAAGTTGTTGCCTAAGGATAATTTTGAGTATCTTAGAGGCAAGTTAGGGATGATTTCCCCCACTAATCTTAACTAAGATGCAATTATTTTCATCAATCCATGGATTTACAATCATATCTTGTTTCAGATTGATGTTGTGGTGACTGCTACTCAGGGGGAGTAGTCAGATGATTCAGATATGTGGTTCAAAGCTTGTGTGTTCCTTTACCATTTATGTGAAAGGGGGAGAAGAGTAATGTGATAAAACTTTGAGGAAGAAATGGGGAGAAGAGTCATGTGAAGAAAAGGGGAGAAGAGTGCAATATCCAAGGAGGAGACTGTTGGAGAAGAGCCAGTTGTGTTGATGGTATTTTTCACATCATGTATTTGCATCAATGCCAAAGGGGGAGATTGTTGTATTTTGTGGTTGTGTTTTTGATATGTGGTTATCATTTATTTCAACACTATTAGCATTGCTGTCTTGAAGGTTGTATATGTCGAGGATACTGAGAAAATTATAATAAATTTGTTGCAGGCTATTTGTGAAGCTGTGAAATTTAGGGTGGTGGAAAGTTCAGTATGTTGGTATTCAAAAGTCATGTATTAAAGGGTTTATTTATGATCCTATGTAATTTATCCTACGGAAGTTTCAGAGGAATGCATCAAGATTAGAGCAAGTTGTGAGTTTATGTGTTCCTACAGTTATTTTTCTTCTATAGCTAGTGTTTCTGGAAGAAGAGAATGTAATTTTGGTAATTTGATTTGTTGTGTATGCTCCTAAAATGTTCGTTGATGTTTCTAGATCATGCTCTATCTTTGTTGTTCTTCTACATTGATTGGTGTGTTCGGGTTTTTCATATTCTTGGTCGACCTAGTGGTTGTAACATGTTGCAGATCCTCGTGGATTCATTTTTAAATGCTTGGAACATTCAAGGATGTTTTTTTATTTCTTCATTATGTTTTGACTGACTTTGGTTGGTGTGCATTGAGATTTGTTCAAGAATTGGGCGGACAATTTGTATTCATCTATTCTTTTATTTTTGGCCCATAAAGTTGTTGATGTAATTTCATGAAGCGAATATGTAAAAGTGATTTTTTTCTTAATTTGTGTGGAATGTATGAGTAGTGTGCGAGATATGTGTGAATAAAGATCAGACCATTCAATTACAGAGAAAATAATGAAGGATTTTGAGCTAGGTATGAAGAAGTGTTTTTGTGCCTAATTGAAACTGCCATCGTGCTTTTGAAGAAGCTAATTTCTCAATTTAATCTCATCAGATGGATTTAATATGAAAGTTTTATGTAAGGAAGTGAGCCTTCCCTATTGAGTAGTGAGCTCTAGGTAGTGCATGTGAATGCATGTGCATTCCTTATTCATTTCTCTTGTACTTTTAATAGGGTATAACTTGTGGATTAACCTCCATTGTGGTTTTTTCCCTAATAGGGTTTGCACGAAATAAATCATGGGTGTTATGTGTGTTTCTGATGTGTTGATTCATTCTTTCGCTATTATTTTTCAGATCTGAGATTAAAGGTTGATAAGGTTAAATAAGTTTTAAATTATGTGACAACTAATTCGCCCCCCCTCTTAGTTGTTTATCCTTGTTTTTCCAATAGAGGTGGTTTATCTTTTTATGGACAAGAATTATTCAAATGGTCTCAATGCGAGTTCTACAATAATTCATATTTTAAAGTAAAAATATTATAGGATATTTGGAAACAAATTTTTTTGGGGTGGTTCTAGATTGTGAATATCATAAAATAAATGTCCATAAATTTAATATGAATTTTCAAAATTAACTCACCCTAATTTACTTGTAACATGTGAAAAAGGGAACCTTAAGTTTAATGCATAAAACCTCAGATGAATCTCTTCCCTTTTCAAAGGTATATTAGGATACAATTCAACAATGTGTTAAGATTAAATGGACTAATCTAATCCTAAGGGGCCTTATAAATAGAATAAATTTAGCTTTCTATGGTTAACCTAATTTTTTTATGTACCTTAATATAAAAATCTAATAATTTGAAACTACACAAACTAGGACAACAATTTGCATGTAGATCTGAGAAGTGTAGAATATTTTCTACCTATCATAAAAAGCTGGATCTAAGTGATGTAGTAGGATAGGGTCACCAAGGGGTGTATGGGTCCTTGTAGTCCTTTCTTGGACTTCAAAAATTTATCCTCTAACTCTTTGTTTGCTCTTTTTTTTTTTCCTTCCAAACCTTCATCTTCTGACCTAGACCTATAATAAATATACAAAAGAGATTAGGGGTGGCTATATAGGATTTTGTCTCAATTAAACCCTTATTTTGGTATTTTTACCTCTATAAAAACCAATAAAATTGATTCATAAGTGTGTGTTCCCTAATATTATTTGTATCTAACATTGTTATGAACTAAAAATGCATAAAACCTACTAATGTTAGAGAGAATTCCTACATGAAAATGTCGAGATTTGCCTAGGGAGAAGTCAAAAAACCTTAAGAATTTAAAATATAGTGATACCTTATTTTAGGTTGTAGATAGGATGAATCTTAAAAATGAGAACACTACCAAACAGGTCATTAGGTTTAAGGAAATAGACTAAAATAATTATCCATCATGCTCTTTTATTCGCATCAATCCTCAATTATGACATAAGGCTCAAGTTATTAATATTGTAAATGAGCTTAAGACTTGCAAATTCACATGTGATTAAATTATATATATATTTTATTTTCTTCTCTTATTGCTTCCTTCTTTTATTCTAGTTTCAAATGATGAAAAGCCTACCTGCATTTATAGGAGTTTCTCTAATTTCCAAAAAACTAGATCCCAAAAGATGACATTTGAAATATGAATTTTGAATGTTAAAATACTAACACTGACATGTTAAAAATAGGTCCCCAACACAATAAAGGGACCCATATTCCAATTGGAATATGGTTTGTAGCCCTATTTTCTAGGACACAATTTATTAAGGGAAAAAAATTAACTGATTATATTTTTCTAATACTTTCAATTTACCAGAAGATGATACGATACTCCTTGGAATACATAATTTATGAGATTAGGGCCTAGTTAGGAGGTGTTGAATATAAATGAATGTAAATATGACTAAAATAGGAAAAACTAAGCAATAAAGTATGCTATCACCTACAAGGTAGTATAAATTCCTATGGTACATTCAACCCCAACTTAAGCAGCCATGAGACACTACATGCATATAAAAGTGAAATTACTGAAAGTAAATCATGCTACATAAAAATGATAGTCATATGGATATTATTGATCATTCATGAATAGGAGAATGAAGCCACCAATGTACTCATCTATAATACTACACTATTGGGAGTTGCATCTTGCATAATTGATTTGTTATCTGTTCAAAATACTCTTATACTTTTCAAAAATCAACTTCTATAGAGATTCCAATTAGAGGGTTGATGTATGCCCCCTATTTTCTATTCCTTTATTGACGTGGAATCAAGGTGAAAATATAACCACATTGAATTGTTAGGATTGTTGATGAAAATGTATATTAGAGGGTCATGAAATCATAACACCAACTATCAAAAAATATTGGATGCGATAGGGGATGGAACTATGAATCCATTGCAATATAGACGATATCTAAATTAGAGGTTTCTAGCCCCAACAATGGTGAATTGAATGAGATACACAAGTATAAATTTTTATTATATACTAGTGAAAAACCATATATTTTACCATAGTTTAACTTCTACTATTTGAAAATTCTAAGAGAGATACCTTTGTGTAGAGGAGTGAAGATTCCAAGCCGATGACCATATAAGTCCTAGAGGTTTAAGGTCATGTAAGAAGAGGTCGAGTGAGGCATGATCACCCCATTAGTGAGTTGTCTGTACCTTTTCCCTATAATTTTCTTTAATATTTTACACTAATTTGAATCTTCTTTAGAATATATGGTGTCCCTATCCAAATTGGGCGACACTATCAATTTTGCATGACCTTGTCCCAAAGTATCACCCTTATCCCAAACTGGCACCTACTTCTAGGAATGGCTCCTATATCCTAAGTTAGACTTGTTTTTCTTTTGAATTTTTTATTGATTTTTCTATGTGACTCATGATTTCCATTTTTCTTCTTGTAGGTCCCATCACATGCTTAATAGTAGTTGGGAGGAAAACTATTCTCACTACTTCAAGATAAGTTCACATGAATTTATCAAGAGGAGGAGTATATTCTTCACACCACTAGATTTTACTAGATATACCTTATGGCACCCATGAGGTAGAATAATGATATGATTATGGTACTAGCTGAGTGTTGGAATGTAGATACTTCCACATTTCATTTCCCAGTAGGGGATATGATAATGATACTATAGGATTTGTACATCGCATATTTAGATTACCTATCCAAGGTAAGACCATTCATTTTGATGATTTTCATGCAAGTTCACTAATGAAGAATGGAATACATTACTACATAAAATGCCATATATATTTCCTACTAATCCTAGAGCTCAGATTTATTTCAAGTGGGTTCTTTATGCTAATGTTCCCTTTGTTTTTCGGATCATGTGTGCTACCATTTATTTAGCCTTGGCACCTAATGGATGAGACAAACATCTTGATGGGGATCTCATTTGTACTATATGGGAGATGGAGGGGAATGAGATAGTTTGTGCTTGGGGATGAAGTATGCTTACAAATTTATATTATGATCATTGTAGCTTTTTATATCGGGAGGATTTGAATATCATAATTTTTATACTTTTTTTTGTACATGGTATTTTGAGTATATTGCATGTACTAGACTAATTAGACTTCCCACAATGACGACATTCAATTATCCATGAGCCTTTCACTATGCACTTTGACGATCATGGAAGTGCAGAGATTTGTTGCATTGGAAAGTCAAATTGGATCATCTAGAGGATGACAACACAGTGTTGAGATTGTATAAGACTCTATAGTAGTGGCCAAGTCTTAGACAATAATTAGCTAGGATGAAAAATGATAGACTATTGTCTAAATGACATAACTATATTATTATGCCCTTTTACTATGATTATCTGATGAGGTAGTCTATTTAGATAGAGATACAACCTAGCACATAACCTACATTTTGGAGATCTACATGTACTGGGGTTAGACCAAAGGATGTCCATAATCCCACATTTCTAGATGTTATTCATAGTGACTCAGAGGATTAGGAGAGAGATGTACCCCCAACATCTAACATAGATTATGTAGGAACTTCAATTATATATGGTAGGTAGTGGATGACATCAGGAACTTGACATGTATTCCCTGATGATCATTCCACATGCAATCATGGACCTTTTCCATATCGAGGGGATGAGAGAGAGGATGGTGGTATGGATGGGGATATGATAGATGATGATGATTGGATATAGTAGAGGAGAATGATAAGGAGGAGGATTTATAGCCAATAGGAGATGATCTGAAAGTGCCCTCAAATTCTACAAATGCCTCTGAGAATAGACCTAGATCTCATCCTCACATTACTTGAGAACATACTACAGCTATAGAGGGAATTTTGTCCCATGGGAGTGGATAGAGTAGCCATGCAAACCCTAAAACACCACTAGCCCCTCAAAAGAGTGTAGTTACAATGCCCATATTGTCTTATTGAGATCTCAATTTGTGGGTTCGAGATCGAGGTGATGATTTGCCTACATTTTTATATTTTTGTATTGATAAAAATACAAACCTACGTCACATGTTATAACAAAATAGGCCATTAGTGAAAAAAATTATAATATTCGACAATGTAAAAGTTGTTATGTTTTAAATTTCAAAATGATGTAAATTAATGAAATGTAGAAATATTGATGAAGT
Source organism: Sequoiadendron giganteum (assembly GCA_007115665.2). Taxonomy (NCBI): domain Eukaryota; kingdom Viridiplantae; phylum Streptophyta; class Pinopsida; order Cupressales; family Cupressaceae; genus Sequoiadendron; species Sequoiadendron giganteum. Next base: position 367,615,342 of record CM021100.1, on the reverse strand, counting down.
TTATTTCTGTAATTTTCCAAAAAATTTAAATTGCTTCACTTATTCATTTATTAATTTAACGGGAGATTTTAGAATGCTGAAAATTTTAGGAAAGAGTGACGTTCACTTGACGTGAAGAAACAAATAGAAAAATCTTCATTTTACCCTAATTTGTTTTTCCAAATAGGTAAATTCAATATCTAGTGCATGGCAGTTTTTTTTTAGATTTTGATGTACATTTTTCTCATAATAACGTTTTCAAGTCAAACTTGTCAAAAATTGATTTTTTTTAGTTCACGTCATCTATTATTTACTTTTTTTTATCATTTTTAATAACAAACTATAGCCTTTTGAAGATGATTCTCTCCTTTATTGCACCATACATTTTTCAATTTTTAAAATATGTTTAACTATTTTTTAAATTTCTAATCAGCCTCTTTTTTAACTTTAACAACCTACTAGTATTATTTTAAAAATTAAATATATTAAAAATAATCAAAATATATTAAAAATTACATTTTTGGATTCACCACTCTGAGATCTATAAAACGCCATTTAAAAAAAAATATTGTGACTACTGAAATACTTAGTTGAAGTTAAAATTTTCAATTTTTTTTTTACAAGAATCAAGTTGGATGCCAAATATGATGCCACATATCTATAGTTTGGGTAGAAATTGTTTTGACCAAAACCATTTCTACCAAAACCTCCCACATAAAATAGGACACAATTCAATACAACAAAGAAAAAAAATCTTGAATTTAATGATTTTGGGCGAAAGGAGTTTTCCTAAAACTCTACTTGCAACTTATAAGCCACATGGTTTCAGGCAAAACTAGTTTAACTGAAATTGTTTATATACAGATAGTTTTGCTCGAAAATATTTAGTTGGTGGAAATAATGATACAACTTTGTTCTTTTACCCATATTATATCTCATTCTAACTTATGTTGTGCTTTATTTGTCATAGTTGGTACACTATATTGGATGAAATTCTTTGGTCAAGTCATTTTAGACATAGTTCTATTTATTCCCTACATCGTCGAGTGTAGAACACCATGGTGATTTGTTTGAGCCCCTATCTAGGTGGAGGATGTCATATGATAATGTGATAAGGAATATTGAGGAGGTTTGAGCTAGAGAGGATTAAGCTAAGGCTAGAGAGGAATAGTGAGGGCTACACATGAGGATATTAGAGTTACTTGAGGTCCTAGTGGTAACAATACACATTCCATTCTACTAGAAAACTAAGTAGGGTTTAAGAAAAGATATCCCAGATCATGCAAGTGAGGGATTAGGCCAATTAGGAGCATGTAATAGCACTCATCTATGAGGCTACAATAGTAGGCCAACTAGAGTGTCTACAAGAGCATAGCAACTCTAGAGGATATTTTAGGTCTACTATCTCATAATGAGAAACACCACAAAGCCCTAAGGGGTCATGTATTCATAGATCTACTTAGATGTATCTTGTTATTACACACCAAATTTTTCTATCATGGTGACTATTATGTACATTAACCTTATGATCTATATATGCCATCATGTTTTTGTTTTGATGCATTATATGTTGATGTGATCTATTAAAAAATATTGATGAGATTATTTGATAAATGTATCCATGATCTAATTGTCATGAGATGAATGTGATCTAATTAAACACCTATTTCTACTTAGATACTACATTTTCGGTTAAGTGTAATCTTGTTAAACTAGATGCCCTTAATATCTAAAATGAATGTAATGATCGAATTTTACAAAAACCAGATTTTATTGAATAGTATGTAAAATAAATTAAAAATTCAAGTACATGAGTAATTACTCATAATATTTTAGGAAACACACAATAACGTTTATCAAGAGTGATGTAATGTGAGATAAGATAGAAACTATCTACTTAATCTACAAACATGCTTTAGCATACTTGTTATTCAAAATATTTCGAAGTGTATTATCTACATAAATGCACAATATTTATTGATTATTTTATGAGTGTACCACCCATTTCTTTAAGTTTATATGCTCAAGACCTATAAAATTCATCAATGATATAAGGTCCTATCCAATTCAGGCTAAATTTTCCCTTCTCATCAAGAGCAACATTTAAATTACATTGATTTTCATAAAACACCAAATCTCCCTTGTTGAAAGAATGAGGAATGAAATTATCATTATATTTACATTTTTTTCTTTTAGAATAGGCTTGAATATGCTCGAGAGTATTTATACATTATTCATAAAACATTTCATGTTTTTGTAAATGTTGTTCCTATAAGCACTATTATAAAATAGGCCACTAAGAAAAAATCACAAAGAAGGAACTTCAAACTCTAACGTCATTATTACATCATCTCCATAAAAAAATTTAGATGGTGTTTTCCTTGTAGATGTATGGATACTTGTGTGGTAATACCATGATGTATAAGAGAATTTGGTATTCCAATCTTTGGTATCCATGTACTAACGATTTTTTGTAAGATTTTATCAATTATTTTGTTTGTTTCTTCTTCTTGACCATTAGATTATGAATAATATTGTATAGAGAAATGATTTTTTTGATAAGGTAAGCGAGGTTTCAAAAGGAATAAGAACCTTTTATAGATCAAGAGAAGGACACTTCACAATAGCAAATACACAAACTTTTCTAAAGAACTAGTACCAACAGATACACCATGGTAGAACAACAAAAACTCAAACAACACTTGGTTAGCAGTGAGCAGGAGAAACAACACACTTAGAACCAACAACAATCCTGAGTAAAAGACTGACTAGTGACCCAAACTTGGTGCTATGACCAAGAGTAACCGACCACTTAGGACAAAAGCTAGTCCTATTGAACCAAAAAGAACACACAATACTAAATAAGAGAGTTTTTGAAACTACAAGGACACTAATCACCTGTTGTAGATGGGATGCAACAGACCTTATGCTCAATTCAGATAATAAAGAGCCTAATAGTTTCTTACCAAGAGAGTGGTAAGAATCTTACAAAGTTGTAGAGAAGTGTTTTGAGCCAAGGAACAACCCACAACTTATCAATCCTTGAAGACTACTAGGATCAACCAAGGTATCAACCACCTGTAACAATTGATCTAAAACACTCCTTCCACTCAAGTTAGCCAGAACTGAGCCAGCTAGATTCCTATCAAAAATGGGTAAGAAACACCCTTACCAACAAAGAACCAAATTTCAAAGTGCACCAACAAACCAGGCACCACCTCTAAAGGAAAGGGTTTCACCAGAATAGAAGCGCAAATAATAATTGAGACAAAGCAGACCATCCTAACATAAATCAAACAACCACTGAAAGAAGGCACACCAGAGAAGGATAAAAACATTGAACAAAGAACAACTTTAGTCATCTTGTGGGACCCACCCACTAGGAAAACCAAACCAAACTCCACCTCAAAAGGAGAGGGTTCCCCTATACATGAGTCGATAAAATAAAAACCTTCCAAACTAGAGTCACCACTCACTAGCTCAAACAAGAACCACCTCAATAGGAACTTGTAAGATAGGAAAGAACACTTCATCATAAGAAAAACCACCAAATCCACCTCAATAGGAGTGGGCTTCTCCTCAATAGAAGAAGAATCCACCTCAAAAGAAGCCAGCTGAAGTACATGGAAGATACCAGTGACAGTAGGAAGAAAAGATAAAATATCCAAAGGCATAATTGGCACAAGGAACATGCTACAAGCAGGAAAAAACCACCCAACCAACGGCTTAAAAAACCCCTTGTCTAGGCCAACCAGACAAGGCCAAAGAAAATAGGCACCAAGAAACCTACAGGCTTCCACCAGAGAATAACCATAGGGGACCATACATCCTCACCAAACCTCATGAAAGGGGAAGAAACAACGGTCAACAAAAGAATCCCAACAGCTTCCATACATTGATGAAAGAAAACCAATAGGAGCACCCTGCCACTACCAAACACTGGGAGGGGAGCAATAAAAGCATACCATTCACTCAACAAAGCCGCAACCCCCACCAAGAAGAGCAACAATGAGCTTCTGTAGAAACCCAACACCAGAAACTCAGCCTGATGACAAGCCAACAATTGCCAATAGAATAAAGGAGCCACACCCAAGCCACCCACCAAGCACACCTCAAGGTTCTGGTAGTTAGAGCAAATAAATCTGAACACACCAATAGAGGCCCAAGAGGAGGACCCCCACATGACTGACACAAACCACCAAAGCGAAGAAACCCATAGAAACACAACCCACAGAGAGCTAGAAGCGGAGACACCATGAACAACAATGGGAGGAGCCATGGATACAGAGAAAACGGGAGGCCAAAAACACCAACCCCAACCATTTTGCAAAGAAACTAGGCCCATCAACCACAGTAGGAAGATCCACCCAACAACTCGAAGATCTACCAAAGAAAACAATGAAAGCATGCCCATAGAGGACACCTCTGGGTAGAGACAAACAAATGCACAAGAGAAACCAAGTGTTCCAAACATAAACCATGACATAGGCCAAAGAAGTTTGCACAAAGACGCTAAAGGAAATCCCGACCATAGGAGATCCACTCATGGGGAGGAGAGCAACAAGCTAGACAAGGCCACCAAGCCAAAGAACCAATTCATCATTGTTAGACTCTAATTCTTCACCATCAATGATGCCCAAAATTTTCAAATTTAGAGCCCTACTCCTATTCCCACTCGACCGTCACAAAGCCACCTTTAATAGAGAAATGATGTAAAATGTGAAATATTCCCCAGATTTCTTACCTTCCATGTTTTTAAATAGTGTTCCATTATCTTTAATTAGGGTTGAAGTAATACCAAATAAAGCAATAATATTTTATAGGATAAAATGGCATATTACATCAATAGTCATGGAATGAAGAGGAATTTCTTCTTCCCACTTCATGAAATAATTTGTATTATTGATTATCAATGTAAGTACTAAGGATGTGGGAGTAGATATCTTCCTAATAAGATGCAAATCCCAACTTAGAAATGGCCAAATATTAACTTGAGCAAGAAGTTTAGACACAAGAATCTGAATCAAATTTTTATGTTCTTGACATTTGTGACGTTTATTAACATCATTAAAATAATCTTGTTCCAAGGTTTTCTAATAATAGCCGATATAAATTAACCTTTGATTAAACCATATCAAAGCCATACATCCATGCCTTTAATAAGGTACACAAAATGCTATGAAACAAGAAAGAGGGATGTTCGAAGGGATTTTTCTTAGTTCATGTGCAAGGTCTCATCTTAGGGGACATTGTTCTTAAAGTATTGAAGAGAGTATTGTTGAGTGCTTCTAGATTAGATTGTGTAGTAATTTTTTGCATCAACATATCAAAAAGTGCAAGGAAATATCATGCTTTTGGAGGAAATCAAACTCAATGAAACCACCAAGAAAAGGATGCATTACAGGAAGAAATAAAATCAAACAACAAAACATGAGTGTTGATGTATGCCCCCACTTTAAAGTGGTTGCTAACACTATTACTATGAGAAATTGTTTTAAAGTAGAAGAAGACATGAGATTATGTCACATGTGAGCCAACTTAAGGCATGTCATCCACATCCTAAGCTTTCTCATTTATGTACCTAAAAGGTGGTCAACTAGCCAAAAGAGACAATGATAAATGACATACGAGGAAAAGGATACCTAAATCCTTGCCCTCACTTAGTGGAAGAAAAGGATGAGCTGAAATGAGAAACATTCTAGAGTGAAAATCAGTATCAATTAGAGGAATTAGGTGCCCCCACATAAGGAAGAGCACCAAACTCTTTAAGATGTTTTATTTTATTACTCAAATCTTTAAATTCATTAGTAGAATGACCATGAACTCTACGATATACACAAAATCAATGTTTGTAATAAAATTCCTTTCATGTTCTTGGAGGGAGGGATATCAAATGATCTCAGAGGAGTCTCAGCAAGATAGTCTCTTAATCAAAAGTAAAGGATTTTTCGTTATTGTGAGACAAAGATATCTTTTTCTTAGTACAAGATGCCATACTTACTCAAGACTTTGTGGATTCTGAGATTTTGTTCTCTTTTTTAAAGGAAGGTGTTAAATTTACTGAATTCAAATTATTAGGGTTTTGCATGATGACATTGACATTAAGCGAATATTTCTTTTTTTGCTTTGTTTCTTGAAAAGAATCTTTTGTAATGGTGTTGATATTAAGTGAAGGCTTGTTTATTTCTGTCAAAGGAAAATAATGAGCATTATTTGTTTCTTGTGTGTTACACTCTATAGGGACACAAAGACCTTGTTCCCAAGCACCACATCCTTTTCCACTATATCAAAGTTGTTTCATAAGCTCATAAAACTCTACCATAAATATTTTTAATTTCTTTAAGATTTGGTGATTGTTGATAGTCTATCTCATCAAATTTTGTTGTGCAGTTTTTCTTTTCTTCTAAAGTGGTTGAGGTGGATGCTTTTGAAGGGTTTGATTTTTCATTTCACTTTTCAGAGTCTTTGTTTATGATATTTTATTGTCCCATGAATTTTGGTTTGAAACTCAATGATCCCACATCACTTAGTGATATCATTGTGAAGGGTTTAGGACATCTAGCTTTTTGTTGTTCTTGCACAGGTTCTACTTGTGTAGTTGGTCTCAATGTGTTAAATGGATTATCTTTATCTTTTTTTACGTACAAAAAACTATATGGTTTAGGATCAACTGCGATTAGATATACTTAATTGTTGTAGACATACTTCATTTTATGATGAAGAGTTGAAGGAACCCCATTCACTACACGAATCCACAGTTTGCCTAAAAGAAGATTATATGAAATATCATCAAGCATAACATGGATCAGGGTTTGTAATGTGGCCTTTCTAGTGGCAATAGGTAAAGTGATTACACCAAGGGGTTTTTATTCAAGTTATCAAAGTCATTAATAGAGAAAGACATGGGTTAGATTTTTTATTTATCAACTCCAAGCTTATCCAAAAGATTTATATTGCACATATTTAAGGCTAATCATTGTCAAAAAGGGTTTGTTTTATCCTTGTTCATTTATATTGAGATATGATCATGAGAGAATCACCTTTTTTTTCACTTCCAAAGAAGGGATATCACTTTGGTGGAAAACAATATCATCATTTATTCCTTGAATCATGGATGCTATGTCATTCAAATTTTCACTAGAGGGAACAACAACTTGTTACAAGGCTGCTTGAAGCATAGTGTGATAATTAGGTGAATTATAAATTAGGTCACATAGGGATATCTTTGCGGGAGTATTCTTGAGTTGTTCATCAATATCATACTCATTTCCACTTTGTGAAGTTAAATGAGGGGGACCTGGTAAGATAGGATTAGGCAATGGGAGGGATGTTGAAGGTGTTTGTTTTGGTTGTGTATTATTCCAAGTGTTCTATGTATCAAGAATGATATTGTAACTTGGTTACTGTGAAATATTTCTCCTAGGTGGTTCAAGGATAAGGACAAGTTTGTATTGAACTTGTGGTTTTTGTGAGGTTGGATAAATGATAAGTTTAGGCTCGGGAGAGTATTCGAAGGGGTATCCAATGTGCATAACATCATAAGACTCATCCTTATTTTCATGATCTCTTAGTGAAGGGGAGTCTAACGCCACTTCATCATCTTTATCTAGGGAATTACTATTGTCAATGTTCTCATTTTCTTCCACTATGATATCTTCCCTAGTAGGAGAGTTTTTAGGAGAGCTACAAACCAAATGTTCTTGAAATTCAAGGATTGGTTCTTCCAAAATGACTTCATTGCAAGTAGGGGAATGATCAATGGATTAATTTTATTTCTCAATAATGGTTTCCCTAGGTGAAGGGGGACAACTAAGATTCTCTACCATCAAAGTATCTTCTTCACAACTAGGAAAGATACGAGGAGGAGAATAAATGTGATTGTCATGATTGTCTAAATTTTCACTCCTTTGATCATCCAACACCAACATATATTCCTCATATATAATTTCATCCTCTAGAACATTATCACGAGAGGTGAAGATGTTGGGAGATGAATTAAAAGACTAGTTGAAGTTTAAAGGGTGTCTTCTTGTGTTATGTGGTCTTTTAATTCTTGTTCATCGGTGAAAAGTATTTTTATCCATATTATGCAAATTTTCATAAATGTGAGCATTTTTGAGATCTAATGATGCTTGAAATTGGAATGATTTGAAAAACGAGAGCCTTAAATTGATGTTTTTGACCTACATTTGACAAAATAGATGTTCCCCAAACTTCCTAGACTTATAGTATATGTTACTAGGCGGCTTGGGAAGCACAAAAAATAAGATTTACCCTATAAATTGCTGCTTCAAACTCAAGAGGGGCTAACATTCCAGTAAGGGCATCTTGGTCCTACTAAAGGAATTAGAAGGTTCAAAAAAATGGAATAGAATGCAATCAACTCAGAAAGGATTGTAAGGTAAAAACCCAGAGAGGGAATAAGACGCTAGGAATGGTTTTTTTGCCCTAGTAGAGGGTTTTTTCGAAAAAACAAAAAAATTAGAGTTGTTTAGAGTGTTTCCAGATTGCCTACTCAGGGGCCTGATGTTTGGAAATAGAAAATTATTCAAATGAATAAAAGAAAAAGTAACTAGTGACAAGCAATTGGATGCAAAGTTAAATGCAATAAAAATGTTCCTAAATGTAATTAGAATTATGAACAAGGAAATTTTTTAGTTTTTAATTGAGATAAGAATGATGTAAGAAAGAAAAAATACAACCTATTTGCATTTTCACTAATTCAAATGTGAGAAACCCTAGATCAATTTAACTAAGTATGAGAAAACCTAGATGTAATTTCACTAATGAAAGATACAATGGAAGAATGAATGCAACCTAGATATAGGACTTTAATGAACTCCAAATCATAAGATGAATGCACAACAAGGTCAGGGTCGCCAAAATGAATTGTACACAAAAATAGTTGGGGTATGTACCACTTATTCCCTATAGGTCATTCAATAATATCCTAGGAGTCCCAAATTGGATTGATTACCAACCTCACAAGGTGAGTGAATTTGTAATTAGGAGGGCCTAGGATGGGGTTCTTTAAGCTTTTAAGGGTTCACCACCAAGAAAATTCTTCGAAAGGACAAACAAACATTCGAATTAGAAAATCTAGTTATGCAAGCTAAATGAGAGATGAAAATGATGAAGTTATGCACTAGGGAGTGAGGATGTATGTACATGGGAAGTCTAGAGATGTAATGAGGATTTTAGAAATGGAAAGAAACTATCAAAAATTGCTATGGACGATTAATATTCCCTTACTATTGTCTTTGTCCTCTGACTATTTTTTAAGGAAAATGTGGAATATTTAGATGTCGAAACAAGATCCAAAAGAATGTCCAAAAAAAATCTCTAGGAGGACTAAAATTACCTATGTGGCGTATTAGTCTCATTCTATATTTTTATACTTTTCAAAAATTGACTTGCTTCCTCTCATATTTAGGTTTTGAAAATACTGAATTCGGACTGTAGGTGAGTTTCCATGAAGATGGAAAATTTTCAATACAACTTTGCAACTTTAAAACTTTTCACTTCAAATGATCTTCAAGTCTTCAACCTAAATCTATAATCACAAGCATGCAAGAGAAGAAAAAATTCTTGATTGTTAGCGAATAGGGGTTTGCCTTGGTCAAACCCCTTTATTGGTAAATAAACCTTGAAATGAAATCAAATAAAGGAGGGAAATGATGAATGAACAAAGTGTTATGTTGCAACTCACCAAAACCTTCCAATAAAATGCTACAAATATGATGGATAGGGCTATAATGGATGAGGATCTTTAATATTGCTTGAATAATATAGATCTTAAATGCAACGTTAGCTTGAATTATAGAAACCTACATCACAATTGTTAGCTCCAAAAAAAACATGATAATGATTGAATTTTGATGATGGCTCCAAATGCTTGAAGAATTTTTCTTGAATGCTCTTGAATGAATAATTGAATGTTTGATTGACTAGAGATGAGATAAGGTATGAAAATGAGTGGAGGAATCTTGTATTTATACTTTTCTATGCTTAATATCCCAAAATTACACCACACCAAGCCAACATATGAATTAATTAAATAAAGGAGTCTCAATCTCATCAGAATTTGAAATTGAATCCCAAAAATAAGACAAGGAGGATGAATATGCCCTAGGTGGCATCTTAGTCCTAGGATGCAAATCTCAGGGCATAAACTCCAAAAAGGAATCTTTTGAAGTATATTCAAAATTAGGGTCCCAAGACCCATGTAGAACAAAGATGCCCTATATGGCATTTTAGTCCAAGTCCACAAATCAGGGACATAGAGAAAAAATCATTTAATGATCATTTTCTAATTGATGATTGATGGGATTAGTCAGAAAAAGATGTAGTTTATTAGGTTTGTGGATGCAAAATAGGACCAATTAAGAGATAAAGAAGGATAAATAAAGAAAGACAGGCCCAAACAAGTGTGAAAGTGAAAGGGTATACAGTTTCCTACACTACAGATTTGAGTACCTTCTAGCTCATGTGGTCTCTCAAGACATGATTAAATGGATATATCTTCCTAGTTCTTCCCAAAATCCAATTAATGGTCATTTTCCAATAGCTATTTTCTTGGTCTTATTGACAAAGAAAATTAAGTCACTCAAGGTTTTTAATGCATTGATATATCTTGTTAGGTTTATATGTCAAGTATTCAATAACAAAGAATCAACGATACAATCAATATTTTATTCCTAGATAATATCAGTTTAATTATTTTTATTTTTGATTAAATAAGAAGGGTAGGGCTTTGATCCCTTACAAAATTAAGAACAAATTTAAATGGCTCAGCATAACTGACTGGCCCAACATAGTCAATCAGAGAGAAATAGCAAGAAAAAAATAGCAACAACAAAGACCAGTTAGAAATAACATACAATAAAAGATAGTTCATGAAATAGAGCTTGAACCAAGCATGACCACTAAGGGTGAGTTAAACAAAATCGTAACCTTCTTAGAAATTTTTTTCTTCTTTCTGTGAACAATTGTTCAAGGAGAATCGGAAACTGAAATTGAGATTTTTTTATGAGAAGAGGAAGACTCCCCTCGAGAGTAGTAGATAAGAGGAACAAAATTTACTTTAGGGGAAGCATATGAAACCAAGCTAGGAACATCCAGATCTAGACACCACATAGTAGTATCCACAAAGAAGTAGCAACCATCGCATCTAAAACATGTGGTGAAGAATAAACTTGCATAGAAGGATTTGAATATTTTTCAAGAACATGAGAAACATGGGAATCTATAGGAGGAGGAAAAAACCACCCCATCAAAATTATTTTTCTTTATAGGAGGAGAAGGAGGCCTTGAGTTGATGCAGGAGCATCCCCGGTTGCAAGAAATCTTGCATGAACTAAAAATATTTATATTCTTGTTCTTTCTTGTATTGTCGGATTCCCCATTCTTGATTGCGGCAAGTGCTATCAGAGTGAGTTTGTGAACTTTGGGAGAGAAGAGAATAGATGAGTGAAGGAATTCCATAAGATCTTTGTGTAAATAGATCATCGACTTGAGGCAACCTACTTACATTTGTCAACTGATCACTAACAGTGAGGTAGTTGCAAACCTAGAGCCAAGTCATCGATTTGAGGTAGTTGCACCAAATCCTAGAAAGAGATGCTACTAAGGAGAATTCATACTACTATTAATGTTGCTAGAAAGATGGATGAGATGATGGAAATTATGTGAAAATTGAAAGTAATATTGGATGCTATTGAAGAAGATCAAAGAAAATTCCTAAACACTAGACCTAATGATGAAAGTGATGATGATGAAGTTCAAGATACAGACCTAGTTGAAGAGACAACAAAAGGGGAATAATTAAATCAGGTGAAGATGTTGAAGACTATTTTAAAAATAGGAAAGCAACCTAGAATATTGATTGTGAATTATACTGGTAACCTAAACCCTAAAGAGTTGATCGATTGGATAAATGACATTGAAGAATATTTTTATGAAGAAATTCAAGATCCAGAGAGAGTGGGGTTTGCAAAAACTAAGCTGAAAGGAAATGCTGAAATTTGGTGGAAGGAAGTTCAATTGGAAAGAAACAAAAAAGGAAAAGAAAATATTGTGAAATGGGATAAAATGGTGACAAAATTGAAGTACCAGTTTGTGCCCATAGACTATGAGTTGGAGTTGCTGAAAAGATTGTAAAACCTGAGACAAAAGGAAAAGACTGTGAAAGAATACACTGAGGAATTCCATAAGATCATTATCAGGACCAGACATAGTGAAGCAAGCAAGGAGAAAGTGGCAAGATATATCAATGGGCTAAGAATAAACATCCAGGAACAATTGAGTCTAGTGAGGATGAATTTCATAGAGGAAGTATATCAATTTGCACTAAAGGTGGAAGAAAAACCAAATAAAAGACATGGACAAAGACAGAGAGGAATAGGAGGCAGATTTCAGAGGGGAAAGTCACACCTCGAAGGAGAAAAACCATATGGGGAACAAAGTAAGGGTAGAGATTCACACCAAAAGGAAGAGAAGGATTCAAATTCATACTAGAAAGGGAAAGATGATGAAAATTCTTACCACCACAAACAAGGGTGTTACAATTCTTACCGAAATGATGGATACCAGAGAGATGTGAAAGGATATGATAAGAGAAATTTTAGAGGAACCTGTTTTAAATGTGGAGAAGGACATAGAGCATTTGAGTGTCACTAAGAAAGTAAGTAGATTGAACATCATGCAAGAATAGGATATGCAAAGGAAGAACTGGAGGGAACACCAAGTTCCAGAGGAAGAACTAAAAAAGGAGAATCACTATTCATGAGGAGAGAATTCTTCCAGAAGGAGGAACCTAAAGAAGCACTGCAGAGGAAAAGTGTGTTCTCGACTAGATGCAAAGAAGGAAGTAAGTGTTGCAAAGTTATCATTGATAGTGATGGTATAGATAACCTATTTTTTGAGGAAGGGTATGTGCAGGATCATGATGGGCCAAAAACTGGTGATATGATGGCCCATGTGGCTGACGACATTTTTTTTTACCCAAAATTGATGAAACGAAAAGGGTTTTTAAAGAGATTCTCAGCTTTCGACCAATATAAATTATCCTTTATTTTGAATTTAATAAATAATTATTAGTCATTTTCTATTTGAATTACGAGTAAAGTCCTGATTGATAGGCTGATTTAAAAAAATCTACAGCTTTCTAACGATATCACATTTCTTGAATTTGAAACATGTGTCGCATTCTATGCTTTGCATAATATAGGATTAACACAAAAAAAATGAATTTCCTGAAGTTTTCACCAAGTTAAGGTGGTTAGACATAGGAGTTTTTATATTTTTTAAAAGTTGTAATAAAAAATTCATAATTAATTATTTACTTAGAAAAAAATTACAAAAAGATATGCATCACATTGAGACACAAGTCCTTTACTTATATATATAATATTATAAAAACATATTATCATTTTTTTGTGGTTAGGGTGGTCAGATAGACACCTACTTCATATTTTTTCCCTAAAATTTAAGTACTACTGCATTAAAATTTAAAATTTTCACAAAATAATTTATTTTTTTCTAAATAAACATAGTAGTTTAGAAACTAAATTCATTTTTTTACAAATTTTATTCTTACATATTTTTGAAATTATATAGATCAAATTTTATGTCAAGTTGCCTAACTCTAATTTTTCTAAATTTTATTGCCACTTAAGGGCTTGTTTTTTCCATGATGATCCTGCACATACCTGGAAATGGTGACAAAGTTTAATTTGGAAAGGAGAAAACAATTGAAACCTTATAGGATAGCCCGAATTCACGATGAACACAAGATACTAGTAAATGAGCAATACCGAGTGAAATTTATAATAGGGTCATATCATGATGAAATGTTGTGTGATATTATGCCAATGGATGTATGTCATATGTTGTTGGGTAGACCCTAGCAATATGATAAGAAAGCTATACATGATGGGAGGAAGAAAACCTATAGCATAACATCAAATGAAAAGACAATCACCTTGAAACCTTTGGAAGATGAATCTGAAAGTTAAGTGTGTGGCATAGCTAGAATCAATCTAGTTGATGGAAGGAAATTTTTGGATGGGTTGAGACATGAGAACATGTGTTTTTCTTTTATTTCAAGGAAGCATGGAACCCCAGAAGAAAGACTACTAGAGAAGGAATTCACTAATCTATTGACCGAGTACCAAGATCTTGTATCAGAGAATTTTCCAGAAGGATTACCACCAATCCAAAGTATTAGTCATTATACAGACCTTATTCTTAGAGCTAGTTTGTCAAACAAGGCTTCACATCAAATGACACCGACATAGAATGCATAACTGAATAGATAGACACAAGAACTACTAAAGAAGGTATTGATCAGAGAAATTATGTGACCATGTGCAATACCAGCTATACTTGCACCCAAGAAAGTTGGAGAGTGAAGAATGTGTATGGATTCAAGAGATATCAATAAGATCACAGTGAAGTATAGATTCCCATTACCTAGGATGGATGACATAATGGAGGGGCTGAGTGGAGAAAGTTATTTTACCAAGATAGAATGAAAGAGTGGATACCATCAAATTAGGATCAGAGAGGGAGATGAATGGAAAACTTCTTTCAAGACAAATCAGGGATTGTATGAGTGGTTGGTCATGTCATTTGGACTAAGTAATGCACCAAGTACATTTATGAGGCTAATGAATGAAGTTCTCAAGAAGTTATTTGGTAAGCTTGTCATTGTTTATCTTGATGATATTTTGATTTTTAGCAAAACTAAGGAAGAACATTTGGAGCACATCAACTAGGTATTTTTGAGGTTGAGAGAAGATAATTTGTTGATAAACATCAAGTGTAGTTTCATGAAGGAAGAACTAGTATACTTGGGATTTGTGATATCTACAAAAGGATTGAAGATGGACCCTAACAAGGTTAGATTGATACTTGAATGACCTAAACCTATGAATGTTGGTGAGGTAAGACTATTTCATGAACTAGTAACTTTTTATAGAAAGTTCTTCAGAAATTTGAGTAGCATTTGCAAACCTACAACAAAGATAATGAAGGGTGACTGAAAGGAATTCAAGTGGAACATCAGGAGCACAAAAGAGTTTTGAGTTTTTGAAACAAAAGGTGACAGAACAACTTGTGTTGGCTTTACTAGAATTTTATAAGCTATTGCAAGTAGATTGTGATGCTAGTGGAAGGGAGACTAGTAGCTTATTTAAGTGAGAAGCTAAATGATGCTAGTAGGAGATATTTAGTTTATGGTCAGGATATTTATGTAATAATACAAGCCTTGAAGAAGTGGAGACATTACTCGTTATCTAAGGAATTTGTGTTGTATATAGATCATCAAGCTCTAGAGTATATGAATTGTCAAGGAAGTTTGAACCAGAGACACATGACATGGGTAGAATTCTTGCACAGTTACATATTTTTGTTAAAACACTAGAGTAGGGAATACAAAATGGTTGTGGATGCACTGAGCAGGAGAAGGAGCTTGTTGACATAGATGAGAACTGAAGTATTGGGCTTTGAATCACTAAAGCATATGTATGAGGATGACATTGATTTTGATGAGGCATGGAAGGCTTGCAAGGAACTGGTAGACACAAATGGAAGAAAATGCCTGGATTATTTCCTTCAGGAAGGTGTGTTATTCAAGAACATTTCGTTATGTATTCCTAGAAGTTCAATGAGAAATAATTTAATCAAGGAAAATTATTGTCAAGGATTAGTAGGAAATTTTAGGATCAATAAGACTATAGAATTGGTGAGAGAGAACAATTATTAGCCATAGTTGTATAACGATGCTAGGAAGTATGTTCAAAGCTGCAGGATTTGTCAGGTTGTAAAGGGAAACAACTGGAACAATGGGATGTATACACCATTGATAGTCCCAAAGAGACCATGGGAAGACATTAGCATGGAGTTTGTGTTGGGATTACCTAAGATACCAAGAGGATTTGATTCTATATTTGTGGTTGTGGATAGGTTTTCCAAGATGGTGTACTTCATACCTTGTAAAAAGACCAATGATGTGGTACATGTTGCTGACCTATTTTTCAAGGAGATTGTGAGACTACATGGACTACCAAAGAGAATAGTATCAGACAGGGACACTAGGTTCATTGGCTATTTCTGGAAGACATTGTGGAAGAAGATGAAGATAGAATTGAAGTATAGTTCATCATTTCACCCACAGATGAATGGACAAACAAAAATAGTAAATAGGATTTTTGGGAAACTTGTTGAGGTGTTTGACTGAAGGAAAAGAAGGAAAATGGGACTCGATATTACCACAAGCAAAATTTGCATAAAATAATTAAGTTAACTGAAGCACTAGAAGGACACCATTGGAGATTGTGACAATACAATAACCCAGAGGAGTAGCAGAACTTAGAGATCTCAGTATGGAGAACAAAAGGACTATGCAGGCAGAAGAATTTGTAGGCTTCATGGAAACAATGCATACTGAACTCAAGGAGCACCTGGAGAATATGAACAAGAAATATAAGGAGAAGGAAGATAAGAAGAAAATACATAAGGAGTTTGCAGTAGGAGAAGAAGTCATGGTATATCTGAGAAAAGAGAGATTTCTAGTTGGGACATATAATAAGCTGAAGATGAAGAAGTTTGGACCTTGTAAAATCATCAAGATGTTTGATTCAAGAAATGCATATGGAGTGGAGCTAACGAAGGAGTTTGGCATATCACCTATATTCAACATCATAGACCTATATTAGTATCAAGAAGGAGGATCACTAGAGGATAGAGCATTTGGTTTGTCGAACCAAATAGCAAACCAACTAGAGGAAATTGAAGAAGTTTTGGACAATAGAAATGGACATAGGACCAAAGGAAAGCAATACATGGAATATCTAGTCAGTGGAAAGGAAGTCCAGAGGAATATTCATCATGTATTTCTCAAGCTGAGGGAGACTACATTGGTTTTCCTCTAGTCCTTAGAAAGTGAGAGCCTCACTTTTCTTCAACCTTGGGTGTCTGATGCAGAAGCATCCTTGGTTGCAATCAATATTGCATCAACCAAAAATATTTTGATTCTTATTATTTCTTGTATTACCAAAACCCCCATCTTTGACTACACCATGAGTCTTCATTAGAAGAATCAAAATCAGCAACAGGGTGCACTGCTAAGTGTTCACGAAGTCAGTTCTTCTACCAAGTAGTAGAGGAAGCAAGGTGGGAGCCACGAGAACAGTCACGAGCCAAGTGACCAACAACAAAAAAAAAATTTCAATGAAAAGGAATACCCTCGTAGTCGACGTTTTGAAACCATGACTAGACATTAACCTGCAAAACTACCTCACTAGGTAGAGCCTTTGAAAGATCAACCTCCACTAGAATCTTAGCAAAGGGGGTGTGTGTAAATTTTTTGGAAGCCATATCTACTTTCAAGAATCTACAAAGATAATTACCAATGCCCTCATAGGTAGAGGAGCACCAAAACTATAAGGGAAGATAAGCAAATCTTACCTAAAAAGGCACTACATCTAAGGGTTCATTCAAAGGATTAAAAAAATGAACCCAAGGTCTAATGGAGAGGGGATGAGAATCCTAGACCCACAAACCATAGTCTAAAATAGCATGTCTATCCTCAGGAGAGTTGAAACTCACAATGAGAAAGCCCCTAGAAGAAGGGCAATTCTCCATCAGACCATCAACTAGAGGAGCCCAATGGTTGGTGATCGAAAGGTCCAAATCAGGGAGGGAAGGCCACAAGCAGAAAAATCTACAAATAAGAGAATTCTTAGAGTAAAAGGAAATACTTTAAATAACTTCCTTACCTAAAGAGATTACAGGAGCAACATCTGCACACAACCAGGGATGCATAGAACCCTCCCTTGGCCTCTTTAACTTCAAAGCATCAACAAATGATGGATGGGGACCAGGACGAGCACACAAGCTTCCGGGAAAAGCACCAACCACACCCACAACATCAATTAGGGACAACTTTGCAGCCACAACAACATCAGTTGGGGAAGAAACCACAACTACAAGAACACCCACAATCAACTCAGAACCAATTGTACACTCTTCAACACCACACGATGGCAGAATAGAGCCATTCCTAAGTGCCGAAGGGTCCATGCCACACAACAGAGGGAGTGACACTAATACACCAAATACAACATCCGAAGAAACGTCTGCATGAAGGGGATCCAGAACACCCTCAAAAGTTCCTATATCATTTCCATTTGTAGGAGGAGAGGATGATGCCACACCAGCACCCAGATCCACCACGAGTTCAACCACAGGTGGAGACACAATAGGACCAGAGGAACATGGGAGATCAGGAGAGGACGCCGGAACATGGTAGTTCAAAATTCTACCTATGCGAGAGAAACTGGAGCGAGCAAGAGAGTATTCGGTCATAACGGTTTAGTTTTATCTATTTTTGTTAGAAATAGATAAATCATCAGAAAGTATTTTACTTTCTATGAATTGGACCTTTGTATATTTTTCTTCATGCTCCATGCTTTTACAAGCAACGATTGATAGAACTAGAAAAATCAATCATTAGATTACCAAAAATATTTATCTAGTAGATAAATTCTAATTATACTAAAAAATTTAGCATCCTGAATTTATAATACTCTTCTTCTTAGGTTCCTTCCAAGGTTTCATACACTCAAATTTTTATAAACTCAAATTTTAAAAAATTATCGAATATTTAATCTAGGAAACCAATGATGGACAACATGGTTACCATTATGTGAAAAGTTAAATTACTACTTGCCTTAAAATTTATAGGGCTTGAATTACTCTCCATCCACAAAAAGGAATTGATCTGTGTGAAATATATTATTATAACATTAGAGGGAAATGGATCCTATAAACTTCTAGTAATGAACTATATTGTTTCTAGAGTTCCTTCAATATGTTTAACTTGGTAACATCTAAACTTTCATAAATTCTCACTATCCAAGAAACTCAAAATTTAGGGTAATTTTATCTTCAAAAGTATGTGAAAAATTTAGAAAACGGTCAAACCTTTGTTTTATTGGGCACGATATGACTTTTTCAATCAAATTTATGTCAATAGAAAATATACATAAGGGTCCATGATTCTCTCATATCAAGATCCATTCCATTACAATATTTACGAGAGGCACTTACATGTTACTTTATTTTATGGATAGAATAATCAAGAATAATCAAGAATTTACTCCCTTGGCCAAAATTTAAATTGAAATTAAAGATTTCTAGAGAAGACCATTATATGTTTTATTTTATGATTGATACTATATTTACGTAAATTATGCATTTTAAAATTTTGGTTAAGTCTCTTAAGATTTGATGGAGGATTAAAGATGGTATCCAAATACATGCATTTTAAATTAGAAGTATCACAAATATTGATTGTGGCTACAGCCCCATTTTCCTATGGTGGATCAACTAGATCTTTTTGTTAACTTTAGTCCTCTATTGGAACCTTGTATCACTAATTATAGTGTATTTGGTTAGTAGTTTTGGAGCTTAAATTATTTCATTTTCTTGATGCATTCCATACCAAGACCTTCCTTTGGATGTTTTGTTTTGTTTTTTTTTCCTTTTTGGCTCATATAAGAACTCACAATCCCTATGTTGATTTTATGGATAATTATAATATTTCAATCACATTTTCTAGTATTTTTTAGATCTTAGAATGATTCAAATTAGATTATGACTTCTTTAAGCCTTATTTAGTAGTTATTTTTTATTGGTATGTGGTTTTACTTGGGGATTGACCTTACTCCCATTTAAGTTTACCTACATTTCTTATCCTTTCAATGTGAAAAATATTTTTAATTCTTCTATTGTTGCTCATTATTATTTGTATATTGAAAACATTCAAATAATCTAATGTGTCGATCTAGGTTTAGGTACAAGCTAGTAAAATTATAGTTTAATTTTTAGATATTCAAGAGTTATTGGACCATTCAATGAATTTCCCTTGCATTGTTTCCAAAATTATATCAATTTTTTTCTCCTCTAATTATTTTTAGTATGGACATAAATAGTTTGATAGACATGATATACAATATTTCTCATCGACCCTATGCCCCTCAAATTACGAATTGTAGAGATAACTATGCTTGTGGGAGATCGTCCCAACATTCTAGGCCACCTTCTACCTCTTCACATGTGCATTAAGGTGCTCTTTCATAACTTGACTTAGGATAGTTCCCCCCCTAGATGTTTCCATTTCTCTAATATGTGTTTAGTAACTCTAGAATAAATCTCCTTAAGAAGGTGATATCATTTACTAGTCTAGCTTATTTCTAATTTTATCCCCCATGGATGTTTTGGGAATTCTCATTCATATGGATCTTGCATCTACTAGCTTTGCTTTAGATTTTGAATTTTTTTTGTGCCCGACCCCATTTGTCTTTATTTTTCTTTGTTATGGAATTGGTCCCTCTATACTTGTTATGACTATCCTTTTTTGAAATAATATATTATTTTCCTTTACTATTAAAATTAATTATGAAGTATATACTATTTTTTTATTTACATAACTATAAAATTTAAATGTATATCTTCCCTATAATATTATAAAATAATGCTCTATATAAAATTTTAAATAATTGTGATTTATGGTATGCTTCATGTCTAGAGGGCATCAGTTATTACTCCAAATTTATTTAGACTCACAAAAAAAAAAATCATAGCTACTATCAAACTTTTATCTCGCTTTTCTCTATTTAAAATAAAAGTTCCCCTTTGATCAATACAATGGAACTCATTTCTCTTAAGAAACACATCATATTACACTTATGTTAAACACACATATCCTATCATATTATATATTTAAAAAGTAAAATATTAATATCTGGAGCATTGATGTTTCCATTTACTTCCCCTATTTACCTAATTGAAATGTTTCATGCAAAACTATCTCCAAGTTTGTAACCATTTGCTCCACTAGCTTGTTCATCTTAAATAGTAAAGATTTATAAAATCTATATTTATCCTAGAAAAAAATATTTTTATTTTAGAAGGAATGAAATCTGCTCATCAGTCCCACCAATCCACCATTTTCATTAATAATGACTTTGATAATGTCTATGGTCACACTAAATAGCCATCAATCCATGACATTCTCAAAGAACTTGGTATTATGCCCCATTTCATTCAATTCTTATAGATGCTATTCATAAATTATTCAACTTGCATCATAGGTTTTGTCTAATAACCAATAAATTTTTCACTTTACTGGTCTATTTTTCAATATTATCCTCTTCCCTAGTATTGTATGTTCTTACTATTAGAGGAATTGAGTACCTTGTATCTCATGTGGTCTCTAAATCCTTGGTTAAGGGAACAACTCTTTCAAATTCTTCCCAATAGCTATTTAAAGGATATTTTCTCAACCAATCTTTTCACAATTTAATTGAATAAGAAAAATAAAGTCAAATAATATTTTTAGTACATGAGGATATTTCTAGTATGGGCATAACTGGATTGCTAGATATGATAAACAAATCTTTCTCGCATGGTTCCCATGTCTCTCAACTTCTAGATCATAGAGATAATGATGCTTGTGGGATATTTTCCTTGCATTCTAGGCTACCCCCTACCTCTTATCATAGGTGGAGTGGTGCTCTTTGGTAACTTTATTTAGGCAAGTTGTCACCCCCCTTCCCCACCCTAAATTTGAACACTTTTCCAATTTGTACTTAGTAGCTCTTAGATAACCCTCTTGAAGAAGAAGGCGCTCTTACTAGTTTAGAGTCAATTGATGATTTTACCCCTATGTATTTGGGGCAGTTTTGATGATAAAAAACCACCTTCTTCTAACTTTTCTTTTGTTATTTATACATTGTTCGGCTTGACTCTATTTATGCATATTTTTCTTTGTTATGAAATTAGTGCCTCTAGACTTTGTACATATGATTCTCTACCATTGCCATTGTTTTAAATAATACATTATTTTCTTTTATTAAATAAAGTAAATTATGAAATATTCATTTAGATTTTATTTTTCATAATTATACAAATTCCACAACGAATATTCATAAATGTATATTTTCCCTACAATATTACAAAACAATGCTATAACATATTAAATCAACATGATTTGTAGTATTCTTTGTGTCTAGAAGGCATCGCCTCATTACTCCAAATTCAGGTGGAATCACACATACTAAAACATCATAGCTACTATTAAAGTTCCATCTCCATTTTCTCTTCTCAGAAGAAGAAAGCCCTCTGATTAAGATAATAGATCCCATTTCTCTTAAGAAACTCGGCAAATTCCACTTTAAGTTAAACACACAGATCCTGTCATATTATATAATATAAAGAAAGATATTAATATCTGGAATATTGAAATTTCCATTTACTTCCTTATTTAGGTAATCCATATCTAATACTGCGCACGTTTATTTGATCTACATCTCATGCAGATAAAGAGTGAAAGATGAGACAGGATTAGCACTGGGGCACACAATAGCCAAGACCATCGTCGCACTGGCCAATGTGGCAGCATGGTAGAAATCCACCGTCGAACGGACAGTCAAGTGTATTCCTGCAATGATCATATTCGCTGCACATATAGTCGGCTGAAACAAGAATGCCCACTCCAAATATGAATATAACCATTAACAATATGTTCAAATATTTCAGTTTATCCCAGTTCCACGCCATTTTTTCTGTCTGTAGAAGATGAAGAGTATGGGTGTAGTATGCCTCCTATTATAATAATCATCACGACACATACGTCAATGAAACTTAGGCTGCCGATTCTACCCAGAATCGGATGTGACTTTACCTTTGCTAGAATTAACATTGACGATAAGCACAATGAAGTCTGAATCGCTGTCCGATGGTATTGAAGAGGTAGCGAGGTCGAATCTTATGACATAACTTTTGTTGAGCCGGCCAAAACAAACTGATGAAAATGGAGAGATTTCAATTAAGCCAATAAATTGTTTAATATATGTTCCCTCGGGAAGAGCCCAATTCTTTCCTCGATAAAGCAGTCAATAGATTGAAGCTTAAGAAATAATGTTTAATTTACTGAGTAATATTTAGAACGTATCGTGTTGATCGCAGTGATTGATTGAACTAAGTTGTCATGAAACAAGATAAGGTGAAAGATCATATTGGATTATCTTAAATTATTTCAGATAATTTTAAAAAGGTTTGATTGTCTCGAAGGGAAGAACAAATCTTTTTATATGGCATATAATAATTTGCAAATAACTAAATAAACTAAAATTCAATATAACAAAATAATTTTAATATAAAAGAAATACAGGAAAATATTATGTCAATAAAAGTATGTTTAATATTCACATAATTGATAGTAAATAACATTCAATTATTTTATTAAATGATAATTTAAAAAAATTAAAAAATTCTAATATAAATTATTTCAAATAGTTCATTGTTATATGTGTTAATGTAATTATAATTATAATTATAATATCAAAATGCATTATTTAGGTGTTGGTTTAACTTCTCACTATTTTTAATTTAAATGATTAATTATGTTAAACAAAATAATCTATATTAGTACAATAGGTCGATTGCATTGTTGTAAAATTTTCACAATTTTTTTTAACGTAAAAAAAATATTAATAAATATATTTAGCCGATAGGCTATTATACATGGGGGAACCCCACCAGCATTTCCAACAGTCTGACGCCGGCGGGGAACCCCACGAACTTTACGACAGGGTGAACTGGGGTTAATTGCCCGTGTTACGCAATGTTTTTGCTCTGGTTCGCAATGTTTGAGGACTGTTAAATCAGATTCGAAACCCGCCTCGAGTTGTACAATGCCTGGGTATTAATGACTGAGTAATACTTTACTGTTGAAGTCCAGTACGGTGAGCTGGCGGGATGTAAATGTTTACGTCCAGGTTGCGATAAAATACATTTGACATTGGACACACTATTCGGGGTGGAGCAGAGGGTAGGCACGTTCCCGGTTAAGGAACTAGTGGTGGCTTTCATGAGGAGTATTGGGTGGAGCAGAGCAGAGGGCCCTCGGGACCCAGCAATTGTGTGTTCTGCTGGGAGGGCAGCGATCTGAAAGGGCAGTTGCAGGTGTTCATGGGAGGCGTCCAATCAAAGGGTTTTGGTGGCAGAGAATCATAGTAAAATAAAATAAATAAGAATTTATATAATAAAAAAAATAAAAAAAATAATTTATATAATAAATAAAATAAAATAAAATAATTTATGTAATAATAATTTATTTATATCATAATTTATATAATAAATAAAATAAAAAATATTTTTTAAATAAAATAATATAATAAATTTTTATTAAAAATAAAATTTGTTCTGTGTTATAAAATCCAAACAATAAAAATAATAATAATTTATATAATAAATAAAATAAAATAAAAAAATTCTTTAAATAAAATAATATAATAAATTTTTAATAAAAATAAAATTTGTTATGTGTTATAAAATTCAAACAATAAACAAATAGAAAAATGAAAAATTAAAGTTGTATAGGAAGTGTTGTTTTTGGAATGAATTGGAGAGGAGGATAAAGAAGTAGAGAGGGAAGGATAGAGAAAGAGAGAGAGAGGAGGGTAAAGGGATAGAGGGAGGTAGAGAGGGATAAGTGAGATAGAGATAGGGAGGGAGAGAGAGGTAGGATAGAAAGAAGTAGAGAAGGAAAGAGAGAGCCAAAGAGAGAGAGAGAGAGGGAGAGATAGAGAGGGATAGGGGAGATACAGAGAATTAGAGGGGGAAGGAGAGAAGTAGAGATGAATAAGTGAGAGAGGGAGAGAAGTAGAGAGGGAATTAGAGAGTGAGAGAGAAATAGGTGGGATGGAGGGAGGGACAGGTAGAGAGAGATGAGATATGTGATATAGAGAGAAATAGAGAGGGAAGGAGAGAGAAGGGGGGAGGGAGAGAGGGAGGGAGAGGTAGAGAGGGATAGGTGAGATAGAGAAAGAGAGAGGAGGGTAAAGAAGTAGAGAGGGAAGGATAGAGAAAGAGAGAGAGAGAGAGGAGGGTAAAGGGACAGAGGGAGGTAGAGAGGGATAAGTGAGAAAGAGATAGGGAGGGAGAGAGAGAGGTGGGATAGAAAGAAATAGAGAAGGAAAGAGAAAGCTAGAGAGAGTGAGGGAGGGAGGGAGGAAGGGAGAGAGATAAGGGAGTTATAGAGAATTAGAGGGGGAAGGAAAGAGAGGTAGAGAGGAATAAGTGAGAGAGGGAAGGAGAGAGAGAGGGAAATAGGTGGGATGGAGGGAGGGATGGGTAGAGAGGGATATGCGATATAGAGATAAATACAGAGGGAATGAGAGAGCAAGAGGGAGAGAGAAGGGGGGAGGGAGGGAAGGAGAGGTAGAGAGGGATAGGTGAGATAGATCACTGCTTTCTTCACGTCGTCCACTGATTTTCATGGTCTTAAATAATGTGGGCTCAGCCTATCGGCATAAGTATTGCACCTTATTGGGGTGCAAGTGCTAGTAAATAATAAGGGGAAGTTGTAAACAATAATTATTTCTTGCTCTATAAATTTTCAACCTTCTTTGTGCATGGTCGTCAACAGTCATGGGAGTCCTCATGATCCCCGTCAACCCTCCCCTCCTATTGGATGTACAAACAACACATGCCCTAGATGGTTCTCTGAGTTCGAGGGACCCTCTCTCCATTGATACTTTATTTGGCAGTGATGTGCTCATGAAGTCTGTTGTTCTCAAAATTTCGTAGGACAGTTCTAAGCCCATGAATTCAATTGTTTTGTGGCCCAAGGGCAAGAAAAGTGTTCTTGTTAAGAGTACTCAAGGTGTTAAAGTGTGTGAAAATGCTTCGCCCAAGTTTTTTGACTTAGAAAATGAAATGAAAATAATGCCCTTGACTCCATAGTTGAAAAAATTATCTCCGCAATAAAGAATTCTATAGTGGATAAAAAAAATTCCACCCCTTTGTGGACATGGTGTGACACTAAACTAATTATAAATGACATCTAAAGGGTAGTGTTTAATTTAATGTTATGGCAGGGGCTTTGTTCCTCTTCAAGTTAACATTTGAGGATGACATTCTATTTTTCCTTCATATAGGCCCTCGGTTATATGGAAAAAAAAACTTATCTTTGTGTGGATGGAAGCCATGGCTTGAATCTACTACAAATTTGAAAAAATAGCACTTGTCTAGGTCGAACTACTTGTTCTATCTGTTGATTTCTATGATGATATGGTGTTTCAATGGATTGACAAGTCTATTGGACACTTTATTACAATGCACGTCATAACAAGAAAAAATTCTAGGTTAGTTTTTCTTCTTTTTGTGTGAATATTGATATTCACATATCTCATGAACTTCATCAATTTCAATTCCATGTTTGGGAAGTGGTCTCAAATAGTCTATTACGAAAATGCGATCATTTTTTTTCAAATTCTTAAAATCGATAAACCTAAACTCTAATTATAAAGCTCCTTTATAGGATAACCAAAAAATTAAAGAGCCTTTGGTTATTCATGATTATTCTATAGAGGAATATCATTTTAAGGACATCCTAAATATTTTTTCAATCCATCTATATCTAGGATTATTGAAGAAAAATTTAACACTCTAGTGTTAGAAATAATCCATGTTGAATGTACAAGATAACTAAGAGGGGGGTGAATCAATTGTACACTAAAACATCAAAACCCTCATTAACATTCAGATCCACATCAACTTTAATAACCTTTGAACTATTAGAATTGTAATATAGGAAATAGGGTCCAACGTTTTCTCAAGATGGAAGAAGAGGATATGTGATCCTCCTATTTCACTAACATCACATTCAAAGGGACTCTTAGAGATCTCAATATGAGGATGAAGTGAGGGAAATAGATCTTGCAATAGGGTTTCCATAGGGTTGGATTGATGACTAAAGAGGGGTTCATTGCCAAGCTAGTGCTTGGAAAGACAAGATATGAATGAATCATGCAAACTAGCATGCAAATACTAACTAGATGACCTACTATATGAAAATGAAATACAAAATAAAGGACTAAGAATGAACATAGGTACACTTGGGAAGTAGGATAAGGTCAAAATAAGCTTCAAAATCTTGAAAACTTGTGGATTGATGCCCACTAGGACTCATACACCAATTTGGGCGATTTGGTCCCAAACTAGGGTTTCTATGCAAAAATAGAAATTTGACAGTGTATGATCTGAAACAACTAAAATCTAGAAAATATGTTATACCAGGACTCAAACACCATAAGTATTGTATCAGTCCCACTCAATTTTTTTGGAAGGTTAAGACCTAAATCTGCTCCCCTATCTCCACTCTTCTTTCCACACTTCGTTTCTAGATCTGAAACCTTTATTTGCAGCATCTAGGAGACATTGAGTGAAGATGACAACCTTCTGATCACTTGATAGATTTCTTTAAAATTTCAACCCAATCTTGAAAGGATCTTCAAGATCCAAGACACCTATATCGGCAATCACAAATGTAGAGAGAGAAAAACTTATTGATTGTTAGAGAATAGGGTTTTTCCTTGGTCAAACCCCTTTTAGGTAATTAAACAAAATGATGAGATAATGACATAAGGACATAAAACATGAAACATGAATAATTATACCTTATAGATCAACAATCTAACATGAAGTAGCCATGAAGGATGTAGATCTAGATCTTAAGATAAGTGTAGGAGAATGCTTAATCTTGGATCTTGAATACAACATCACAAAACTAGCTCCACAACATGCTTGAAGCTTGATAGCCTTGACATGATGATGGATGTTGAACTACTACAAAAATTTATAAACAATTTTACCCTTGGATGCCTTAGAAATGATCTTGAATACTCTTATGAAGTTTTATAAACTCTTGAATTCTCTTGTGAACTCAAATTTGCTATAAGGAATGCTCTCATAGAATTTTTATGTGAAAATGAGTGAAATAGCCTTGTATTTGTAATTTTTTATGTTGAATTTCTTGAAATTACAACACTACAAGCTGACATCAGATCTAGGAGGATAAAATCCCACCAAGAATTTGAATTAAATTTAATTTTGGACCACATATGACACATACACCAGAAGTGACATATGAGTCCCATTAGGCATAAATCTGGGACACATTTTCATTAATTGTTAAACTCATTGGAGGTGAATTCTCCACCTCTATTAGACCTCAAACATTTATTTTAATATCCATTTATTTCTCAACAATATATTTGAATGCTTTAAACTTATCTATAGCTTCTAATTTTTCTTCAAGAAACATAAACCAAATTATTCTAGAATAATAATCAATGAATAGAATTAAATACTTGTCACCTTAAAAGATTCTTGCTCTAGTAGGACCACAATGGTCTATATAAACCGGCTCTAATAGTCCAATAGTAGATTGTTCTTTGACTTTTAAACTTCTTCTTGATTGCTTCCCAATCTGACATTTTTTCCAGACAATATTGATGGGCTTTGTAATCCTTGGTAGATCTCTCATAACTTGACCTAAAGTAATCATCACTAGGAAATCAAAAGTGACGATTACTTTAGGTCAAGTTATGAGAGATTCAAATTAGCATGAAAATTAGTCACTATAATATTATTACTTGCTTTCATATAACTTTCCTTCATACATCTCTCAAAGTTAGAAGAATTAGATTCAAGTTTTATAGCCAAGAACAAGCATTCACTATTCTCATCATACATATTAAATTTCATAATTAGATATACTAGTATCTTCTCTAACATAATAACTTTTCTTAATTTTTTTACCTTTTTTCTCCTTATTATTGTTATTTAATGCTCTATTTGGACATCTTAAAGAAATATGACCTATCTTTCCACAACTAAAACATTTGCCCTTTTTCATTCTCCTCAGAAAATTTTGATTCTATATCATCAACATCGTCTAGATCTAATTCCTCATTTTTTTTCTAATTTTCCACTCTTAAAGGAATTCTCAACCTTTGCGTTATTTGAAACAAACTCCCTTCATTCAAAAGTGGTTTTAAAGTTCCAAGTAGCTGATCTTTGAAGTAATTATTTAGATTATGAAATTCGTCAATAGTAGAAACCTTATGAATATAGGATTTAGGAAGAGTACTGTGTATCTCCTTTACCACCTCATCGTCAAGATTTCCACCAAGCACTCTAATGAAATTGAGAAATTCATCCACTTTTTGCATGAACTTTGTAATGTTTTCATCCTCTAACATTTACATATTTTCAAACACGATCTTTAGATTCTACATCTTATCGTGCTTGACCTTATCATCTCCCTCATAAATGCTTTTCAACTTTGTCCAGATTTATTTAAAAATTTAAGATTCATAACTTTCACATGTTCAATATTAGAAAGACCACTTAAAAGAACCTAAATTTCTTTACCATTTTTTTCATAGGCCTTGATCTCATCATAAATTCTCATACCATTTGTAGGAATAGTGTAATCAAACACAACAAAATTCTAAACTCAATATCTAAAGGATACCAGAAAAAATTCCATCCTTATTTTCTAGAATGCATAATCTGATCCATCAAATAGAAGAGAATCTCTCTTGCGCACCATCCCAAATCTACCTCAAGTAGTTAAGATCTTCCAAGGAACCTTTCTCTAATACTGGAATTTTTTAATTTACAAGACAACTTAGAAGGGGTGAATCAGTTATACAATAATACATCAAAACCCTTATTAACATTTTGATCCACATGAACTTTAATAACCTTCAAAATGTTAGAATGATTTGGCTTGAAATAAAATAATAGAAACTGAAACCCATCAACACTATGCACAATAGAACACCGGATTTAAGTTGAAAACCTAAGAAGGGAAAACCATAGTGAGGATTTTCTCACACTATAAAGTAATTGCAACATTGAATACAATAGGATCATTGCTAGATTAAATAAAATAAGTGTAATGGTGTGAATTTTCACTGTATTGTGAATTCCACATTTATTCTACCACCTACATTAGAGAATTAAATCTAATAATGCAATTCTCATTTCCATCACCTTTCCCTTTCCACTTGGTAGTTGTTTTATGTGTTAGTGGGAGATTTTTTTTCAAGGACACTAGCATGGTGTACATACATCTACATGGTGTGTTGTCATCCTAACAAGATTGTTGCCTCTAGAATCCATAGAGGCATTATACTCCTCCATTGGACATGAAGTGTAACATCTCCTCCCATTCATAATAACTTTGAAAAAATCCTTTGTCTCCATTTTCACCTTTTAAATGCCTATCTCACTGATTCTTTCATGCTTCTTGATCACCTTCACTCTTTGGGAAATCCTCTTCACTCTCTTCACTCACTTTCAACTCCTTCAAGATTTTCCACTTGCAAGGAAGTTGCAAGTTGACACTTGGTCAAATCAGTCTCTTCATTCTTAGGGAAACATCGGTCTTTAAAGGCTTGGACACTCGCTCCTTCCACTTGACTTGATTGCACTTTGTTGAAGGTGATATCACTCAACTTCCATTTTACTTTGCATTATTCTTTAAATATTATATAATATATTTTTGTTCAAATATTTCTTGTTATTCTCTTTCAATATCTTTCCTTTATCATATTTCTCCAATTGTTTCTATTTTTTTGTCCATGGTGGTGGAAACACCAAACCGAGGGACTGGTCACGGTAGTCCTCTAAACACAACCCCAAAATTTTCTCATATTTTGTGTGTAGTTTCTCCTTTGGGTGAAGATATTAAATATACCAACTCATGGGTAGGAAGGTGCACTTTCCTTACCCCTCCTTGTCATTTTGTAATTATATTTAGTCTTAGTTCTCTTCTTGATTATTCTCTTATTTAAGAATTCTTTCTTTTTATTAATCCATCAAACTTCATTCATTAGGTCATTAGTAGGTTTTCCTTAGCTTTTTTTTGTATCCTACACTTTCTTTTAATACAGGCACTAGCAACCTACTAAGATTCCAGTGTGTTGTGCTAAGATTCGGATCTCATGCTCTAGTCCTCTAGCAATAGGCTATATAAGTTGCAATCTAGGCTCTAGAATCTTGTTGTTCTTATTATTTCATGGAGTTTGTATGTTGCACTAAAGGTGTACAATCATCATGCATTTATTTATTTATTTTTTCATGTTTTTCTTGTATCACACAAGTAATAACATGATATCTATACCTATGCTCTCTAGCATTTTAGTTTCTCTTTGTTTGATTTTCAAGTTATAATTATGTACAATCAATTTTATCAACCATAGGTTTCTTTTATTCCCTTAAACAAGGAATGAAAGGAACCATTTTAGGTTGTTCAACCACTTTCTATTTATCTTTGTTAACTTGTTTTACTTTTAGGAGGCACAATGAGACTAATTTGGTTATCTCATTGTCTCTTATATGAAATGGGTGAAGGATTTGCCATGGATTGATCTTGGTTACTTGGAAGGGATTTTGGTTCAATCATGTGTTGATGCATATTGCTAAGGGATCATTTTACTATACATTTTACTATAGGATTTGAAGAAAAATTCTTCACAAGGTCTAACAAGTTCAATAGGCTCAAGCCAAAATAAATATAATGAGAAATTCCCATGAGAAGACATGAGATTAAAGCCACTATGATCCAAGGTAAATATCTCATTTCCAAATGGAAACTTTAAATATTTATACACAACCGAAAGGATGAAATTCATGGAGTGAAGCCATGGGTCCTAAATTCACATGAAATTAATCAGAGGATGAGATGATAGAGAAGAAAAGACATGATGTTTTTGGTCCAACTTGTAGAGGAAGAGTTATTGAACCTATTGTAGGGAAAGAAAAACCATTATACGTTTTAGTCCATGCTTTTGGTTTTTTATAAGTATCTTTGATAAAGCTCATGCACATTATGTACATAAACGAGATCAATTAATATCCCATTATTTGGATTATCATTTGTTCTTCGAGCTATATAAAGAGGACCATCAGGTGTATGTTTAAGTATTTCATTGTGTGAGAAAGAAATGTCAAGGGGAACATCAATTCGGCCCTTGAGAGGTTTAGCTTCAATGAATCCAACCAAACTATCAATAAAGTTGTCTTCATTTTATTTTTTGTTTTCATCATTTGTGTCAACATTCGTCACATGATTCCTTATTTCACTATATTTCACAAACGAGATATTATTGTGAACCCCTAAACCTGCAAATGCACAAAGACAACAAACATGGTTAGATGTTAGATCAAATGCATGTAAAAAAGAGTGAGAGATTCCCCATGAAATCCACTTATTTAAACTACTATTAGGAAATCAAGAACAAAACTCAAATAATATGAAAGTAAATCCTAATTTAGTCAATAGATTGATGATCCCATGGGGGAATTGGTGCCAATGGAGTGTTGCAATTGGCCCTTTCCCAATTCCTAGGTTGCAATGAAGATGATCTAGAAATGGTCAAATCTCCAAAGATATTTGAGCATAACCTTGGTACAAATGTGAAAAATGGTGAATGCTTGGATGTAATGAGCAAAATTAGTTCTTAATTGGAGAGAGTAACTTTGCATGAAGATTGTGGATGAGAAATGAGGAGAGAAGTCTCCAATTTATAACTTTCAATTTGGAAGATCAAGTAAGATTTAAGCAATGTTGGATTAAAGATAATCCAATGGCATTGTGCCACTTGTCCACATGTGATTGAATGAGGAATGAGCACATTTTGACCAATGTGCATGATAAATGCATAGATTTGAATTTTAAACTGTGAGATGACTTGTTGAAGAGGGAAGAGAAATGAAGTTAATGTCACTTGGCTCAAGGTCAAGGACATGTAAGAGGTCTTAAATGCCCTGTTGGAAGGACTAAGTCCATTTGAACTTTTGAATTCAAATGAGGGAATATTCCCTTTTGATGCTTTGTGAGGGAAAATAGATGAATTAATAAATCAAAGTATTTGATTTATTGTGCAAGTTGCATTCTCTAGAGAATTTTAATGAAAGGGGTTAACTTAATCATGGTTTTAATTAAATTATTGAAGAATTAGGTGATGTGACAATTTAGACTTAAGTTTATGAATTAATTTAAGTCAAGAATTCTGAGGAAATTATTTACTAAATAAATGATTTGATTTATTTAATCAAGAAGGAAAATGTTAGATTAAATCAAATAAGTTTTAATATATTTAATTTAATAAGAGGACTTTAGAAAATTTAATCAAATAAAAATATTTATTTAATTAAACAGAGATGTAAGGTTAATTAAATTAAATTGATTAATTTAATCACTGAAAGAGGAAGACTTAATCCAATAAATAATGATTTATTAAATTAAGAGATAGAATGTGATGAAACGCTCAGAATATGATTTAAGAGGAAATTTTGTTAGTGAATTGGGATCAGCTATGCCAAAACAAACTTGTACATTTTCCATGTCTACATTTTGTCCCTCTTTGAAGCAATGTACTTGTTGCATTGATTCAAAGAATAAACTGCTATGATCAAAGGTTTGGGATTTTCTCATTTTTTTCAGATGCCCCACTGCTGCCCCAACGGAAGGATATTGTTGGATACTGCCCCCTCGAGAGATCGAATGAAAATTTTGATTTTTTGGGTGATCTCACGGAAAAGGTGGATAAAGTGCCCGATAGGCCAGAAATGCCCTAGAATGCCAGAAAAATGGATTAAAATGCCAAAAGGGATGCAAAATGACTCTCGGTTTGATGAAAATGGGATCAGGGGACCAAAACCGTAGCCGGAAGGTCAAATTAGGTCAAAAAACACTAATTTTCAGGTTTAAATAGACGTCGAGGGGTCACTTTCAATACATTTGCAATCTTAACCTTCAAAAATTTGACACTTGAGCTCTGAGTCCTAGAGAAAATGGCGCAACAATAGCTTCCTCTACATGTGTTAGAACGAGTACGACTATATCAGCGACTAGTCGCCACAGGACCTGCGGTATGTACCCCTATCCAACTTTTATTTTTCTTGTTTTGTGTGCATTTATTAGGGCTTAGGTACAGTCGAGTCAGTGTGATATAGCATCATAAAAAATTACAAACAGGCTCACACAGTCCTATATAAGACCGCTTGTGCCTAGAGCACCGCGTAGTGCAGTTTGCCATTTAGGGATTTTTGGTTAGTAAACTCGGCCACTTGCCCAAACATCGTCATGTGGGCCAGTTTGTCTAATTTAGCTATCTACGTCCGCCGCGCAATGCAGTTTGTAAAAATTTTCTATCTAAGTCTGTCGTGTAGCACTATTTGGAAACTTACAAACTACGCCGCTTTTGCAAACAGTGCCACTTTTGCTGTTTCAAAAGTGAAAGGTGATACAGACAACAAATTTTTTCTAGGGAAGCTGACGTGACACTTTTCCTTGCGTAAGAGAGACACGAGGTTATTCATTCAAGGGAGCATCAATGGCCAGTACTTGGGAGATTAGAGGATATGCACATATTCCTCTAGGAGCAGCTTGGGATGCTTGGTTTGTGGTTCATTGCTTACATTCCTCCTGTTCGAGCACATCTAGGTATGATGCATGCTTTGGTTGATTGGTGGCATAGCGAGACATCGTATTTTCATCTTCCCACTGGCGAGGCCACCATTACTCTAGAGGATGTCTGGCGCATCCTGCGACTACCCATTCATGGAGAGCGAGTGATTTATGATTTGGAGGAGGATAGGGATGCCTGCTTCGGTGTCATGGGTGTGGATGAGCTCATGCTCTGCAATGGTCAGATAGATTTGGAGAGGTAAGGGGGTATAGCCCCTACTTACAGCCTGATTATGGTCGCCATTATTTATGGCCTTCTAGCTCCTGATCGGCACGACCGATATTTTAGTCCGGGTTGGGGATTAGCATGGCAACAGATGTGCACTCGCCAAGTATGCTATGCTTGGGGACCAATACTGTTGGCCTCCTTGTACATGGATTTACATGAGTTTCCTTACTTGGATGGTCGAGCTCTTCGGGCCGAATTGACCCTTTTGCATATTTGGGTATTTGAGCGGATTCTAGTGCTTCGCCCAGTTGTGATTCCAGTTGTTACACATATTGATGATCCTATGGTGTGGCGGTATGGTGGGGCAAAGACTCACTTCACCCACATGGGCACAAATGGCATAGCCCATCAGCAGTAGGTTCTGGATGAGATGACAATATTTATATGGAGGCCCTATATGGGTATAGGCCCATGGATGGATGATGAAGAGTAGCTCTTCTTTGCTCATCAGGGTAGATTCATGCAGGGTCGAGAGCACACTTTGATAGAGAGATACCTTCCCAAGAGGGTGGCCAAGCAGTTCAGCGAGGTGCAAGATATACCTAATGCTCAGTATATGGCCATCTTTGCCCACAAGACAAAGGAGACAGCATGGGGACCACCTATTCCGGCAGATGAGGCAGTGACCTAATTTAGGCGGTTTGTTGCTTGATCGTGGGCATATGATCAGGGGCCAATAGACGCATGGGTGACTCCAGCGTACAAGGCATGGTTCAGTCTACCAATGAGGTTGACAGTTCTTATGACAGTACTTCCACGTTAGAGGCCTAGAGGTAGGTCACCAGGCAAAGGTCGGGGAGGTGTACCACCTCCTCAGCAGTCACCTCCGAGGGATCAGGTACATCAGGTAGCAGGACAGGATGGGTAGCCCTAGGTGCCACCACAACAGCAACCAGTAGTACAGCTAGCAGGGCAGCTAGCAGGACAACCAGGTCCCCACAATGCACTGATTCAGCAGCTACAGGGCCAGATACAGGTTCTGACAGCTGAGCGAGATGAGGCCTGGCAACAGGTTATTACAACTATAGCAAAGAGACACCTAGCACGATCCGAGAGGGATTAGGAGGTTGGGCAATAGAGGCAGTTAGAGAGTGTCACTTCCACATCCTGGGGTCGTTCAGTTGATATTCGAGAGTACAAAGATGCTATTAGAGAGGCCGAGTACTATTGACAACATTACCGACAAGTAGTGCCTTCAGCAGATAGAGTGCCATATTTTTCCCAACAGACAAGGAGGTGGCTGGCAGAGGCTCATGGTGAGAGGCAAGCAGGGGAGGGTGAGTGCCACAGTCAGCAGCGCTAGATCCTTTTGATCACCAGATAGTTTTGTTCTAATTTTTGATATACGGGCTGTAGTACTTTGGCCTTATTGTACCATGTATTCAATGTACATTTGATCCCATTTGTATCATAATAGTATTTTTGATGATATATATGAGATGATTTTCCCTTTTATGATATGTATGGTGCACATGTATGATATGCGGATGTATAATATGCAAATGTATGATGCTATGAGATGTTTCTATTCTTATGCTTATGTGATGTGATGTATGTAATGGATGCATTTATTTTTGTATATTTTTTGTGTTTTAATGATGTAATGCATGTTGATGATAGTAATGGGTGCAAATGATTATGTATGATGCAATGCTTTTCTTAAGATGTTTAGAATAAAAACTTTATATTATTCTTAGTAACTTGAGATAATGATATGATGCAATGTGTTTTAATGCTAATGATCATGTGGATGTAGGGTGTATGCATGGGCGATGTTTTGATTACTATTATGATACCATGTTAGTGTGGAAATAAGGTAGAAGAATTGCAAAATTAATGAATTAGTTAGGAATTCGGATTTTCAAAGGGTCAATTGCGTTATGTTTGATAACACACATAGGTACGATGCATCGAGGTATAAAGGACCAGGATAGCATGGTACCTAGTGTGATGGACTTTGAATCGACAATCGGATAGGAGCATTCTTGTTCACACTTAACATACATACTTCATTCAGGATGTAGTTCGAACATTCTAAGCATCTCGGACCAAAACACAGAAAAGCAAGCTTACCTATGTGGTCAACAAGATATCTAAAATGTCCTCTCCACAAACCAAATAAAACATATATGACCAGGTTATTTTAGAAGGGTATCCCAAAACATAACAGATAAAAACATAATGATCGTTGCCCCCATTTCTTTCTCTCTAAACCTGTTTTATCTAGGCATCATCGAGAGGTCTTTGAAATGAGTGCAACATAAGATAAGTCATAAAGACCAAGATAAAGTAAAAAAACAAGCTAATGTTCTTCGTACCACTAGCCAAGGCTAAACTACTGTGGGGTACCTGATGCTTATGTCCATTGCAGGAAAGCTTCATCCTAGGACATGTAGTGATCAGGGTTTTAGTGAGACTGATTGGATGATAAGCTTTTGATACTTCGAGTTGACCAACTTGCTTGCTTACTGATCTAGACTTGAGACTCCTGATGATTAGGGTGTTCACTTTAGAACCTGCTAGACTTGCTTTTGACTGACTCACCAAAAGGGGGAAAGCAACGAATGACTTTATTATGAGTGATGAAAAATAGCGAGGTGAGATGGATGCACCATTTTGGATTTTCAGATATTTTGAGGTTGTTTTTGGTATTTTCAAGATTTATGATGAGCAGACTAATTTAAAGACCTATCCTAGGGGTCTCGAGAGTTGATCCATAGATTAGCCTTGCCTTCGTTATATACCCAGAGACCACGTAGTTCGACTGATGATGGACTGACTTCATGATAAGATGGACAAACGGGTTGCCATTTTATTGCTTAAAGGATTGACTTAAGATGCAGACTAGATGGGAAAATGGATTGCCAATGCGACAGACGCCTAAGGACTGACTCTAATTGTCTTAGTTGATGATCAAAGATCAACCCTGCCTATGTTCAAGCTCAGAGATGACATAGTTCGACAAGGTAAAAGACTGACAAGACTCAATGATGAATTTTTGAATTTTTTCTGATATTTAGATATGTTTTTGGATTTTTGAATGATTTGGATGTTTTTGAATTTTTTATTTTTCCGATGTTTTGAGAAGATCTCAAGAATATACACGAATTTGATCTGATGCCGATCCAGGAACATGACCCCAGTGTGGTGTGATAGACTACTTCAATAAAGGTAGGACAAACTGACCTTAGGAATATGCCAAGTAGTACTATGGTGGAATATGATATAGACATCAGCCTAGGCTATGATATGGATGTGAACGGATGGGTGGATGGAGGATTAGTGAAGTGTGATGAAATGGATGAGTGAGTCATGCAGATCCTGGTGGATAGGGAGTGCTTTATTTACACTTGACACCTATTTGCCAAGTTTCCACCAAGGTACTTGTCCAAAGCACCATCGAAGTGGTTTTCACTAGAGGACAATTTTTTTCTTTACTATTTTCAATCCTTTTTTTTTTGATTTTTTGATTTTTTTGTTGTCGCCAAGATGCCTGTTTGCCAGGTTTTCATCGAGGAGACCATTTTTTCAAGACTTTTTCTGATTTTTTTTGTATTTTTTGTTTCTATACCTTGTAAGATTTTAGGCATAAAACTTTTTTAGGTGAGAGTTGTTCAGAGGCTCCTGCAGAGGCTTGCCTTCTTATGTCGACAACTGATATGCCCCCGATTTGTAGCTTGTAGTGATGATGAAGGGTCCCAACTAGTTGGGCTCAAACTTTCCTTTTGTATCCAGGTTTGGTACATTTTTTTGGTTTTCTTTTAGCACAAGGTCACCAACTTGGAAGGTGTGTTGCTTGATCTTCTTGTTGTAGCTCTGCTTTAGGTGATTCTAGCAGACCTGTAAATGATTTAGGGCATCCATGCATCATTCATCTAATAATTCCAACTCATTTAGTCTTGTAACCCTGTATTCCTCATCTGTGATGAGGTTTTGCAAAGATATTCTCAAGGATGGGAGCTCGATCTCGATTGGGAGTATGGCTTCTGATCTGTAGACTAGGGAGAATGGGGTGGCACCTGCCGGCATGTTGATGTTGGTGCGGTATACCCATAAGGCAAGATTTAGATGCAGATGCCAGTCACAACTATAGTCCTTAACTGTTTTCTTGAGGATCTTCATAATGGTTTTATTGGTAGCTTCTGCTTGGCCATTCCCTTATGGGTAGTATGGGGTGGAAAAGCGGTGTTGGATTTTGAACTTTTCACACAAGTCACGGACATCCTGATTCTTGAAGGGTGTCGCATTATTCGAGATAATGGATTGGGGAACATCATATCAGAAAATGAGGTAGTTCAGGATGAACTTGGATATCTGCTTCCCAGTTATTTAGGTCATGGGAATTTCTTTGACCCACTTTGTGAAATATTCGGTGGCGGTGATAATGAACTTGTGGCCATTGGATGAGATGGGTGAGATTTTACCTATGAGATCGAGCCCCCATTGTGAAAATGGCCATGGTGTTAGGATGGGATGTAATTCTTGAGTTGGTGCATGAATGAGGTCTCCATGTTGTTGGCACTGTAGACACCTTCTGACAAAGTCATGTGCCTCTCTCTCCATTGTAGGCCAGTAGTACCTGATTCTTAGTAACTTCTTGGCCAAGGTCATACCGCTTGAGTGCTAACCGTACGTGCCCTTGTGTACCTTAGTTGTTAAGAAATGTAGCAGGGTTCCATTGATACTTCTACGAAAGAGGGTTTCTCCTAGGATGACAAATCGTGGGGACCTTTTGACAAAAGTTCGTTTGAGGTTCAAGGTAATGTTAGCTAGGAGGATTCCTAATCTTAAATAGGTGTAGATTTCATGGTACCAGAGATCACCGGGACCAACGAGTTCACACGCATATTCTGACTCTGGTACCTCGAAAGTGGGTATGAGAAGCTATTCTACAAGGAATTCGTGTTTCGAGACGTTTCCAGGGATGTCTAGCAAGGATCTGACCATTGCCATTGCATCAGCTACTCTATTTTTTTACCTTGGTATCCGCTCAAAAGTGATGTCGATGAATGATTCCTTGAGTCCTTCTACCACCTTCTTGTAAGGCGTAATCTTATCATCCTTAGGTTGATATTCACCGTTGACTTTGTTAATGATAAGTTGTGAGTCTCCATAACCTTTTAGTGCCATTATTCACCACTGCGCTGCAATCTTGAGACCTATGGTTAAAGCCTTGTATTCTGCAATATTTTTGTACAGGGGAATGCTAATTTGTAGGATCTCGATATACAATATCCTTGCGGGGTAATAAAGAACATGCCAAATCCTGATCCATGCTGTGTGAGGGAGCCATCAAAGTATAATTTCCAGTGGTCAGCTGCATCAAGATTAAAAAGGGACTCATCCGGGAACTTTGATAAGAGTAAGTTAACTATGTAGAGGGGAGCTTCTGCTAGCTGATCTATGATGACTTGTCCCTTGATCGCCTTTCGTTCTACATACTCAATATCATGTTCTGATAGTATCATCACCCATTTAGCCATTCTGCCTATAAGCATTGCTTTTGATAATAGATATTTGAGGGGGTCTATCTTGGCAATCAGCTTAATCTGATGGGCTAGCATGTAGTGTCTGAATTTCTAGGCTACAAACACCACTACTAGGAACGCTTTTTCTATTGATGTGTAATTTTGCTCATGCCCCACAATTGTTCTATTGATATAGTAAATGGCCCACTCAGTTCCCTTTTCATCATGTTGGGCTAAAAGGGCACCAAAGGCAGCTGTTGTTGCTGAGTTGTATAGGATCAAAGATTTCCCTACGATCGGTGGCATCAACACAGGTGGTATAAGTAAGTATTCTTTGATTTTGTTAAATTATTGTTTGCACTTGTCATCCCACCCGAATGCTACTCCCTTGTGGAGTAGGTGTGAATAGGCGATCTGTGTATCTGCCAGTTGTGCTATGAATCTCTGGATGGATTGGAGTCTACCTTGCAATCCTCTGATTTGCTTTAGTGTTCTTGGCACTTCCATTTCAAGGATTGCTTTTACCTTTGCATGGTCCACCTCTATGCCCCTTATTGAAACTATGTATCCCAATAGCTTTCCTGATTGCACCCCAAAGACACATTTCTTTGGGTTGAGTCTAACCTTGTATTGTTCTAGCCTATCAAATATTTTACTTAGAGTTGCTTTATGATCCTGTCGCCTCTTTGATTTAGCCAATATGTCATCCATATAGTCTTCGACAGTTTTGTGGATCATGTCATGGAAGATCAACGTCATGGCTCCTTA
Source organism: Sequoiadendron giganteum (assembly GCA_007115665.2). Lineage (NCBI taxonomy): Eukaryota > Viridiplantae > Streptophyta > Pinopsida > Cupressales > Cupressaceae > Sequoiadendron > Sequoiadendron giganteum. The sequence goes on along the minus strand of CM021100.1, from coordinate 367,574,499 downwards.
GTATGTAGCTCCTGCATTTTTCAACCCAATAGGCATTACATTCTAGTAGCAGGTGCCCCAAGGACATGTAAAGGCCATCTTATGCTGGTCTTCCTTTGCTATCATTATCTGATTTTACCCCGAGAAGCCATCCATTAGGGATAGCATCTCATGTCCAACCGTCATATCCACTATCATGTCAATGTTGGGTAGTGGAAAATCATCCTTAGGACATGCTTTGTTTAGGTCTTTGAAATTTGTACATATGCGGATGCCCCCTTTCAGTTTTAAGACTCGTACAACATTTGATACCCATTCTGGATAGTCGATCGGGCATATGAAGCCAACATCCAAAAGCTTTCGTAACTCAATCTTGACGAGCAAGGCTATTTGCGGGTGTATCTTCCTTAGCTTTTGTCTGACTGGTTTTGCTCTGGGGTAAACAACCAAATGATGAAGCACCACCTCTAGATCCAGACCTAGCATGTCAGCATATGTCCATGTAAATTTTACCTTTCTTTCTTTCAAGAATGCTGCTAATAGTTCTTGTTCCTCTAGTAGGAGAGACTCAACATAGAAAGTGATTTGCGGTTCTGTTTCCGTTCCCATGTTGACAGGGTTGCACTGCTCTTCCAGGACTGCTGACTTTTCTTGATGTAAAGCAGTAGGGGGGAGATTGAATACTTGATCCTTCGGCACCTCAGAGAGGTTTTCACCATTGGATGCATCCTTTATTTTTACTGTTTTGTGGTTAGAGAGCGCCACAGTGTGGTTTTCGCTTAATAACCCCGAGCTTATTCTCGATATTTTTCTTTTGCGACTGAAGCATTCAATCGTCTCCCCATAATATGCCTTGGTGTCCAATGTGATGTTGAAGCCTGCCTTGTGATCCCCACATGGAACTGTATCCCTTAGTCCCATAAATTTTGAGAGCGCCTCATCGTTTTTGAATGAGTCTAGAATTGGCGGTCCTCGTTGGTCGTGATCGATGAGTTGTGGGTGTACTAAGGTGATTTGGTGGGTTTGTTGGTTTGACTCAGCTATTGAGGCACTAATCATTAATAGGGTGGAATCCTCAAAGAGCCCAGGAAGGTCAGCTATGGTGTTGTCATCCTCACTACTGGCGCAAACATCAGTGATGTCAAAGGTGAAGTTATCAGGTGGGATACCTAGGCATATGGGTGGTCTAGGAGTGGTTGTTGTTACCTGAGGAGAGGACCTGACTGCCCTTCTGGGAGTACCTCTGCCATGTATGGTTATACTCAGAGGAGTATACCCAAGGCCAAGGTTCCGCATTCTTCTTTCTATAATGATGGGCTCCAGTTGTCCATCGCTATTTCTTCCTAGGCTTTCGTTCCTGTTATAGCCCATACCAAACATCATTTGAAGTCCTCTGCTAGTTTCATCCATGGGTAGGTTGGGGGTGGGCCTTTCATCTTGGTACAATGTGTTTGAGATTTCCTCCTCATCCACATTTTCTCAACTGAGATCCCCCCAACGACGGAATCCAGAAGGATTTTCCCTAACAGTGTGGATAGGCGTTTTGGCTAGCTGAGGTTGTCCACGTGACCTAGGAGATTGTGGTAACTCTCCTACAACAAATGCATTTATTTTCATTCTATAGTTTTCAAATCCATTGTCTTGGATCATATTTTTAATTTCAGATATATCTGGGATGGCGGGTGTGTCTGTCATAGAAGTGGAGGCAAGGTCGGCTGGGTCAATATATGAAGTAGATGGGCCTTCATCATTTTTTGGTACTTGAGGGATCTTATAAAACTTGGCTTCCAAGTTTTTGCAGTAGGAAAAAGGTCCTGGATCCCCATATATAGTGACTTCCTCATTCTGGTGTGAGAACTTGATGCATTGGTGATAAGTCAAGGCCACCGCCTTCATTCCATGGATCCATGGACGTCCAAGGAGGATATTATAAGTTAGGTCGAGGTCAAGGACTTGACAAGTGGTCTCCATAGTTTTCGGTCCCACTTGAATGGGGATTTTGATAGTGCCTTGAGACACTCTTTCTTGGTCATCATACGCCCTTATCGTAATGCTTTTGTTCTTGTTAATGGAATTCTCAGCGAATCCCAATTTATTTATGAGCTTTAGAGAACAAATGTTAAGGCCTGCACCTCCATCCACCAGGACTCTTTTGAATTTATTTTTATGGATAAGCACTTGCAGGTGGAGTGTGTAGTTATGAGATGGTTGCGGGGGGAAATCTTGGTCAAAGAACGTAATGAGATTCGGGGTAACAATATTTCCAACCATAGCCTGAAACTGATCTTTGTCAAGGGTGGCGGAGATGGTGGATGCTGCTAACGCTTCATCAAGGATCTTCCTATGGGCTGCGGAGATTTTCAATAGTGCCATGATGGAAATTTGGGTGGGAGTTCTCTTCAACTAGTCAATGACATTGTAGTCATAGGGGATGGCTTTTGTATTAGAAATGGGGGTCTTAGCTGGTGCCTTAGCAATGGTGACCTTTCTGCCATGTGTGGTGACTCCATAGTCATTGTTGGTTCCTTTGACATTTATAACTATTACCATTTCATCGACACATCCGACTATCTCCTCGTACACTAGATTAGCACTACTGTAATTTTGCTTGCCTTTATTGTTCCACTGATTATTTCCTTGATTGTTCCCTTGGTTGTGGTTTGGCATCGGATTCATGTATATTTTCAAGTCTTGGTTTCCGGCTGGTTGCTCGACATTTATAACGTTATCCTCAATGAGGTATTGCATGATGTTCTTTAACCTCATACAATTGGCGGTGGTATGTCCTTTGACTTTGTGAAAGTCGCAAAGGAGGTTCTCATTGTACCACGGTGGCTTGGTCATGGGTTCCGTGTACTGCTCAGAGTTACAAATTTTGATTAGGTTCTCTTTGACCAATTTTTTCATTATGGACTCAATTGATTCTCCGAGAGCTATGAATTTCTGCTTTGGAGGATACTTGTTGCGGGGAGGTGGTCCTCCTTTATTTCCCACATTATTGATTTGATTGGTGGAAGGTGGTTGTTGTGCAACTACCGCATTAGTCTGCCTGTTGTTGCGATTATGATTTTGCGGTTAATGGTGGGTTTGGATGTTCTGCTTAGGGGCACTGATGACCACTTTAGCATCTACCACGGTGTCGTTTGTGATATTTTTATTCCTCTACCATGTTCGAGGTTTATCATTATAGTTGTTGGATGGGTGGTTGTCTTGCGGCAGAGTGAATGTTGGCATGCCTCCTCGCGTAGTAATGGCTCTTTCGATGTTGAGAACCTTTAGGATGAGTTGATCATATGAAGTGATGCATTGTATTTTTAGGTAGAATGCCAAGTTTTCATCTAGATTAGCTATGATGGTACAAACTTGTTGTTCTTCTGGCATGGTCCATTTGCTTTGATTGGCCTTGGATCACCATCTTTGCAAGAATGATGTGAATAAATCTCCTTTTATTTGCTTTAGTGCTGATAGCTCCTCCAAACTAACATTTGCACCTATGTTGAAAGCATAATTCTTAAGGAAAGCTTCCACGATTTCCTCGAATGTTTTGATGCCCATGGGTAGGTGAGAAAACCATTCCATGGCTGGACTAGTCAGACTACGAGGAAGAGTCGCATTAGATACGTTTCATCATATGCAACCTCAGTGAAATGCACCTGAAATTCCCTAACGTGGTTTTTAGGGTTACCCATTCCATTATACTTGTCAAATTTGGGGATCTCGAATCCCTTTGGGAATGGTATCATGGTGAGACTTCTGTCGAAAGGGTAAGGGCACAAGTTGCCTAGTGTTCTCATGGTTTTTCCTACTTATAATTCCAACACTTGCTGCGAAAGAAGTTTGATTTGTGTTGCAACATCTTTGCTCGGATTAGGATGTGGAATGAATGTGTTTTGAGGTGTTTGAGGCGTTTGATGGGTGGGAAGAGTACTAGTGGGCATTTGCTGCAAGCTCTCTTGCACGTTCAAAGCTTAATGGTATGCCTACATTTGTGTCAACAATTCTTGTTGTTGATCTTGCTATTGTTGTTCCAACAATGCTTGTTGCTGGTCCATCTGTTTTTGTTCCCATGAGGCCTTCTGTTGGTCAAGCTATTGTTGCGCTAACAAGGCTTGTTGCTGGTCTAGCTTTTGTTGTGCCAAAAAAGCTTGTTGTTCATCGAGTTGCTGTTGTGCCAACAAATTTTATTGATTAGCTTGTTGTTGCCCCTAAAATTTTTGCAAGGCTTGTTGGTATGCTTGTAGATGGATCACTTACAATTGTGCTTGGTATTGTGCCTGGGCTTGTTGTTGGCCTTGAACTTGCGCTTGTACTTGAGCTTGAGCTTGAGCTTGTTCTTGAGCTTGTGCTTGAGCTTGAGCTTGCGCTAGGGCTTGAACTTGAGCTTGATCTTGAGCTTGAGCTTGCGCTTGGGCTAGGGCTTGTTCTTGTGTTGTTGCTTGATCTTGAGCTTGTGCTTGAGTAATCTTTGTTGGTTGGCCTTTTGAATGGTCTGGATTAGGGTGGTAAATGAATTTGTTGTGTTGGCTTATGGTGGGATTGATGGTGGAATGGGAATGATGCCAACCATTGTGATAGGTGAAAGGGTTATGGTGATGGTTGGGATTTGGGTTATTGGAGGGGTGGTTGACATGTTTGGTCCTTGAGAAGGTATTCTTTGAGATAGTTGAGGACCAATTGATGTACTTGTGGGGGTGGTTTGAATGATCATGATTTGTTGTTGTGAGGCTACGGGAAAAGAGAGGGAACTTGATGCAATGTTCATATTTCCCAGATCTGAGAAGCTATCGATGTTTTGGGGAGGAAAACCCAATGTGAGAGGTGATGTGGTTGTGAATGGAAATGGGGGTAGAGGTAGTAGGCTACCCTGGAAAGAAAAAGGATCAACAACTTCGGTTGTTCTAAACAAACCACCTTCTCCTTGTGGTAGAGAATTTGGTATGTTTAACTGATATGCAGGTCTAGCATGAAATGAAGATGAACCAGTGGGTTTATAGAATGTGAGTGGGACGTATGTATGTAATGGATTTTCTGGAACAAAATTATCTAGTATGGTGTTGAAAACTAACTCTTTGTTGGCCACAAGGTGATTCCTTTGTAACTCTTGAAACATGGCACTCCTCTTGTTTGCATTTGGTGAGGCTGGTGTGATGGCTAAGGTGGTGTGAGGTACTTCTTGATTGATATTTGACATTGGGGATGCATTTATAAGGGGCATGTTCATACTAGTGCTTGCACCAAGGTCTAGAGGGAACTGGACCCCTCCTCCTGCTAATGCGTTTAAGTACTTGAACATGGCACTAACAATTTAGTGGTTCTCTGGATCGTGAACCATTTTCATTATTTCGGATTGTGTCATCCCCATGTCTTCATTGGTGATATCCTCTTGATGACACTCCTCTTGAGGATTTTATGATGATAAAGGAGAATTAATTGGGGGATTGCTTGATCCTGCAAGGTTTATTTCGGAGGTTAACTGACTCATGTTCATGGAAGTTGATATTTCGCTGATATTCTCCATGTCCTTCTTGTATTGAGATCTTGTTTGAACCATAAAAAATAGGGATCATTTGATCCTATCCTTTTAGGCTCAAAAGGGAAGAAATAGGGGAGTAAATGAACAAAGAGGGTGGTAATGATGATGGGATAAACGGATGAAATGAGTGCATGAAACCTTTTGGAGAAATTTTGAAGGGTTATCCTAAACTGTTAGGACTTAGATTGATTGTGATAATTTGACTAGATGCGTTAAGTCAAATAGGATTGTAGTGAAGTTTTATTCCCTAGGAAGTTGTGTTATCCTAGGGGAACTTGCACAAATGGATGAATTGGCTAGGTGTGTTAATCCAATGTGATTGTGAACTAATGAACCTCAGGAAGTTGCATTATCTAGAGGTAAATTCATCCAAGAGATTTGACTATTGTGGCTAGGTGTGTTAAGCCAAAATAAGATGATGTTGATTTAGCCCTCTTAGTTTAGCATGACTGATTTTAAAGTTCTCAAGAAGTTTGATGGTGGGATGAGATTTGATTGGTGGAGAGATGAATGAGGATGATGACTTTGATCCTAGACTTGAACCTAGACACAACTCTGTTTACAAGACCTCGGTGTTGAAGAACATGCTAGACTTCCTAAGTGAGAAAATCAAATCTTTCAAAAAGTTCGGGATTTTGTTGATAGTAAAACGCATACAAAGTCGGGTTATTCCTTGAAGCCTTTTTGTAGAAGTTGTATACAAGTCTTTCTCTTACTTCAAGGAGCATCTCAAGGCATTGTTCATGGGTTTTTAGACTTATCCTCTTAAACTTGGGTTTTGAAATCTTGATCTTTCGGGAAATCATTGGAAACAACACATATGTGGTTCAATTTGTCTATTTATCTTGGCTTAATGAATTCCTTTTATCAAAGACACTTGCTTGCTTACGTTTCAAACTATATGTCTAATGTCTCATTTTCTTTCTCATCCCACAAGGTCCATTATGTGGAAATCGAGGAAAAAGGGAGAAAAGTTCCCTATATTTAACCTTATTGAAGACAAATGATGATAGAATCTAAATAGTTAGAAACCTCTAAGGATAGGATCCCTAGGTAAAGCAAGAGTGCTCAAATTCGTCAAAGGGGTTTGAAATTTGGAGGTCTTGTGAATGTTCATTTTTTGCAAATGTTTTTGAGAACCAAGCAATGTGTTCTTTCCTTCCAAGCACTTTTACAATCCTACGATGATGAGGCAATATCTTGTTGGGTTCCCACTTGGATAAATTCAGGTGCACATATCTTGTGTGAATGGCTAAATTCTTGACCACACTCACTCCCCTCCATGGCACACACTTCTCGGGTAAGCCAAGCATTAGTACCCATGAATCTCCCATGGCATACCTTCCATTTCTACAACAAGACCACATGTATAATGTGGGGCGGCTTCAAAGGACATGACCTTTTGCACCAACAAGATAGACAAGGTTTTGGCCTTTTTCTAAACAAAGGGTTCTAATGCGAGCATTATGTTCATGGGGGATTATCCAACATCAGCGAGAGTCCATTTCTACCCATCTCGTCGGAATAATCCTCGTGATTCTTGAACTTTCCTCAAGGATCCACACTTATATACCGGTTGGAAGTCACTTGGCTTTAGCGTGTTCCCGGTTGGGTCGTTCCCTTGGGTGAGTACATTTTCCCACAAGGGAGGCCCTCTAAGATAAACAAAAGTGACTTAACGTATCCCGTCATTCACACAACCTTTGTTGAAAAAAAAAGGGGAGAACCTCTGCAATATGTCGTGCTCACACTCGCATGTTTTGTTCAATTTTAAGATGCCCAAATTGAAATGTGGGGGCAATCTTTTATGCAACTTAGGGTCATTAAAAGTACTTTTGATTCTCAAGGTCGCCGTGAAGCGCGAGAGAAGCGCATACGTTATTTTAAATGACACTACTTTGCCAAAAAAAATACAAAACACAAAGTACACATGTTCATTTTTAAATTCCTCAAAGCAATGATGAGTTCTTTTTAAGCACCAAATGAAGTGTGAGATTACCTTGTTCAATTGTTAACCTTTAAAAAAAATCTAGTATGTTTTTCTAAGGTTCTTTTTAGCCCCTTGGCAACTTTTGAAAATAAATTTTATTGTTTATTTTAGAACCCAAAAGAAATTTAGTGTCCTAAGATCAAAAGAACTTATCAAATTCCTTAAAGAGTGTCGAAGAACACTTTAGTGTTTAAAAACACTTTGTACAAAATGAGCATGGTGTCATAAAAAAATTTGCTTGTTCTTTTTAAACCCAAAGTAATTTAGTGTTCCTAAGGCCAAAGATTTCTTAACAAGTTTCTTAAAGAGTGTTGAAGAACACTTTAGTGTTTAAAAACACTTTGGGTTGGTGAACATGATATCATGATAAACTTCCTCCTTTGCTCCAACCTCCAAAATGACAGAAAACCAGAGAGAAATAAAGACAGAAAACCAGATTAAAGATTAAAAAATCCTAAATTTAAAAAGCACATGTCAATTTAAAACTTCACTGTCTTCTTGCCGCGGAGTTTGCAAAAGCGGTGGAGTTTGGAAAAGCGGCGCTATATAGCACCACGTGGTTGACTTTGCGTGGCGCTCTGCAGAAACAGAGAGTGCAAAAGCGGTGCGACAAAGGTAAGCGGCGGAGTTTGGAAATTTGAATTTTTTAGGCAGGAAGGCAGGCGTGACAAAGTTTGGAGAAAGCGTGGTGCGATATAGGGCTAAACCACTGAAAGTGGCGCAGTATAGCCCCACGTGGTGGAGTTAAGATTTTTTAGAAAAGACGACAGGCAGGGAGAATCCACGTCGATGTTTGGGAGTTTAAACATGGGTCAATATAGTGTCACGCCTCTGGGAGCAGCGAAGTATTATGCCGTGGTCCTGAAAGTGGCGCAATATAGCGCTGTGCGGCTGAGTTTGCTGTGTCTGCAAAAAAATTTCAAAAACCATAGAATTTTTGAAAAATGTGATTGAATTTTTGATTCAAGCCCTCCTTCTAGCACCAAAATGTGAACCCCTAAACTTGCAAATGCACAAAGACAACAAACATGGTTAGATGTTAGATCAAATGCATGTACACAAGAGTGAGAGATTCCCCATGAAATCCACCTATTTAAACTACTATTAGGAAATCAAGAACAAAACTCAAATAATATGAATAAGGTGGATGTGGTATGTGTTCAAAGGAGAAGTGAATCATAAATTTGTGAGCATATGGATTAGGAAATATGAGGTTGGAATGCATAAATATAGAAGGGTTCCTAGGGGAAATACCTAAGGTCACATGGACATTTCTAATAGGTTGTATGGTTATACTAATAGTTGGGCTAGTGTATGTCAGAATAAAGGTCAAAGTTATGGAAGAAGGAATTGGATTTCAACCTTAAATTTAAGTATATATCAAATCTTGAGTGCAACCATTCATTATAGTGACATGTTTATCAATAATGTGGGATAGGATATGAATAATCTCTATTCCATGTTTATTTTAAACCATTCATCTTTGGAACACCAAATTTTTTGTGGAAATATGTAGTCTCTCGTACTTATATGGCTTTGCACCTAAAATGAGAGAGTTATTTCCACTCTAAAATCTAGGAGGGCTCATTCAAAGGATTTAATGAAGATTTTAGTACCCACTTAGGGTCTCTAACACTTCTAGGGTTTTCACATGAAAGGATAGAGAGGGATACAAAAATGCTAATGTTATATTCAATATTATGTGTTAATGGGGTAGTGTGAATGTGTGAATGATGTAAATTGAAATTCCCTAAATGTAATAAACTATAAATAGAAACTAAATAGTAATGTAAACCCTAGAAAATGCAACTATATTTGAAAACATAATGTTGTATGCAAAAAAACCTAGAAAGATGAATAAGAATGTACATAAAACAAAACAAAGAAGTTAAAAAAAAAGCATGCACCTGGAAATATGTTGAGGACTAGGATGGAATCTGGAAATGTTGTTGAATTGGAATATTTGGCCTATTGGGACACTTACACCATTCTGGGTGACCTATACCTAGATCTGGAAAATTACACCACAACTTGTTTTGAACAAATGGGTATCAAAATCTTTTGAAAAATCTAAAAAACATGCACAGTGGGACTAAGTCACCACTATTGGCAACCAAGTCCCTTTTAGCTTTTCAAGAAATCTAAAAGTGGAATCTCGATCCTCAGTCTACACTTTCTTCTTCTCAAAGTAATTGGATCTAAAACATTGATTCATGACCTCTAAGAGACTTTTAATGAATGATTTCTCCTAGCCAACAAAGATATTCCCTGAACAAGTCTTCAACCCATTCTTGGATGATCTTCAAACTTCCAAGATACCTAAATCTTCAAACACACAAAGAGAGAGCAAGATATTTTGATTGTTAAGGATTGGGGGTTTGCCTTGGTCAAACCCCTTTGTAGATAATTATATCAAGTGATGAAATGAAATGATAAAGCATGAAATGTGAAGAAAAGGATTTAGTACCTTTCCATGATGAATGATTTTGAATGTCTATAGAAATGTAACCCTTGAATTCTTCAACAGAGGATGTCTTGATGACTTAGGGTTCAAACCCTCACTTTCTTGAGAAGAGTAGTGGACGGAATAGTGAATAATGAGTGGTGTTAGGAATAATAATAAAATAGGATTTTTTAGGCTTATTTATAGACAATGCACCTAAAACACCCATTATTTGATCCTTAAGGCCAACATTAAGGAGAAATAAACTAAAACCCTATCTTTTCCTGCTTAGAACCTCAAAAATAGCTCAAATGGGACTAGGTCATCACCTTGGGCAACCTCATCCACTTGGATAAGACTAATTCACCTAGATGGCTGACCTAGTCCTACAGGGGCCCTTTTTCCAATTGGATTGTTCGGAAGTCATGAAATCAAGTTTAGATGATGATTTTATCAAATATTTGATCAAATTAAGCCTCAGGATACACAATAAGGGGTCATAGGGGCCTATAAATGATGATGAAAAGGGGTTATTTAGGTTGAAATTTGTAAGAAAGGGTCCAAATGATTGAAAAGTGTTAAAGGCTAGAATTTTTGGCAAAATATTTATCCCCCACTTTAGTGAGAGGATGAACTTACTTTAAACTCAGACTAAAGTAGCCCAAGTGGAGATGGTGAAGAATGAGAAAGTGAAAGGAGGTGGTCAAGCCCACAGGATTCATGATTCTAAGCCAAAAAGACATCGGTGCAAGGACACATTCAACAATGAATGATTTGTAGAAAAACAAGATACATGATCATGCAATGACAAGAACTAGAAGGAAAGGAAGAATGAGGTGGAAAAGATACACTCACTCTGGGACCACAAAACATCAGGTCGTTCATGGGGTGAGTTGTCCCAAAAAAGTGATTTAGTGAGAAAGTCATTCCATTGTATTAGCTTCCCACCGTATAATGAGAAAGTCATGCTAGTGTGTCAACTTCCCACTATACTAACCATACCAAAGTTACCTCACTTGATAAATTTGATAAGGCACCACAATTCTTGTGTAAATTCTTTTGATTATTATATAAATATTTTGTTGAAAGGGATTTTTCTTAGTTCATGCGGGGTCTTCTTCTTAGGGTCTAAAATTGTTCCTAATGTCTCCAAGATAGGACAAGTTAGGGTGTTAGATCATTATCCATGGGATGCTTCATTCACATCAAGCCACTTCAGTTGATCATACACTCTTGGAAGCCATCAAACCCAATGACACCCAAGAAGAGGACACATCACAAGAAAAGAAAAATAACACCATGAATTTTTTTTAAAAGATGTTGTCTATGTATGCCCCCACTTTTATGTAGTTGCTACACCATCACTATGAGAAATTTATTTAAATTAGCAAAGGATAAGGGAAGAGAGACATGAGAGACAACTTAGAAATCCCAATGCCAAGTCATATGTTTCTAAGTAAGGTTGCATCATGAAAAGGTAGTATGTCACATGCGATTCAACTTAAGACACATCATCCATGTCCCAAGCTTTGTTTTATAATTTAATGAAAGGTTAATGATGAGTCAAAAGAGACAATGACAAGTGACATACTAGAAAAAGGTTGTGTAACCCCTTGCCCCCATTTAGTGCAGGGCATAGGTGAATCAAGGATGTTTGATGGTATGCTTCTCCTCGCGATGGATGTGAAACATGCAATAGTGTACATATTATGATCCTACAACTATTACATGGAAAGGATCATAAACTAATGTTATTTATGGGGAGAAGAAAATGATTTTTTGGAAAAGTTAGCCTTGATAGTATATACTATCATATATGTAAGTAATGTCATTGTAACTTGGGTGGGGTGAAACATTGTTCTTAGGTGGGTGAAGGATTAGAGGATGCTCAGGATTTCCAATAGGAAATGAGGATCTAATGGACACTTGCATATGAATAACCTTAGTGGGCTTGGATTGACATATGTCTAAGAAAGGGAAATTAAGTATCATCTTCTTACCAATACCCAAGGAAGAGATATGACTATTTCTTGAAGGAAGTGCAACCATGTTATTGTTTTCTGTCACCATGATACCTTCGCTAGTAGGAGAGTAATTAGGAGAACTACAAACAAGATTTTTAGGACATTCATTGTTTGGTTATACACTATTGACTTCATCACAGGTAAGGGAATGATCCATGGTGGCAGTGTCTTGTTCCATAATAATATCTTCTCCACTTATAGGAGAGATATTAGGAGAGGGGGAAAGTTGATTGTTGTGATTGTTAGTGATTGCATTATTTTCCACTAAGGTTTCATTCTTTGGTGCCATAGTGTCTATCCTAAGAAGAGATCTTTTCAGAAAGTGATAAATAATAGGTTTATCACATGGCATGATTAGAGTTAGTAAAGTAGCTTCATTTCTCAAAGGAGAGGAATTAAGAGAAGAATAACTGGGAATTAGATGGTTACCAATGATTGGACTTTTTTGCTCAAATTGACCCTTCCAAAAGTGAGGAACATTAGGAAGGAGAGATATATGCTATAACTCTAAATCATTTGGCTGCTTGATACCAACATTGTGTCACCAAAAAGTGTAGACTTTGACACTTTTTTCTCATTTGGACCTTTTCTTGTGGATTTTGGACCTTCTTCAGCCTCTTTTTACCCCATTTCAAGCCTTGTGCCAAAGTGTCGTAAGGTGTTGTAAAACATTTTCACACTGCCTAGGCTTGTCATCACTAAATCAACCCTTTAATGACCCCTTAACAATCATACATGTCTTATCACAATGTGTTTTATGAAAAAAATCCTGACAAACATAAATAATTACATTTTAATCCCCGACAAACAATGAAAAATCCCCATGTGCACTAGGTCGCCACCTTGGATGGCCTAGTCCAATGTGGCATAAAATTCAAATTTAACTTAAGTTTCTTTCGATATTTTCTCTAAAACCCTAAGGTCGGCCTATATGGTGTTATTTCGAGAAAATTAGGGCATAAATTGTATAAATAAGCTTCAAAACCCTAAATTATCATTAGAGACCCTCATTCTTCTTAGCTCACATTCCTCTCATCTCCTCTTCCTCTCAAGAAAACTAGGCTTTGAGTATTTTAAGTCACCAAGGAATCTCTCTCAAGAAGCATTCAAGGGTTGAATCTCCATTGCTACAACTCAAGATAAAACATCATGGCAAGGTAAACTCCATCACTCTCATTTTTTTCATGCTTCTTTACATTTCTATCTCCATTTGGTTTGATTACTCAAAAGGGGTTTGACTAAGGAAAACTCCTAATCCCTAACATTCAACAAGTTTTCATTTTTTTGTGTGTTTTGCAGGTCTTGTAGGTAGATTTAGTAAAGGACCAAGGTGTAAGATCATTCAACATATCATCCAATATATCTAAGGTTGATGAAAACCTAGTTGAAGCTTGGAAGACACTCATAGATCTAATATTGCATTTTCGAGATCGGATACCTGGAGGAGCAAAAAATATAGACAAAAGGCTCTAGATTCCACTTTCAGATTCTCAAAAACCTAGAAGAGGACTTGGTCACCCATAGTGGTGAACTTGTCCCTTTGAGCATGCTTTTTGGGCATCTTCACATTTCAGGACAAAATTTTGGCAGAAACAAGCTCTGGACCAGTTTTCAGGAATCTAGGACTAGGTCTCCTAGATTGGCACAAGTGTCCCTTTTGGCTTCTGCACCATTTTCATCAGCATTCTAGACCTCCATCAAAAACTTCTTTTATTTCCAATTGCACACCTCTCTCATCTCTAATCTTTTGTTTTAGTTTAGTGTATATTTCTTAGGTCATTTAGATTAATGCTTGCATATCTTCATGTGTTTTCCAACATCTTTTACTTTCCAATAGTTTGCATTCTATAATTAGTTTCATTCTATTTAAGCATTTAGGGAATTTCACATGGATCACATTAAGCCCCTAAAATCCCCATTCCTTTGAATGAACTCATCAACAATCCTTTAGTGTGAAAGAGAGACCAGTCTTCCAAAATTAGCTTCTAGGTGAGAAACCCTAGAAGCTCTTTGGGGAATCCTCTTTCCCTAAAGAGTAATTTTTTTGGTGGATCATTTTGGTGAACTTGATATTTTTGTACCCTTGTTTTTTGACTTAGAGTCCTTCTTCATCCTAGGTTTTCATTACATTGCATTTTCGATTGTTTTGTTGCATCCTAGGTTTTCGTATTTTTACATGCATGAAAGTGTATATATTTTGCATTCTTGCATCAAAAATCAGTGTCATTCATCCAAAATCTACACCTACATTTAATCCTCTGGTTATCCAACATCATACCCATCCTAAACAGTTGCAAATTTCTGGAATTTTTGAGAAAAACCCTAACTAGGATTAATTCGCCACTTTGGGCGACCTAGTCCCTGTCCAATTTTTTTATTGTTTGTTACAAAGTCAGAAACCTTATTTATGTGCTTCTAGACCTCCTAATACCATATAATATAAGTCTAAAAAGTTTTGTGAACATAAGTTTTCTGATTCTAACTCAAAATCATCAATTTAACATTGTCATTTTTGCTATACCTTCATCATTAGATCTACAAAATATTTACATTTCTGCACTTTTGCATCAGATTACTAAAACTAATTTTCACTTTTTCATAAAAAATGTTCATATTCCTAAACTTTTGCATTATTTTGTTAAAAGTGATTTTCATTTTAGCATGTACATTATATACATTCTTAAAGCTTAGCATACATTGGATAAAAATGTTCTGTAGTATTGCATATACATTGTTTATCTTGCTGATACATTGCATACAATGGTTACATATGGTTTTCACTTTTATTCAAAGAATGTTAGTAGCTTACATAACAAGACATTCAACACACACTTCACTACCCTCTCCCTATGAGCATGTTGTAGTGTATGAAGGAACAACCTTTTAGATTCCTAACAATCATATTAGTTCTTCTCCTAATATCTCTTCTCTTAGTGATGAACATATTTTGTTAGAAGAACCAATTAATGATGGTTATGATAATCCTAGTTGTTTCTCTCCTCCTACCTCTCTTAGTAGACAAGACCTTACCAACCAAGACAACACAAACATAGATAATCATGACAATAACATTTCCTTTTCTCCTAGTAGTTCTCCTAGTTGTGAAGAACATACTTTGTTGTTAGAAAACACAATTAGTGAAGGTCATGACCATATTCTTTATCCTCCTTCACCTCAAAACATCCTTATTGAGAATAACCATTCCATCATTAATCCTTCCCCTATTAGTGATGAAGCCCTTTTAGAAGAACCAACCTTTGCTTCTGTTGCACCATTGGTTTGTAGTTCTCCTCAAACCCTTCCTCCTAGGGAAGATATCATGATTCTCGATAAGGATAACCATCACCATAGTAATATTACATCTTTAGAAGCCAATAAAGAGATGGGCATGTGTAGCATCATCATGGAAAAATCAGGCCCTTAAGTGGCAATAAAATTCAGAAAAATCAGAGTTAGGCAACTTGACGTAAAAATTTGAATAAGTTAACTATATTATTTCAAAAATATGTAAGAATAAAATATTTTGAAAATTGAATGTAGTTTCTAAAATACTAGGTTTATTTTTATTTTTAAAATATCTATTTGGTGAAAATTTGAAATTTCAATGCAGTAGTACTTAAATTTCAGGGAAAAAATAAGAAGTAGGTGTCTGTCTGACCACCCTCACCACAATAAAATGATAACATTTTTTTTATAAGATTTTAGATATAAGTAGAAGACTCATGTCTCAATGTGATGCATATTTTTTTGTAATTTTTTTCCAAGTAAATAATTAATTATTATTTTTTTATTACAACTTTTTAAAAATATAAAAACTCATACGTTTGACCACCTTAACTTGGTCAAAACTTCATGAAATTCATTTTTTTTTTTTATCCTATAGTATGTGAAGCATAGAATATGACACATGTTTTAGATTCAAAAAATGTGATACCCTTTGAAAGCTATATATGTTTTTCAATCAGCCTATCAATAAGGACTTTAGTCGTAATTCAAATAGAAAATTAATAATAATTATTTATTAAATTCAAAGTAAAGTATAATTTATATTGGTGGAAAGCTAAGAATCTCCTTTAAAAACCCTTTTCATTTCATCAATTTTGGGAAAAAAAAAGTCGCCAGCCACATGAGCCATCATATCACTTACATATCGCCACTTTTTGGCCCATCATGATCCTGCACATACCTAGACACTCTTGGCCTCTTCCTTGATCAAATATGTTAATATTATTCAACCTCAACTTTCCCTTTATCCCCCTTCCACCAAACCCAAACCTTTATTCATCCTCTACCCACCTACCCATAATCTGTTGCAACAACCGAGTCAAGATACCATTTCTCATACACATTACACCTATAATAACGTACATTCCCAAATATCACCCTCCACTTCTTTACCTTTACCTAATCCCATCTTACCTGTTGCCCCTTGCCTAAATTCCCTCCTTAGGGAGTATGAAATTATTCATCAACTAAGGCATATTCCTGCTAAAATATCCTTATGGGACCTTTTTCAAGTCTGCCTCCATTACCACAACATTATGAAAAATTCCCTACAAAAATTTCCTATCCCTTTTAATGAGCCATCAACTGACATATCAGCCATTATTCATGGAATAAATTCTGATATTGTTTTTCACCAAAGTGAGCTTCCTCCTTTGGATGTACAAAAACAAAATGATGCTTTCATGATAATCTCTCAATATAAAACAAAAGGGATAAAGAGAACTCTTGTAGATACAGGTTTTTCCCTTAATGTGTCTAGTGTGAGCCTTTTGGATAGGAGTGGCATAGATAGATCCCACATCCAACCTGATTCTCTCTCTATCTCAAGATTCAACAACGACACTAAGAAACCGTTCAGTGTGATCACTATTCATCTTACAGTTGGAATGGCCACATTAGACACTACAATCCATGTTATGCGTCATCAGGTTTCATACAATATTATCTGAGGTAGGTCATGAATCCATGCTATGAATGGAGTGCCTTCCACACTTCATTCAAAGATGAAGTATATCTATAATAACAAAGTGTACACACTTGATGTTGATCTTGAACCTAATAGCTGCTTACATATTGACAAATCCGAAGAGAATTACTTGCATACCTTAACATCAACCACCCAAGTGGACCCCACACATCAACCAAACAAAGAGAAACATCTTGAACAAATCACCAAGCTCTTAGATGAGGAATGGGGTTCCTTAGACTTCACCCATCCCTTAATGGGAGCGTCCAAGATCATAGACAACAACTCTAAAAAGGGATACATAGTCTTGTCAACACAAGTCTCGGTCGGTGCTTCACATGCATCACATTACTACAAGTACTTTTCACTTTTGCATATACAATGTTCATATTCTTAAACTTTTGCATTAGTTTTTTAAAAGTGCTTTTCATTTTCACACGTACATTATATACATTCCTATAGCTTCGCATACATTGGATAAAAAACAATTGTACTATTGCATATACATTATTTATCTTACTAATACATTGCATACAATGGTTACATATGTTTTTCAATTTTATTCAAAGAATGTTAGTAGCTTACATAACTAGACATGCAACACACAATTCACTCCCCTCTCCCTATGACCATGTTCTAGTGTATGAAGGAAAAACCTTGTACATTCCTCACAATCACATTAGTTATTTTCCTAATATCTCTCCTCTTAGCGATGAAGATATTTTGTTAGAAGAACCAATTAATGAGAGTTATGAGAATCCTAGTTGCTTCTCTCCTCCTACCTCTCTTATTAGACAAGACCTTACCAACCAAGACAACACAAACATAGATAATCATGACAACAACATTTTCTTTTCTTCTAGTATTTCTCCTAGTTGTGAAGAACATACTTTGTTGTTAGAAAAAATAATTAGTGAAGGTCATGATAATATTATTTATCCTCCTTCACCTCAAGACATCCTTATTCAGCATAACCATTCCATCATTGATCCTTCCCCTATTAGTGATGAAGCCATTTTAGAAGAACCAACCTTTGCTTCTCTTGCACCATTGGTTTGTAGTTCTCCTCAAACCCTTCCTCCTAGGGAAGATATCATGATTCTTGATAAGGATAACCATCACCATAGTAATATTACATCTTAATTATTATTGTGGGTGAAAGCGAGATGAGATAGGTGCACCATTTTGGGTTTTTCAAAGATTTGGATGTTTTTGGAATTTTGAAATGTTTTGAGGTTGTTCTGGTTTTTGTATTTTTGATTTTTTGGATTTTCGAGATTTCTGACCCAGAGACTAACTTAAAGACCTATCCTAGTCTCAGGAGTTGATCAATAGATTAGCCTTGCCTATGTTATACATATAGAGACCAAGTAGTTCGATTGACACAGACTTGACTCAATGATGAGATAGATGGGAAAGAAGATTGCCAAATTATTGTGACGGATGCCTAAAGGACTGAACTAGGGTGTCTTGGGGAATGATCAAAGATCAACCTTGCCTACGTTCAATCTTAGAGATGACGTAGTTCGACAAGATGATGATACCTTTGATTTTTATTTTATTTTCAAATTTTTGATGTTTTTGTATTTTTGATATGATTTAGATATTTTTGGATTTTTGCATGATTTTGATGATTTGGATATGGATATGTGATGATATCAGTGCTCTGTTTTGGGATTTTTTGAAAACTAAGCTAAGGTCGATTGATCAGATTGAAGGATCCATGATGATAATAACATTGTTGAGGATACACAACAATGCAAGGATAGTGTTTAAGCAACACGAGGATGATGATAACATTGTTGAGGATACACAACAATGCAAGGATAGTGTTAAGAAACACAAGGATGATGATGAACTGATGATGATAACATTGTTGAGGATACACAAAAATTCAAGGATAGTGTTAAGCAACACAAGGATGATGATGGATTCATGATGATAACATTGTTGAGGATACAAAACAATTGAAGGATAGTGTTAAGCAACACAAGGCTGATGATGAATTCATGATGATAACATTGTTGAGGATACACAAAAATGCAAGGATAGTGTTAAGCAACACAAGGATGATGATGAATTCATGATGATAAAATTGTTGAGGATACACAACAGTGCAAGGATAGTGTTAAGAAACACAAAGATTGGGAAGGATATCTCGAGATGATGATGGAGTGATTGGATTTTGATTGACTAGGATTTTGAAGCTTGATTTGGAACATAATTGGTTTGATTATTTGATGTTATGTTGAAGTACACATTAGATGCAAATGATATTGATTGTTTTGGAGTGTTGTTCGATGAAAGATAAAGATTGATAAGGAACATCTTCTTGTCAAAATATGCCATGGGCTAGTGATTTGGATTTTTTGCTCAAAAATGCTTGACCAATTTTATTTTTATGTTTTCCAATGTTTGGATCACCACATAAGTTGGAGGATATATATCAAGATTTATTCCTGAAGCAAGATACAAATATATATCCCCAATAGTTAGCAATGCAGGGAAGGCCATGGGTGGATGCTTGCATCGGTATCTGAATGGATAGATACAGTAATCCTACAAAGGATGCCAAGGATTATCTTGCAATAAGATGTTCAAATAAAGGATTCTCATTTGGATAATGCTTCATTGTTTAGACAATGTTGGGTAGGATAGGATCAATGAAAATGACCCATGTCAAGATGTTTACCATAACCAAGTGTAAAGTCTGCACCAAAATTTTCCAAGATCAAGATGAATGGATTTATTATGGATGGGATGAGATGCTTTCACCTAAACTAGTGCACATAGATGCTCAATTCTACACATGATGCCTGTTTTCCACATTTTCATCATGGTACCTGTCCAAAGTGCCACCAAAGTGGTTTTCACTATAGGACGATTTTTTTTTCTTTACTGTTTTCAATCCTTTTTTTGATTTATTTTGGATTTTTCTAAAATATTTTAAGCTCATGTTGAACCACCTGGTGGTGTCAATGTAGATTCTTCTATCATAATGTGCCATCGATATCCTATTCGAAGAAGCTTCCTTGCCAAGATACGTGCACTTGAATTTAACTTTTGAGATTCCTGATCTGCTTTACTGATACAAAGGTTAACTTTGTCTTTGTGTGCACATCGCAATAGAGTGCCTTCTGAATCCTTATGATGAAGGCTCATTGCTAAAAAATGGTCAATGTGAGAATTGGATATCATGCGTGGGGGTATGGATGGTGTTGTGTGTTCATGAATAGGAGATGGATTGATTGATGGTTTGGAACCTTTAACTCTCCAAACTTTGGAAGATGAGAAATGATGGGTGGATATGGAAGTGTGCATGGAATTAGGACCAAATGCTTGATATACTTTGTACATTTCTTGAGAATCCTTCTCTTTCCTTTGTGGACATCTTTGATGGATACTTTCCCCTTTTTTAATTTTGCAAAATAGTTTCTTTGACTAATGGAGTATGATAGGGATCATCTTTCTTTGAATTGTTTGGCATCCATATGTATTTGATTTGTCTGATATGCTTCTTAGCTTCTTTTTCTTTGATAATGTTCTTTGTGCTTTTATTCAAATATCTCTTTTTACGTTGGTCCCAATTCATGGATGAGGTGATGGGTGGATGAAGAATTGTGACGTGGCTAGTTGTATTATTGGCATTGGTTTCATCATAAGGATATTTCGTGCCCCCTATGTTGGCATTTGCTTGAGATGAAGTTGCCCCCAGTTCTATAGAGGTATCACTGATATGTTTAGATCCCCTAATTGTCGAATAACCAAGACCTTGATGCCTAGGATTGCCAATAATCTGCACTGGTTCCAGGATACCCTATTCATGTAGGCCTAATCCTTTGCCTTGATAATTCATCTATTTAAACATTTTATTTACAATATGAAATGATTTACCTTGGAAACAAGGTGCTACTCCTTCTCTGATCTATGGTGGATCTTCAAAGGAGACATATCCTTTGTTGATGAGATAGATTTCCCTAGAAAAGCTAAGTGACCCAAGTTTATAAGTGATAGGATCCTCCATATGTGGGATAAATTCCTAATTGATATCATTGGCTTGATCTTGTGAAATATCATATTTTAAAGCTTCTTCAAGAGGTGTTGATGATCCGCCATACACATTAAAGTTCTCCTCATGATCCATTCCTGATATTCTTTCACATGATTTTTTTGATTCACAACTTTTGCAAAATCCTTCTTCATGACCCATTTCTGATATGTCTCTAGATTTTTCTATATCTTGATCATGTGTACAAATGTTAAGAGTAGGAGACTCTTGTTCCTTAGTAATGATGTCAAGAGTATGAGACTCTTGTTTTGAATGAATATCATCTACATGTCCATCCACAGAAAGCATCTCATGGGTAAATGGAGGAGTATGTACCATGTGGATGTGATCATCTCATATAGATAGGAGAGTGTCCATTATATCATTGTAGTAGCTTGGAGATACAAATTCTTGATCTTGAATGATTTCAGAATTGCTTTTGACATGCTTTGGATCAAGTTCTTGACATGGGTGAATTTCAAAGAATGGATTTCTTATAAAGGGTTCTTGGATATCTTCATTAAGCATAGGAAGTGGCTCAAATGTCATGAGGTCAAAGGATGTCCATATGTTTTGGAAAGGATCATTGCTAGACCTTGGTGAAAGATGTTGATCATGCTTTGGAATAAATTTTTGATATATGCCCTCTAACTCATTAGGTGATGTAGAGACATTTTTAACATGATCATTGGTCGAAGGATCTTGATCATCATTTTCAATGATTATGCTAGCAATTTGTTGCAAGTTTTGTTGAGCGAGTAATGCTTGTGTTTTCTGCTGAGCCAACAATGCTTGTTGTTGGTCATGTTTTTTTTGTGCCAACAAAGCTTGTTGTTGGGCTAGTAATTGGGTTGCTTCTTGTTGTGCTTGATATTTTTGCAAGGCTTGTTCATGTGCTTCTTGTTGGGCTTTTTTTAATTGTGCATGGTATTGAGCATGGGATTGAGCATGCATTTGTTGTAGTGGCGGCAACATGATGCTGAATGAATTTTCCATGTTGTGTTTTGGCCTTGTTACAAAAGTGAACCTCTAAGGTGTTTAGGACCAATGATGAGATGAAGGATGAAAGGGTGAGGGGTATGGGTGTTTGAAATTTTAGGAACTTTTGATCAATGCTAGACTTTAGGACTTGATTTGACTTGATTTTGATTGATGATAATTTGACTAGGTGTGTTATGCCAAATAAAGTGATAATGAACTTGCAAACCCTAGGAAGTTGTGTTATATTAGGATAAACTTTCACACAAGAGGATAGTTTGACTAATTGTGTTAAGTCAAACAAAGTGATTTTGGATAAATGAACTTGTAAACCCTAGGAAGTTGTGCTATCCTAGAGTAAACTCGTGCATCGGAGGATAATTTGGCTAGGTATGTTAAGCCAAATAGGATATTGAACTCCTAGACCCCAAGATGTTGGTATTTTATCAAGAGGTAATTTTTTCCACAAGGATTGATGATTTGACTAAGTGTGTTAAGTAAAATAAGATGATTTTGATTTTCCCTAGAAATCTAGCATGAATGATTTTTTTAAAGTTTCAAAGAGTTTTTTTGTGAAATGAGATTTGATTGATGTTTGAGATGGATGAAATGATTGGTTGTTTTGATCATAAATGAACCTAAGACGAACTTGTTTACAAGACCAAGGTTTTGAATAACATGATTTTCCCTAAGACTAATACAAACAAAAAGATCAATGTTTTCTCAAAATACCATAAGAGGGTATGTGCAGGATCATCATGGAAAAAACAGGCCCTTAAGTGGCAATAAAAAGTCAGAAAATAAGAGTTAGACAACTTCACGTAAAAATTTGAATAAGCTATCTATATTATGTCAAAAAAATGTAAAAACAGAATCTATAGAAAATCTAATGTAGTTTCTAAACTACTAGACCTTTATTTAAAAACAAAAAATCTATTTGGTGAAAATTTGAAATTTCAATACAGTAATACTTAAATTTCAAGGTAAAAATAAGAAGTAGGTGTTTGTCTGACCACCCTAACCACAATAAAATGATAATATTTTTTTATAATCTTTTAGATATAAGTAGAGGACTCATGTCTCGATGTGATGCATATTGTTTTATAATTTTTTCCAAGTAAATAATTAATTTTGAATTTTTTATTACAACTTTTGAAAAATATAAAAGCTCGTCTGTCTAACCACCTTAACATGGTCAAAACTTCATGAAATTCATGTTTTTTTTAATCCTATAGTATGTGAAGCATAGAATGTGACGCATGTTTCAAATTTAAAAAATGCGATACCATTTGAAAGTTATAGATGTTTTTCAATCAACCTATCAATCAGGACTTTATTCGTAATTCTAATAGAAAATGAATAATAATTTTTTATTAAATTCAAAGTAAAGCATAATTTATATTGGTGGAAATTTGAGAATCTCCTCTCACAACCCTTTTCGTTTCATCAATTTTGGGTAAAAAAAAAGTCATCAGCCACATGGGCCATCATATCACTTACATATCGCCACATTTTGGCCCATCATGATCCTGCACATACCCAAGACAAAAGATAAACCAACACATGTGTGGGGTTCAATTGATTTTATCTTGGTTAATGACTTTATTTTTACCACATCCACTTCTTGCTTAGTTTTTTCAAACTGAATGTCTATGTCTCAATGCCTTTTCATTCCATAAGGTCCCTTATGTGAAAATCAAGGTTTCAAGAGCATAGTTTCCTAGGTTGACTTTAGAGAGAGAAAATTTTGATTGAACCCAAATACTTAGAAGCCTCTAAGGATGAAATCCTTAAGACAAGCATGAGCACTTGATTTTGTTAAAGGTATTTTCTTCCCTCAAGGGTTTGAAATTTTGATGTTCATGTTGAATGTTTGTTTTCCAATATTTTAGATCAAGCAAAGTGTTTTCATTCCAAGAACATGCACAACCCTAGGATGAAGAGATAATATTTGTTGGGTTCCCACTTGGATATATTTAGTTGTGCATATTCAGTGTGAATGATTAGATGCTTGGCTACACTAGATCCCCTCCATGACACACACTTCTCAGATCAGCCAAGCATCAGTACCCATGAATCTCCCATGGCATACTTTTCATCTCTACAACAGAACCACATGTTACATGAGGTAGCTTCAAAGGACATGACCTTTTGCACCAATAAATAGTTAAGGATTTTGGCCTTTGCTAAACAATGGTTTTAATGTGGGCATTCTATTCATGGGGGACCATCCATGCGGTGAGAGACCATTCCTACCCTTCTCGTTGGAATAATCCTCGTGATTCTCAAACTTTCCTTGAGAATCCACACTTATATATCGATTGGAAGTCACTTGGCTTTAGCGTGTTCCTTGGGGTGATTACTTTTTCCCACTAGGCAAGGCCTCTAAGGTAAACAAAAGTGAGCAAGAATATCCCATAGTTCAATCAACCTTCATTGAAAAAAAAGGGAAAACACTCACAATATGCCACACTCACACTTGCAAGATAGGTTCAATTCTTAATCCCAAATGAAATGTGAAGGCAAGCACTTACACAACTTAAGATCATCAAAAAGAGACTTTTAATTCTCAAGATCGCTATAAAGCATGAGTGAAGTGCATACATCCTTTTAGATGATATTACTTTGGGTAAGTAATTACAAAACAAAGAAACACTTGTTCATTTTAGGTCCACAAAGCAATTATTTGATTCTTTTTAGTGCACCAAAGAGAAAGATGAATGTTTTTTTGTTCAATTGTTAACCTTAAACAAAATCTAGTAAGTTTTCCTAAGTTCTTTTTAACCCTTTGTTACAAAAATTGAAAACTTTTTATAGTGTTCTTTTTAGAGCCCTAAAGAAATTTAGTGTGTCCTAAAATCATGAAGGGATAAAATCCTTAAACTTGGAATTATAATTGCTTCCGAGAGTGTCTAAAGACACTTGATACAATAGAGAAATGATGTCATAAGAAGATTTTATTTTGTTTCCTCCTCCCCTTTTTAATTTTCTAACCTGAAAAATTTCTCAAAATGTTAGATGAGATCAAGAAACAAGAAGATATAAGGGTTAGATGAATCATTAAGCATAAAAACTCTAAAACTTAGACCAAGTTTCATGATGTTCTGAGATTAGGTGAAAATTTAAAAATTTTAGCTCTATCAAAGTTTAGAAACACCTACACCATTGGATAGCTTATGAAATTCTACCCCATTTCAAAAAAAAAAATATTCAAAAAAGACCAAAAAATGACCAAGATACGACCATTTTAAGATTGATTGCAAAGGCAAGAAATCAAAGGCGGTGCCCTTTGGAGCAACGTTGTTTGCAAATGTGGCTTTGTTTGAGTTTCAAGTGATGCTCTGGTGAAATTAGTGGCTCTGTTTGAAAAAAAACAAAGCACAAATGTGTTGCAATTTCCTCCAACAACATTGTTTGACCTCCAGTGGCTCTGTTTGACCTGTAGCGGCTCTATTTGACTTG
This sequence comes from Sequoiadendron giganteum, assembly GCA_007115665.2. NCBI lineage: Eukaryota > Viridiplantae > Streptophyta > Pinopsida > Cupressales > Cupressaceae > Sequoiadendron > Sequoiadendron giganteum. The sequence goes on along the minus strand of CM021100.1, from coordinate 367,549,070 downwards.
AGAAAACAAAAAAACACAAAAACCAACATAATTTGACCAAAAAATGTGTTAGATTCTTCAAGTTCGCCCTCCTAGCACCAAAATGTCAACCCCAATCCTATATCTACACCAACATAGCAAAAAAATACACTATTAGATCAAATGCAAGTAAGAACAAGGATTCCTCATGAAATCCATTTAGATTACAAAGAACAAGAATTGAGATGAAGAACACAAGTAAAAATAAACAAAAGCTATCAAATCCTATTCAATGTAAATCAAACTCTTGATCCCATGGGGGAGTTGGTGCCAATTATGTGTAGAAATTGGCCCTTTCCCAACTCCTATGCAAGTTTTGTGATGATTTGATGAATTTTTGATCCACTTTGGTTGAATTCTTGCATAACCTAGCTAAGAACTTGATAAAAATAGATGAAAATAGATATTCTTGAGGATAAAATTGAGTATAATAAATTTACTCAAATTATGGATGATTAATTCAATAGAGCCCTTTATTTATAGATTAGAATGATAGAAGAATGCAAGATAGGAAGAATGTGGGATAAAAGATAATCCAATGGAATTGTGCCACTTGTCAACATTCCAATGGAGGGAGGTTGAGCACATTTTGATCAATGTGCAAGTTTGAATTTTGAATTTGATGAAGTGACATATTTAGGGGGGGTGAAATATGAGTTAAATACCAAGTTTGACTTGTGTAAGAGACATGTAAGAGACATGTAAGAGCTCTTAAATGCTTTTTTGGATGGACAAGTCATATGGGAGAGAAAATTTAAATTGGGAGAATATTCCCTCAAAGATGCCAAGTTTGAATGAAAATGACCAATTAATAAATCAAATAAATTGATTTATTGTGCAAGTTGAAAATATAGAGGATTGAAGTGAGTAGGATTAAATTAATCAAGATTTAATTAATTTAATGAAATAAATTAGATGATTTGACAATTTTGACTTAGATTTTAGGATTTAAATAAATCAAAGTTGAGAAGAATAATGATTTTAGATTTAATTAAATAAAGATTGATTTATTTAATTAAAGAAGGTGGTGTTAGATTAAATCAAATAAAGATTAATTTATTTAATTTAAATAATGTGATCTTAGAGTTTAATTAAATAAAGTGAATTATTTAATTAAAAGATAGACTAGGATTAATTAAAAAAAATTATTTATTTAACTAATGGAAGAGTATGAATTAATCAGGTAAGAGAGGAATTGTGATGAATTTAATTAAATTAATTAGTAAAAGGGGTGATTTAGGAAGAAACAATGTTAGTGACATCAGGATCAGGTGTGTAGGATCAAATTGTATATTTTCCATGTCTACAATAGGTATGAAAAGCTTGACTGGAAGGAGATATGGAAAAGGTAGGTGTATCATCAGGATCACAAAAGGTTTCAATGCAAGCACAGTCGTCTTTTTGCATTCCTTTTGTGGTTGTATTAACATCATTGTTGGAAGTGTGACCCTTTCGACGATAGTAGCAGTGTCTTTTACTAACAAATTATCCAAACGGTATTCTCCACATCCCAAATCATGGATTTGGACCTTGGGGTTTGATAGGGCAGTAAATGAAGTGGATGCTTTTAAGGATTCAGTATGAACATACTTTTGAGAAGGAGGTGTTTCATGATTTCTAGGGATTGGGATTTCAACTTTAGGGCTTATATTATGGCAATACATGAAAGGATTATGATCTCCTTGTATTGTGATTTCAACTCCATTGTGTGGGAATTTAATACACTGATGGTATGTAGAGGATACTGCTTACATTGCATGAATCCAAGGTCTTCCAAGGAGGATATTATAGGTCAAGGGGAGATCAAGGACTTGGCAAACCACATCCGTCACTATAGGATCGACTCTGATGGGTAGAGTAACTAATCCTTTAGATAAGCGTTCCTCTGCATCATATGCCTTCATGGTCATCTTTTTACTAGAATCTATTACATTTTCTGAATATCCCAACACATGGATAAGCTTTAAGGTGCATATATTTAGATCAACTCCTCCATCTATTAAAACTTGTTTGACCAAATTTTTATGGATTGAAACCGCAATATGGAGTGGAGCATTGTGAGGATGAGAGAGGAATGCATCAACATTTTATGAGAATGATAGGCAATGGGGCGCAATCAAATGTCCCACCATGGCTTGGAATTGAAAAACTTCCAAATTAGTTGGTACTAGTATGTTGTCTTATTTATCCTTGATTTTGATGACATTACTTTGATTATCAACTGCAAAAATGTTAAGAATGGTAGTATCATAGACATAATTCATATTCTTCCCTTTGTTGTTCGTTGTAGTGGATTCTCATTTTTCATAGTTGGGTAGAGGGTTTTTAAACACTCCATGATTGTCATTTGTTGTAGGTCCTTCTACCGACATTTCCTTTATATCTATCAAGTCTTGCACCAAATGTTTTAGTTGCATATTGTCATTTGTTTTACGACCTTTTTTTCTATGAAAATTGAAATAATATGCATCATTCCACCATGATGGTTTGACTCTTGGTTCCCAATCTTGCACCTCTGGTAATGTTATGAGTTTGGTTGCAAGTAGATCTTTTAATGCTGATTCAAGTGACTGTCCCAAAGGTGTATTTTTTTTGCGATTTGATGGTGTTCGATATGGTGGTGGAGTTGGTTTAGATTTAGTGTCATTTTGATTGTTGTTTTGCTTATTTTTGGGTGTAATTCCTAAAATATTGAAGAATGGTTTTGTTTTATGTGTTTTAGTTGCACCATCATTACCAGCATTTTTATTTCTTTGCTAGAATTTGGGTTTTTCATTATTGTTATGATGCTTGGCATTGTTTGTTCCTTCATTATAGATTTGCAATACTCCTCTTTTAACCAAGGCTTCCTCAATCTTAAGTTCGTTTTCAATCATCTTTTCAAAGCTAGGTGGACATTACAATTCCAGCATATAACTCATCTCATTGTTAAGATTGTCCATAAAAAACTCCATCTTTTCCTTCTCAAGTATAGTATGAGCATATATAGAAAATACTCTTCTCCATCTTTGTAAAAATGTGAGGAATGATTCACCATTTTTATTTCCTGCATTACAAAGATCTTTCATGGTTATTTCGTGTTGGATGTTGTATGAGTATTGGGTGATAAATTTATTTACCAGCTCTTCAGATGATCTAATACCTAGTGGGAGTTGTGAAAACCATTGCATGCATTGACCACCCGAACTTCTTGGAGATAATCTCATTAAATAAGTCTCTTCATGTTTTAACTCCAAGCTCATGGTGCAAAATTCTCTTACATGATCTATAGGATCAGATTTTCTATTATATTTATCATATTTTGGAAGATCGCAGTTTGGTGGAAATGGTATCATGTTAAGATTTCTATCAAAAGGATAAGGGAAGATGCCTTGTAGAAAGTACCTTTTTGTGGTTCCTCTTTGCATGTCTTGAATCTTCTATTGTAGGTTTTGCATTTGTTGGGTCAAAGCATTCATTGTATCTGTGGTTCATGAATCAGCCTTTGTCCTCTTGGGAGCTCCTTTTAATTAGTTAACATCAAAATCAATTGGTAGTTTCACACCTTGGTTGGATAACATCAAAAAATATTTTTCTCCATCTGTTTCCATAATTTTCTCCATGAATTTGTGGAATTTAGGATCTTGTTGAGCTTGTTGAATGTCTTCATCAATGATTTCATCATTTTCAGGTTGGTGGAATTTGTGAAAGGGATTCTCTTGTGCTTCTACCATGGTGGTTTGTGTTTCAATTTCTTGTTCTTTGAGTTTTTGTTTTTTAGATCTTGTTAAAAAGGGTATACAAGTGATAAAATTTTACTATACTTTGATCTTTTCTTAAGAATGCCAAGGAGATACCTAAGTCAAATAGAATGATGGATTCTATTGATGAGACTAAGGTGATAAATTTGATGACAATGTGTTGTTTCATGATGAAGGGTGATAGATCCTGATGATGAAACTCAACTAACAAATAGAGATAGGATTGATGATGGGGCACTTTAAGATATTTGATCCAAGTTTAGTTAAGGGAATTTTACTTGCAAAAGCTAGTTTCTTCAAGTTTAACTTGATGTTATGATGAGGAATGGTCTATTCTCTAGAAGGGATCCTCAACTTGATTTTAATTGTCTGACAGACACTCAAATTAGCTCTTTTTTTGTGATTCATATGGATGCACTAAAAGATGGTTCAAATATGCTAACAAACAACCTGGATGCGCTAGAATATTCCTTATATGCGCTAGAATAGGAAACTAATGCACTAAAAGGTCTGATGAATGCACTGGAAAAGACTATGTATGCACTAGAAGATGACCTAAATGCACTAGCAAAAGCCAGATATACGCTAGACTGCCCCTAAATATGGTTCAGGTTATTTGATAGATGTTCAACTTAGCTCTATTGGAGTATCAGGTAAAATGCGCTAACAGATTACCAATGTGTTGGAAGATGGGACAAATACGCCAGAATATGGCTTGAATGAACTGAAATGTATGATGGATGCGTTGAAACAAAAACCAATTGTACTAGAGTATGAGCTAAATACGCTAGAAAAGAACTCAGATGTGCCAAAATATGGCCTAAATGCACTAGACTATGGACTCGATGAGCTGAAACAGGGAGTGTATGCACTGAAAAGTGAGCCAGATGCACTGAAACAGGAAGCTAATGTGCTAAAATGGAAATGGTCTACAAAATGGAAAGGTTTATTGTGAGCCCTCACCCATTACTACTAGGAAAACATCTTTCCATTTACCTAAAGTGTTCCTCACCTTTTCTTTTTAATCCTTTCTCCCCATCCTCTATATTTTTATTTCATACATATGTAGGTTTTATGGAAATAATTCAATTAAATATCCATGTTTTCTTTAAATATATCTTTGAAAAATACCTCATCAATGTACATCAATAATGATCTCCATTTCACTCCATGCATCTAATTTTTCAAAGCCAATATCATACTCTAGATTTCCAGATACTCAATAAAAATAAAACTACCACTTGCACCTAGAAGAGGTTCAAGGATTACGTCGATAGAAAAATATATGTATGTTAATATGTTAGTGAGTATGTGTTTGTCCATGGATATGCTATAACTTATAATTCTATCTGACTAAATTAAATAATTAATAATAAGTGCTAAATAATGGAATGAAATAAACTTCAACAAATCTAGATATTTTCCTTAAAAACGTTAAGTATTATCTCATTATGAAGTATTTGCATACATATTTAAAACATAGAGCCATACATTTTTTTAGAAAATGTGCCTCAATTTACTGGCTTGGAACTCTAAGAGACGCTTGACGAATTTATGCCCTTATCACTTTACCGCGGAGTTATCATTTGGTCATCTAGACCCTTTGGTCACCGAGACTTAGTCTGATCAGTGAGACCCTAAGGGTTGTCACAGTGATGGGCTGATGGGCGTGGAGTTGGCGGAATGTTTGTTGGCATCGACTTCATTAGTGGATCGATCACTCATCAGTAGGAGGCAATGTTTTTCCTTGCCGACATGTTGATGACTTGCATCAATGACTGCAATCGGATTCATCCGACGGTGTTGGCTTCATTCCATGACATCTTGAAGCAAGTATCGTTGTGACCCTTTTAGCTGAGCAGAATAGCCTATGTGCTTGACGTGTGGTGGCTTGTTAAAGTGGTGAGTGCAATGAAGAGAAGGTGGGTCTTGAGTTACTTTATGCAAAGGGTTGTTGGGTCGTACACTTGTCATCATTTTGGGAGTTCCTTGGGGAATATAGCGGATGCCGCTAGAGATTCCCCGAAGGAGCTCCAGTGGCTTAAACATAGCTCGGTGGGATCTGAGATTGATCTAAATGGAGGACGTAGAGTGATGAACACGTGGTAGCTTCAAAAAATCATTCTGGGTGCGCTCATGGGAATCTTGGAGACTCCCTCCTAGATTCCCCAAAACTTCCATGAGCAGAAGACACGTGGCTTGTGGGACCCGACTATGCTAGTGGTCGGTGGTTGGCGATAGTGGATGAATTCTGCCCCGAAATGTGAAGGAATGGTTAGCAATAATGAGGGATTTCAGAGCTCGAAGATAGTTGACCAATCACTCTTCGATCAAGCGATGAAAGGAATAACAGGTCAAAACGTGGTGATTTTTTCATTGGTTATTTTTGCACCATTGTTGCAAAACAACATTCATTGTCAGAAGTTGGATTGGTGAAAAGTGATATATTATGCAATTAATATGAGATCAGTTTTGGTGGTTGGCAGAGCTTGAAATTAGTACTTTCTCTACAACAAAATGTATTGCAAGGGTGGCTCAATGTAGGATGGTAGGTGAATCTAATCTGAGATCAATTTGGCATGTCGGTGAAGAACTAAAATTAATGCACCCTAATTGGTGGTTGATGAGAGACTTGTAATAGTCAGTTTAGACTAGAAGTTGAATAATCTGAAATAATAGAATACCGAATACTGAGAGACTATGAGTCTAGGGTTGATGAGTTTGTATTTACTATATGCCAAAATAGCATTGTAACAATGAGTGCATGAAAACTCAAGTGTTGTTGTGAGCTAACAATCAGAGAGTGAGGAGTGTAACTTTGTATGTAATTTTTGCTTACTGTAATACAAAGTTTCTTTCTCTTGTTGTGGTGGGTTTTTTTCCTGAAAGTGTTTCCCCATGTAAATCTGGTGTTATCTCTGTGTTTGATTTTCTGGTTTCCTATTATGCTTTGTTTATTCATCTTGGAAGTTAGAAAAATTTAATTGTTGGTCTTTGCACTTCTCCTCTATGGTTTTAGCATTGGGAAAGCATATTCTGCACCTCTACTTTAGCTTTCACAAATGAGAAAAGAAGTTTTTCATCAAATTGAAAAAAAACGTTGCAAATGGAAATAGAATGTTCCCATCCAGTTGTCAAATCAATATTTATTTGTATTTTATGTGATAAGTGAGATTTTGGAGGTTTTTACCTAATATTTTGGAGGCTTTACTATTAAAAGATAGTTTATTTACCATTAAATGACATCAGAAACTTGTTTTTCGACAACTCAACAGTGGTTTGTAAACATGAGAATTGTACCATCAAATTTGATGCCTTGCACCCATGGAAGTCGATCGTGATAAACCCAAAGTAAGGCTGAAAAATTAAAAAAACAATCACATAGAGCATCAAATTCTACGAACATGACACCATTGACTGAAAAAGGTGTCATAGAAAAGCAAGGATTGGATTTAGTAAGGCTAAAATATCTAAGCCTTTTTCTTATTAAAAACAAGAGGAAGAGAAAGTGTATTTTAAATATAGAAGAATTGAAATTCTCTTGCTACAAATGAATTCCTATGTGCTTGTTTTTGCATGAAGAGTAAATATGTATGATGAAGGAGATAGTTAGAGCATGTATAGTGACTACCATGATATTGGTAGTTTGTGTAGGCTTTGACGAGATAGAAAATCTCTACATAGTCCACATGGAAAAATTTAAAATTCCTTCCACATGGCTCACCCACCATGATGGGTACAAATCATTGCTCTTATATGCTGCCTATGTGAAGTGACAAAGTGACATGGATAGAAGTTGGTGTACACATATGACATTGTTATGCATGGTTTCAGAGCATTGCTGATGTTGATGGATTTGGATGTGTTGCAAGTTTTATTTGGGTATAGGGAAATCCTTGAGGACACCAACGATTTAGTGCTCCATACATAAGATCTTAAGGAATGGTGGGAATGGGTCTCACTAACTCATTAAGGGATGTAGCTCTAGACTACTCATTCATCTGAGTTGTGGGGTTTAAGAGCCCAAGTTTTATTAAGGATGGAATGGGTAAACTTCCTACCTAGGGGAAGTGAATTTTTCAACATGGAGTCAACTTTGATACCTCGCTTTGCAATAGGAAATTTATGGGAGCTCTCTATTTCAATAAGGGTTTCCTTGCAACAAGTAATGTGATCATAGGAATTTGTGAGTTTGTTAATTTTGTAACATTTAATTCATCATTATTGGAGTTTTTTATTTCAATAAAGGTTTCATTGCACTTACCAATGTTAGAAATAATGAATCCTCTCTCTTTTATAATTATTTACAGCAATTTGTGAGTTTTTTATTTAATGGTTAGATCCACTGCTAAATTAACAAAATTATGATTGTTTCTCTTCTCATATTACTCAATCATGTGTGTTTGTTAATTTGTAATATATACACATAAATATATTGATTTTTTTGTTACAAATGAGAACAAGGATCTATTAGAAATAGTTTGTTATAGAAATAACTATTAAAAAAATTGCATCAATTATTTGCGTTTATATTGGTACTATATAATAAATTAATTTTAGTAAAATCATGCTCTTTGGATTTAGATTTATAAATTGAGGGCATATTCATTTCTATTTATAGCATACCTTTTAAATTTCCTTAAAAAAATCTTTGTAAACCAATCAAATGTCACTTAACCTATAAAAATAATGAATTATAATGCTCTTGAAAGAAAATTTTGTATAGATGCACAAACACTATACATAATTGATTTATGAGACCTTACAATTTATTAAATGAACCATTAAAATATGGTATCTTTAATACACCAATACCATATTATATATTATTATTATTTTAAATATGAAAAAAAATATTAAACTTAGTTATGCTCAAGATGTTCTCCTCAATATATTGTGTGTATATTTTTTCAATATACTTTTAAGTTTAACATTGATTGCTTTATAGCTATTAGATTATTAACAAAAATATTCTTTGATTTTTATTAATGTGATGAAGTATTGGTTATGACAGGGAGGAAATTTAGTTCGAAGAAGGATTACAACTCAATACGAGACTATGTAGGGAATAGCACATATGTATCTAATTATTAAATATTTGTATACAAATTTAAAACACAAAGCAATACACATGAAAAAATAATTTTTTCATCAAATTGAAAAAAATGTTGCAAATGGAAAGAGAATGTTCCCATCTAGTTGTCAAATCAATATTTATTTGGCTTTTATGTGATAAGTGAGAGTTTGGAGGTTTTTACCTAGTATTTTTTAGGCTTTTACCATTAAAAGATAGTTGATTTACCATTAAACGATAGTTGAAACTTGTTTTTCAACAACTCAACAACGGTTTGCAGATGTGAGACTTGTACCATAAAATTTCATGCCTTTCTCCCATGGAAGTCAATTGTGATAAACCCAAAGTAAGGATGAAAATTTTAAAAAACAATCACATAGAGCATCAAATTCTATGAACATGACACCATTGACTGAAAAAAGTGTCATAGAAAAGAAAGACTTGGATTTTGTAAGGCTAAAAAATCTAAGCCTTTTTCTTATTAAAAACAAGAGGAAGAGAAAGCATATTTTAAAGATAGAAGAATTGAAATTCTCTTGTTACATATGAATTCCTATGCACTTGTTTCGTCGTGAAGAGTAAATAGGTATGAGGAAGGAGATAGTTAGAGTATGTATAGCAACTACCATGATATTGGTAGTCTGTGAAGGCTCTAAGGAGATAGAAAATCTCTACATAGTCCACATGGAAAACTCTCAAATTACCTCCACATGTCTCACCCACCATGATGGGTACAAATCAGTGCTCTTATTTGTTGTCTATGTGAAGCGACAAAGTGACATGGATAGAAATTGGTGTACATGTACGAAATTGTTATGCATGGCTTCAGAGCATTGGTAATGTCGATGGATTTGGAGGTGTTGTGAGTTTTTTTTGGGTATGTGGAAATCCATGCGGACATCGATGAGTTAGTGCTCCATATAGAAGATCTTAAGAAATGGTGGGAATGGGTCTCTCTAACTCATTACGGGATGCGGCTCTAGATTACTCATTCATCTGAGTTGTGGGGCTCTGAGAGACCAAGTTTTATTAAGGATGGAATGGGTCCACTTCCTACCAAGGGGGAGGGCATTTTTCAACATGGTGTCGGCTTTGATACCTCGCTTTGTAATAGTAAATTTATGGGAGCTCTCTATTTCAATAAGGGTTTCCTTGGAAGAGGTAATGTGATCAAAGGAATTTGTGAGTTTTTTGCTAATTTTGTAACATTTAATTCATCATTATTGGAGCTTTTTATTTCATAAATGTTTCATTGCACTCAATAGTGTTCTATAACTAATGAATCCTCTCTCTTTTAGAATGATTTAAAGCAATTTGTGAGTTTGTTAATTTAATGGCCAGATCCATCACTAAATTAATAAAATTATTACTATTTTTCTTCTCATATTACTCAATCATGTGTGTGTGTTAATTTGTAATAAATACACATATTAAATATAATAAATATATTGATTTTTTGGTTACAAATGAGGAGAAGGATTTAATAGAAAATAGTTTGTTATAGAAATAACTATTAAAAAAATTGCATTAATTATTTGCATTTATATTGGTAATATATATTAAATTAATTTTAGTAAAATCATGCTCTTTGGATTTAGAGTTAAAAATTGAGGGGATATTTGTTTCTATTTATAACATACCTTTTAAATTTTCTTAATGAACTCTTTGTAAACCGATCAAATGTTACTTAACATACAACAATAATTTATTGTAATTCTCTTGAAAGAAAATTTTGTATAGATGCAAAAACTATACATAATTGATTTTATAAGACCTTACAATTTACTAAATGAACCATAAAAATATTGTATCTTTAATACAGCAATAATATATTATATATTAAATTTTAATAAAATATGAAAAAAAATATTAAACTTAATTATGTTCAAGATGTTCTCCTCAATATCTTACATGTATTGTTTTTCAACATACTTTTAAGTTTAACATTTATTGCTCTATAGCTATTAGATTACCAACAAAAATATTTTTTGATTTATATTAATGTGATGAAGTATTGGTTATGACAAGGAGGAAAGCTAGTTCAAAGAAGGATTACAACTCAACATGATACTATCTAGGGCATGGAATATATGTATCCTCCATCATAGCAGGCCAAGACACCCCCAATGTCAATGTTAATGGCTATGGACTTGGTGTTGCTAAGGTGATGCAAAAGGGACACCCTTCGACAAATACACACACTCACAATTCACAAAAATAGATTTCAAACATATTGGAAATAACACACATGCTTCCTTTTATTGAAATCAACAACAAATTACATAAAATATATCATCATAAAAATCTGCAACAAACTTGGCCTCTCATGGCCTCTCAAACTCTACAAAAAAACTCCTCTCTTTCCTCTCACACTCTCACAACAATTTCCTTCACAAGTGCCTCTAATGGCATGAGATCTCTCAATTTCCCTGGGAGAAATTTTCCTCAAATTTGTAGCAATATTTTATTTTTAATTAGCTTCTCCCATATGCAAATTCTTTTCAAATTCTCGTATGAGGCATTGGAGGGTCTTCGAAAACCTTTCATTTCTCTTGCGGTATGTAGCAATTAGAATGAAAATGACTCCAACCAAATTGATATTTCAAAATATTAATATTAAAAAAATTAAAATCCCTCCAATAATACGTTTGAGTCTACATACATAAAAAAAAAAAATTAAAATTATTTTATGCAACTACACCAAAGTGCCCCAGAAGGCTGAAAAATGGCTTTTTGCATATTTTCTTTCCATAAGCCCCTCTTTGCATGAAATTTTTCCAAGATGTGTAAACGAGCATTACTAAGCTTTCCACCAAGCCATTTTGTCCCAGCACAAATAAAACACCAAAAATTAATTTTCTTCAAAATCGCCACCTGAGAACAAAGAAAATTAAATTCTCCCAAACCATGCAAGATATGATTGCAAAATCTTCACCATTAAATCTATGATGCTTTAAAAAAATTCTTATGCAATAATTCATCATGAAAGCTTACCCATTTCCTGAAACAATTATTTTTTTGTGCGATGTTGATTGTATCTATACCCAGATGCTCCTACATTAGACACACTAGGTAGGAAATTTTTGTGAGTATGAGTCACAAAATGGAGTTGCATAGTAGGACTACTATTTTAGGTTGAATGTAACCTAGAACGAAATCCATCTCTGAATTATACATAAAGAATTTCTTCCTCCGCCTCTTCCAACACTTAGTTGGGACACTTGTCGTCCTCCTCCACCAAGTGTGCATCTTCTTCTTTCTTCCTCTCGTGGACTCATGTCCTCCATAGCTCAACCTCCTCCAAATACTCTTCCCACTCCTCATATCCTTCATGGGATCCAATCCACCATCATGCGACCTCCTCCACCAAAATCCCTCATCACAACCTACAACCTCCGCATACAAAGTTTCCCTACAACTTCACCATTCTGCATAACAACTACATATAACCTTGTACTAACAATATTCATATGTACCATTTCGACACTCCTTTTTTTAAATTGAACATCTTATTTGAATCTACAATACAAGATTCAAGAAAACTAATTTTTACCTCTTCGTCCTTTATTGTTGTGAAAACATCTTGCTCATCCTCTACCACAAGTTTTTCATATTCACCAGCCACTACTATCACCATCATCATTTCCTCCAAAGGACTCACAACTTCTATAACATCATCCTCTTCAACTGCTGCAACATTACATTGCTCCTCGATCTTTGTTGCAATCTCAACATATTCCTCTATAACTATATCCTTTTTCTTTTCATCCTCAGAAACCTTTGCCATATTCTCTTCTCTTTTTTCTTTATCATCAACCACTATTGCACTTTCCTCTTCTTTTTCAACCTCTTTCTCTATGCCTCCATTAGGGCATACTGCTGCAACTTCTTTCACCACTTCCTCTTGTTTACCCTGAAATGGAGTCAAAACATACTCTTCTCTGTACTTTATTATGCTATATATATTTTCTCTATCATTATGTATAGCTTCTCTATCATAGAGCCATGCCAACCCAAAAAAATATGACAAATATCCATGGGTACTATATCACATACAATCTCATCCTTATATCTACGAATCTGAAAAATCAATACATTGTTCACTTACCCATATTTGACGATCTCCTTGCAACCAGGAAATACTGTAAGGGTTTGGATTCTTTCTTCTCTTCAATTTAAGTTGTAAGGATTTGGATGCTTTCTTCTCTTCAATTTCAGCTTCTCGACCATCTCTAATGACACCAAATTATTTGTGCTACTATTGTCCACAACCAATCTGCAAGACTTTCCTCTCGACTTGCAAATAGTTCAAAACAAATTTCTCCTCTGGATGGGCTCCTACTTCTCTTTTTGTAGCTTCAAAAATTCTTTCTTCATCATTAAACATTCTCTAGCTTCCAAGATATTTTTTAGAACACTTTCCACGCAACCTCAACCTGCAACTTATGCAAATTTTAAAACTTACTATCCACAGCTTCACCAGTTCTCTTTTCCATCCACAAGTCTTGGTGTAGACTGTCACACTCAAGGCCTTTGGCTCTGATACCAATTGATGTAGAAGGGAAACCCTTCGCCAAATACACACACTCATAATTCACAAAAATAGATTTCAAACATATTGCAAATAACACACATGCTTCCTTTTATTGAAATCAACAACAAATTACATACAATATCTCATCATAAAAATTTGCATCAAACATGGCCGCTCATGGCCTCTCACACTCTCACAACAATTTCCTTCACAAGCCCCTCTCATGCGCTGAGATCTCTCAATTTCCCTAAGAGGAATCTGCCTCAAATCTGTAGCAATATTTTATTTTTAATTAGCTTGTCCCATTTGCAAATTCTTTTCAAATTCCTCTATGAGGCATTAGAGGGTCTTCGAAAACCTTTCATTTCTCTTGTTGTATGTAGCAATTAGAATGAAAGTGAATCCAACCAAATTAATTTTTCAAAATATTAATATTAAAACAATTAAAATCCCTCCAATAATATCTTTGAGTCTACATACATATATATATATATATTCAAATTCTTTTATGCAACTGCAGCAAAGTGCACCCGAAGGCTGAAAAATCACTTTTTTCATATCTTCTTTCCATAAGCTCCTCTTTGTATGAAAGCTTTTCAGGATGTGTAAAATAACATTCCTAAGCTTTCCCCCAAGCCATTTTGTCCCAGCACTAATAAAACTCCAAAAAATAATTTTCTTCAAAATCACCAGCCAAGAGCAGAGAAAATTAAATTCTCCCAAACCATGCAAGATATGACTGCAAAATATTCACCATTAAATCTATGATTCTCTAAAAAAAAATTATATTCAAGGATTCATCATGAAAGCTTACCCATTTCCTAAAACAATTATTTTTTTGTGCGATGTTGATTGCATCTATACCTGGATGCTCTTGCATCATAAGGGAATGGCACCACATATATGTGTCACTATTTACAAGGTTGTATTGTACAAATCTAGCTCTTTCACTAGGAATTACATTTCAAATTATAATATTATAAGCACTATGGAGAAATCCATCATAGATGGAGAGTACATCATCTCAATCTCAATTTTCATGGGGGGATCCTACCAGTAGCTACTTGAAAGATCCAGGTGTATTCTTCTCATTGAAAGTGGTACAACTTATCAATCATCACTTCTACTCAAATTCCCCAACACCTTCCCACTCAACATGATTTTCCTTCTTTTTGGTGGCATCACTCAACTCCTTCTTGACAACATAGACCTACTCCTCTCTAGCCACCCACCACACATAGGGATAGATGCATATTAAGAGCTTCTTCGTTACTACAAGAGATACATCAGCCTTGGACATGAGGTGAGATTCTAGAGGGAGTTTCTCACTTCATCATATAATCCCCTAGCTCAACTCTCCTAGCCCTAGATACTCTCCCATGAGCACTATCAAATCTTGTATCAATCATTTCACAATGATCAACAATGACATCAATGACTCCTCTAATTCAAACATGAATAGAGATATTCAATGAAACCGGTATCCTATCTCTCAAGTACTCCTCAAATTTTTCTATTTAGGGATCTTGTTCCCCCTACTTGGATGTGTATTGGTTTTTGACCACTTGTATTAGTGGTCTATAACTGTATTGTACGTTTGTTTTTATTTCTTCCCTTTTTAGGCCTCTCTTAATATTTCTCTTCCTAGAATTTTCTATTGTATATTGATGTACTCTCAAGTCCTATTGGCCTAATTTTTGTCTCTTTTGGCTCTTGACTCCTACAAATGTTCCAAGTTGAATCCCATCAACATGGGGCTTAAGGTTGTCTAAGTTTAGTAAACCTTTCTTTTGGGTCGACAATATAATTACAATTTTCTTGCAATCATTTGTAATGTAACATTATGAGATCATGAAATTCAATCTCCATTTTCTCAATCGTAAGATCTTGATGCAAAGCATACCATATTGGATCGTAGGTATCTTGGCTTTGTACGACCAAATCATGTTTGAAAGAAAATTCAACACCAAGTTAAGATGCACCTAATTTCTCATCTTCTTTATAAATCATCCCATGAAATCATAAACATTTAAATTCAAACCTCAATATTATATAAGAGATATCTTCCTTGATTTTCGAAGATAAATACTCAATGCCCAAGAATTCTATTTCCAAATTCACATAGATTTCTTTTTTTGGGGGGTACAAGACCCCTCATGACTTAATTGCAAATATGAATTTCATGTATTTCTAAAAACTCACAACTTTATCTTTCAAAAAACATATAAAACAATCAAATGGTGGTTAATCTTTGTTTATCATGCACAAAATGTTCTCAAAAGGTCCCAAATAAGTCTTAATTATTTGCTTGTCACTTGACCTAAAAATAGGATAAATCCAGCTCAACTGACCAATCAATTTTCCTCTTAATCTCCAAATATGAATAATCTCCTAGAATCTATAACAAAAAAATTTCCAAAAATACAAACATCCACAAGAAAAGAAAAAAAATCCTTGAAAACTCAATGCATTTCCTTCATTTTTTCCTAAACCAAGAAAGAAAAACAAATTTCATGATATGCTTTTTGAGCATCTAGGCAATCTCAGAGGAGGTTTCTAGATAAACAAAGGATAAAAATATTGAAACCACAAATGGATTAGGCAAGCATTGTGAAATTCATTTTTATTTGGATGTCTATGAGGGAAAAGGAAAATATCAAACTTTTCTTTATACTCATGTTTCTCGATTAAAGAATAATATGTAGTTTCTCAAAATACAAAAAATAAAATAAAAAATGAATTATGTGCAACAAATCATTTTTGATAAACTATCAAAAATCCAACACAAGTATCTAAATCGTTGTACAAAAACTAAAGACATCTCTGAAACAAAATAACATGATATTAAAACATCAATTGAATCTTTTTGATGCCTATATGTGCCATAAATATATTCAAAATCCATTTAAAGTTACTGAAGCTTTATCATTATTCTCTCATGATGTGTTCCCAATCAACTATTCATCGGGTGCATGAATTTAAATAATAAATTAAAAAGATAAATTTTCATCATATTGAGTGGAAAAAATTTAACACCATATCTCTTATTTGAAGAGTTAATGTCCAAAAACTGCATTCATACATCTAGAGCTAGGAATCAGAGAGAGAATTAAAGGAAAATCATGTTATCCTGTTTCAAGAGGTTACACAACATCAAGGTAAACTATTTCATTTTTTGGATGGTCTATATTCTATCTTACATTACAAGTGAAAATTTTGGATGAGACAGTGATTTACGTTGATGTCAAAACAATCTTTGAAAAAAAACATAGAACATCAAAGTCAAGAAAAGACTTAGAAATTAGGTGTCTTAAAAATTCAATTCATATGATTTCAAATACTTGAATTTGGTACATTCCTATTTCCCACATATTGAGTTTAATTCCTTCATCACAATATTTAGGTGCCACAAGAATTTAAATTTGGTGCCTGTAGCTAGTTTGGCTAATTCTGAATAAGGTGGAATTTATTTTATAAAAATTTTATCCCTATCAATTCACATAAGAAAAGACTAGCTTGATATTCTCAAAACTTTAAATTCATTGATAAACTAATTGTGGTGCAAATAGAAATGGAATTTCAAACCCTATGGAAAAAAAAATACAAAATCTTTTATGTGCAACTCCTGTGCTAGGGAACAAAAGAATGATATAAAGAAAATAGAATTCGTAGAAGATAGATTCATAAAAATCCCTTTAAGAGCTACAAAAAGATCTGAGTTATTGAAATATTTTCTCTCAAGCACTATTATCCAAGAATCGATGGACCGGTAAGGTTTTATTATATAATTATTAAATAAAATTAAGCATGAAAATACGTTTCCATTAAAAAAATGCTACTACAATGCAATTCAACTATTTAATAATAATAAGAATTTTCATAATAATTAGAACTAAAATAGTAAACATGTGTTGATATTCATCTTCTTCAATATGTTGTTTGTTGCAAGCTCTCCGCAGTGTGCTACTTGGTCCTACAATTTGTATTCTATTTCATTATCATCTATTCTAATTAAGATATAACATTAATATGAAACCACAATGATTCCTACAATACAAAATATAAAACAATAGAACAGGTTTTGATATTACTAATTGTTTATTTTGAAAGAATTGCAATAAAGAAATTTAATACCAAAGAATATATATATATATATATATATATATATATATATATATATATATATATATTAACTAAAGGAGGGGTAAAAAATTATTCAATCCAAAAAGAAGCAATACAAAGCAAGGGAATTACACATCCCTATCAATCTCCACTAATTGTTCAAACTTTTGAACCAAATCTAGGGGTAATTGGCCCCTGTCCATAATATTCCAATCATACCAAAGAATATTAGCAATTACATCTACTTTGTGAAAAGAAATACCAGATTGCACAAGATGAATTATGTGGTGTCCAAGAGTTCTTTTGCAAATAGTTGTATGAAGATTTAAAAGATAAAGAAATGCAAGTGAAAAATAAAGTTTCCATAAGTTAAGATTTAAAACAAATTATTTGATTTTAAAATATTTGAATTAAGATTTAAACATATCATGTGATTTTAAAATTTTTGAATTAAGATTTAAAACTTAAAGCAATGTAAGTGGAAAAATAAAGTTTCCATCAGGTCAAGATTTAAAACACGTTATTTGATTTAAAATATTTGAATTAAGATTTAAAAATATTTGAATTAAGATTTAAAAATATTTGAATTAAGATTTAAAACTTAAAGCAATGCAACTGGAAAAAAAAGTTGTCATGAAATTGACAAGAGACACTACAAATGAAAATAGAATTTTCCATCCAATTGGCAAATGAATATTTATTTATCTTTTATTTACCACTTAATGATAGATGAAGCCAACTGATTTACCATTTAACGATAGATGAAAGTTGTTTTGCGATGACTCAAGAGTGGTTTACTTGTGTGAGACTTGTTTTAGGCTCAAATCTCACACTATATGTAGCCTATCGACAAATAAAAGAACTTTCTAAAAATTGAAAATAAAATCATATTATTTATTATAATACAAACCTATTTTTCAAATCACTTCATTTAGTACTATCTGTACACATCTAAAAATGGTCACATCATATTAGCCTGGTAAATTAATTAAATACGCATTATTTAATTAATCTTTTTGATTCAAACTACATTTAAATAAATTTAATAATTTATTTATAATGTTCACCTTTTCTATAAATCATTCACTATTATCATTTTCTCATGTCTTCTTAATTAATTAAATAAATACCATTATTTATTTTAATTAATTATCAGATTACTTTATTATACAAAGTAAATACATACATGTCATGAGAAATTATTATTTAATTGAGCAATTATCTTCAACAAATAAAATTGCTTCATGACAAATGGCAATTTATCTCCATTTTTGAATGAGGGGGTTATGTGGGTTGAAAACACAATCCATCTTCTTCTCTCCAGTAGCTATATTCTCTCCAACCTCTCCATCTCTCACCATCCATTCTTCTAGGCTAAATCTCAACCATTGAAGCTTGCCAGTAAAGCTTTTTCCTTTTGAAAATTTATAAATACAACCTCTTGGCTCTTCCAAAATATAGATGTTAGTTGCATAGTAAGAGCATTATAGTGAAATATCTCTAGCAATCACTCTTCCAAAATATAGATTTTAGTTGCACAGTAAGAGCATTATAGTGAAATATCTCCAGCAATCAAGCATCTTAGTTGCACAAAATTAGCAATCAAGCACAATAAACTAGTTTCAATTCATAGCTTAATCATGTTCATTAGTTGCACAATAGTTGTATCATCTCACAATCATTTAGCATAGGAGTTTAGATTTCTTAGCTTGCATAATAATCATTCTTGTAGTGGTCATTCTACTGAGCTGCTGCTTAAACCAACTAAGAGCAAATAATTTTTGTAGAAACACTGAGGATAGAGGAAAATAGAATGACTTTGAAGAATCTGCATTATTTAGTTTATTTTAATTAATTAGATTCTTCAATACAATGTTTCATTGGTGTGTTTCATATTTTAGTTGTCGACACTTATTCTCACACACACTATCAATAATCTCCACAAGAACATTCTCTGTTTGAAACAAAAACATTCTCACAACAATTATAACAATCTCAAAAATAAATTTCATTCCAGTGTGAGTTCAAGGGAACGTGTCTAACAAAAAATCAAAATAAATTACCAACTCTTTCACTATGATGGCAAATAAAAAAAAAAATTCCTCCTTTTCCATATCACTAAGTAAATATGAGTAATCTGGGAAATACTCCGCTTGTTTCATCTCCCAAACCAATTTCTCAACCTCTGCATAGATCTTTTGTGCCTGTGGATGTGATTTGTCTTCTACAGAAAAGGCATGTACCATTTTACGCCCTTCAATCCAACTACATCCAGAGATGTTTTTACCTCCTCTTTCCTTTCATCAATCTCCTTACAATTTGAACCTCACAACCTGCATAGATGCTTGAGAGAAGAATATAATTCACAAAAAATTTAGGATCCAAATAGGAAAGAAACGTCGTTGTAAATACTCCTAGGCCTATATACAAATGTGATCTGCAGGTACCAAGAAAACACATCCACACAACGACCACATGTTTAACTGGCATCTTAACGTTAAAATTTTAGGGTGTCCTCAAGATAACAAGGATGGACAAGAAGGTCAACCATGCACACACAAAGATCAATTGTGGTGGGATGGAATAAGGGTTATTCGTGATTGAAGCACGTATAGCACTAATCCATTGAACATACACCGATGCATGCAAATAGAACACATGCATAGCTTATCATATCAAGATATGTTCCAAAATGCTTCGTTAATCCAAAGATTTTGAGTGCATCCTTACAAAACCCATTTTGTATATATACTGTAATAATTGAAATCCACTAGACTGCGTTCCTTTGAGGCATTTTGTCAAACAGTTCACATTCCTTGTCTATGCTTCAACATGTTTTCTTGACTATATCCAACTCTAATATCTGAAAAAAATCCCCTTCCATATGCTTTGGTGGATTTCCATAGCCTGTTCCAAAGCTCCCATTTTTGCATAGGCAAGGAGGATGTTTTCTTTATAGCTACCAATTGGATTTAGTTGGATGTTTCTAAAGCCTCGTCAACAAATTCATTTTTGTGCATATGCTAGAATCATGGCATTCCATGAGACAACATATTTTTAGGCATTTTGTCAAACAACTCCCGTGCCTTGTCTATGCTTCCATATTTTGCATATGAGCAGCAGCAACTACTACTCTCACAAAATTACTCTCCCCTCTATTCTTTGATGGATATTTATACCCTGTTCCAAAGATCCTATTTTGGCACTGGCAGGGAGGGTGCTAGCAGTTGCAGAGTCTGGATCTACACTTTCCAATTGCATTTGATTTAAAGTTACCAAAGTCTTCTCAAGAAATCTATTTTGTGGATGTCCTGCAACCATTGCAGTCCATAAAAATACAATTCTTTGGGACATTATGTCAAACACTTCAGATACCTTATCCATGCTTCCAAAATTTGCATACATGTCTACCAGGGCAGTTGCAACTAGGTACTGAATCCAACAAAAAATTTCTATCCCTTATACTTTTATTCTTGCCCATGCCTTGTTCCAAAGCTCACATTTTCGCAGAGAATGGGAGAATGCTAATGAAGGTTGTGGAGTCTGGCTTTACATCTGCCAATAGAATTTTCTTGAAAGTTTCTAAAGCATTTTCGAAAAATCCATTTTGTGCATATTCTGCAATCATGGCATGCCTTACCTATCATCTATGTGTTGTAGTCTACTCTCATGGATCCGTTTTAACTCTTTGTATTTTCCCAATGATATTCTATCCACGCAACCCAAGAAGGAAATTTACAACCAATGGTTATCATTAGTAGAACAATCTAAAAAAAATTCCATAAACCTAGAAATCTGCCAGAAATATTAAAAGAACTCATTAAAAAAAAGTCAATAGACCCTCAATACAACTTTCTTGTGAGGGAGCGCTCACCTGCAAAACCCTAAGTTCTTGTTGAAAACATGATAAAGCAAATAAAGGCGCCAGAATCAAACAATATTTAATATGGAAGTCTCTGCCATCAAACACCACCGAACAATACAGTCACGTCAACAAAATATTTAAGATAACCATTTGTTTTGCTGACAATCTAGTCTCTCATCCACATTTTATGGATGTGTTTGATTGAAAAATATTTTTGGAAAATTCTAAAACTTCTATTGATAGAGACATGTGTAATCATTTTTTTGTAAGAAGAAGAAGAAAAATCTCTGTTTGTTAAGCAGTAATAGAATGATGTATTTGGGTTCTTCTGTTATATATTGCTATGTATGCTTATAGTGTTTTTCATATTTTTTATGATAATTTTTTATGAATTCTATTTATCTCTATTCCTTTGGCTAATTTTACTGTGATTGTTTGGACTGTTATATTTTTTTTATTATTGTTGTCTTAACACACATCCTTTGTTCTTGTCCTAACAATTGGTATTAGAGCTAGGTTGTTGGAAGTTTTGGTGTGTGTAGGGCTTCATTGAGCAGATATGAAGGTAGCAGTAGTGAGCGATGTGGAGAAGTTAAATGGGGCTATTTTTTCCTTATGGAAATCCCAAATGGAGGATATACTAATTTTGAAGAATCAATATTTGCCAATTGAGGGAATATCAAAGAAACCCACAACGATGGCAAATGAAGATTGGAAAATGTTGGATAGAAAGGCGATTGCAACCATTCATCAATATCTAGCTAAAAATGTGTATTTTAATGTTGTCAGAGAGAAGATAGCAGTAAAACTATGGCAAAAGCTTCATGATCTATATGAGAAGAACACGACATCAAATAAGGTTTTCTTAATGAAGAGCCTATATAATATCAAGATGAAGGAGGGTGCTTCATTTGCAGAACATTTAAATGAATTTAATATCATTACTAGTCAGCTTGCCTCAGTTAAATTTTTTTTGGATGATGAAATTAGAGCTATTTTACTAATGTGTTCTATGCCAAACAACTGGGAAAATTTTATTGTCGCTATGAGCGCTTCAACGCATGCAAGAACCCTGAAGTTTTATGATGTCAACAACAACGTAATGAATGAGGAGCTATGATGAAAGTCAATTGTGGAAAACTAGGAGGGCAAGCTCTAGCTCTAGTTGATTGTGGTAGGAGGATTGATCGAGGTTATCAAGGATGATCAAGATCAAGAGGTTGATCCAAATCAAAAAGGGGCAGGATCACTTGTTATCATTGTGGAAAGCCAGGGCACGTGAAGAGAGAGTGTTGAGTCTAGAACTGAAGCCAAAAATATCAAAATCAGAAGCCAACTAGCACAAACGAAGGTGAGACTACTGCTATAGCTATGGATGGATATGTTTTACTTACTATTTTAGTAGAAGATGTCTGCTTGAATACCTCTAGTAGATTTGATTGGATCCTTGATTCTAGGTCATCCCACCATGTAACTCCATGCAAGGAGATTTTTTTTCATATAATCTTGGTGATTATGGTAGAGTGCATTTGGTAAATAATCATTTTTTTAGCATTTTTGGAGTGGTAGATGTCAAGATCAAGATGAAGGAAGGATAAGATATTCTATTGAAAGAAGTTAGGCATGTACCATAAATGCACATGAACCCGATCTCTATGGGATGATTAGATGATGAGGGCTATTTTGTAAGCTTTAAAAAAGGTGGTTGGAAAATCAGCAAAGGCATTGGTTGTGGCTAAAGGAACCAAGACCACTAAAGGACCCAAGACAAGGACTTTGTATACATTGACAACAATGATAGAAAGATCAAATACGGCTGCTATTGCAAAAGAAGGAAATTCAACAAATTTATGGCATATGCACTTGGTTCATATGAGTGAGAAGTGCCTAAAAATTCTCATGGGCAAAAAATTGCTACCAGGTTTGAAATCTTATAATCTTGATCTTTGTGAGAATTGTATTTATGGTAGGCAACAAAGAGTTTAATTTCTTAGAGGTGGTCATCAATGGAAGGAAAATTTGTTAGAATTGATACATTCAGATGTATTTGGGCCTATTAATACTAAATCATTAGGAGGAGCATAATACTTTGTAACATTCATAGATGGTGCATCCAGAAAGGTTTGGGCCTACCCCATGAAAAGAAAAGATGACGTATTTGAGATATTTCAAAAGTTTCATGTTGTTGTTGAAAGAGAAAAAAAAATTGGTCAAGTGCTTGAGGACATATAATGGTGGAGAATACTACTCCAATGCATTCAAGGAATATTGTAATAGGTTTGGAATTAAGCATGAGAATTCTAACTCTAGTACTCCTCTAGAAAGAATGAATTGCACTATCATGGAGAAGGTGAGGAGTATGTTGTCAAATTATGGTTTAGAAAAACATTTTTGGGTAGAAGCAGTGAGGAAATCCTGTTATCTCATAAGTCGATCTCCTACTACAGCATTGGATGACAACATTCTTGAAGAATTTTGGACTGGTAAGAAGGTGAATTATTCTCACTTAAAAATCTTTGGATGTGAAGCATTTGTGCATATTCCCAAAGAGAATACAACTAAGCTAGATGATAAATCTATGAAATGCATTTTCTTGGGATATGCGGATGGTGAATTTGGTTATCATTTATGGGATCCAGTTAAACATAAGATTATTAGAAGAAGGGATGTTATATTTAATGAGTTAGAGATGTTTAAGAGGACTAAAGGTAGTTTGGAGGTTAAGAAAATTGTTGACAGGTTTGATGAACAGCAAGAAAATATCCCACCATTGCAAGAAAATGGGCAACAAGATCAAGAGTATGATGAATAACAAGAGGAGAATGTGGAACAACAACAAGAAGAAACCTTGCAAGAGTCTTTACAAGATATTCAACCTGAAAACACAACATCACAATTGGTTTGTAGATCCACTAGGCCTCATAAGCCTTCACAAAGGTATACACTATTAGACTATATTTTATTGATTGATGAAGGTGAACCTGATGGTTTTCAAGAAGCTTGTAAAGATGAGCATAGCAAAGAATGGAAGAAAGTGAGGGAGGAAGAAATGAAATCCTTGCTGGAAAATAGAACTTGGCAGTTGGTAAAGCTTCCAAAAGGAAGGAAATCCCTACAAAACAAATGGGTGTACAAGATCAAGCATGTGGGTGATGAGAAGAAGGAAAGATACAAAGGAAGGTTGGTAGTTAAGGGATTTTCTCAGAAAGAAGGTATTGACTTCACTAAAGTATTTTCACCTGTTGTTAAAATGTCATCCATTAGAGTCATTCTTGGTCTTACTACTGCTTTAGACTTGGAATGTGAAAAATTAGATGTAAAGACAACCTTTCTTCATGGAGATTTGGAAGAGGATATTTACATGGAGCAGCTAGATGGATTCAAAATAAAAGGTAAAGAGAACCTGGTTTGCAGGTTGAAGAAGAGTCTCTATGGGTTGAAATGGGCACCTCACCAGTGGTATAAGAAATTTTATTCATTTATGTTGGAGCACGGTTTTAATATACTAGAGGTTGATCATTGTGTCTACATCAAGAGATATGATTAGGGAAATTTCATTGTATTACTATTATATATGGATGGTATGTTAGTTCTTGGACAAGATAAGAATATGATTAACAGGTTAAAGAAGAATTTGGGTAGTCAGTTTGCAATGAAGGATTTGGGTCCAACACAACAAATATTAGGCATGAAGATCATTCATGACAGAAAGAAGAAAAAAATGTGTCTGTCAGAAGAAAAATGTGTTTTGAACTTTACCTTCTGCTTCCTCTCCTAATGCTAGAGGTTCTTCTTATCCTTCCCATCACCCTTCTCCTCAACCATGTTCTCATAATTCTACTCCCCTTTCCTCTTTCTCCTGCCACCAATCTAGATAACCTTCTTCCACCTCTAAAGATTATGAGGCCAAGGACCTAGAATTGACTCTTGATAATAGTTTCAACGTATTGGTCCAAAAAGATCAGATGTCTAATACTTTGACTAATTTGTTGAGCCCATTCACATGTGTTATGGCATTAAATGTCAAAGCTCAGTTGAACTTAAGTAATGAATACAAAGTGTTTATATTTTTTGTTAAATATTTTGTTCCACTTTATTTGACTATGAAGTTATATAATCCTATCCACTACAATTTCTACAAAGATTGGTTATGGATTTCTTCTTATCCTTTTCTTTTCTTTTCTTTTAAAAAGTCCTACTTGAAACTGCTTGCAAATTTTCTCTTAAGAGCTCGATTGAACTCCAAGTGGAATTGCAAGCTCAATGACAAATTTTGGTCTAAATTATGTACCCAAATTTCAAAATCAAAGGCTAATACAGATGCTTGATTAATTTCTTGAAATATTTTGCATTGAAAACTATCCATTGCGAATAGGTTGAAATATATGATGGTCCAACAAGTTAATTGTCCCTTTTATAAAAGGAAAGAAAATATAAGGCATATTTTTTGGGGATGTCAGTTTGTTAAAAAATAGTGGAATGTTGTCTTTTATAATTTACCAGCTATGTTTAAACATAAATTAAATTGGATAGAAGTCCTTCTCAGGGTTGAGCTACATCATAATACCATTATTGATGAAATTAGGCATGTCATTTTGCTTCATATATGGAGAAATGGGTATAAATTATCATTGCAACAATGACAAATGTTGACCCCAAATCCATGGATCCCTTATGAGTTATCTTAGGATTGCACATGGAGGGCAACCCTCCTTTTCATTATGTAGCTCTACTCAAAAATATATTTTTTGCATAAGGCTTACTAAATAAAGCTCTCATGTATTGGTATTTATTTTGTTCTAATTTAAAGTAATTTCTCACATCATGGTGTTTAGAAATGTCTTTAAAGTGGGGGAAAAAATGTCCCCTCTTATTGTTTGCTTCAAAGTGTTCTATTCTTACTTCATGTAACGTGTCTTATTGATGGTGTCATTGGGTTTGGTGTCCTTCAAGATTGTGAACTTTCTTGGCATATGCCATTCCTCTTACTGGTAATGCTATGGATTGCAATCCCTAAGTTGTGAATCTTTTATCCTAGACTAGTCCTCTCTTGGAAACGTTAAATAAAATGTTCCCTAAGGTGAGAGCTTTCATGAACTAAGCAAAACCCCTTTGAATATCCTATTGCATGTATCATGGCCACCAAGTATAACACAACTTGCTTGCCAGTGGAGCCTTTATGTTTATCAAGGACACTAAGAATAACATTGTAAGGAAGCTAAGGTAGTTGAAAAACTTCCTACACTAATATTGAGAGGAGAATAATGTAAAACTTTATAGATGTTTAATAGTTACATCATCTTAAAAAAAAAAAAACATAAATATCATGCATACCATAACACAAAGATTTACATGGGGAAAACCATTTCGGGAGAAAAAACCCACACTTCGAAATTTTCTCAATATATTATTCAGTAAATCACAAAGATTACAATATACTTGCAGAGAAATCTTTCACAGGAGTATCACCACTCAAAGATCAAGAGACAATACAACTGCTCTCAAACTCTCAAAAATTGTCACAATGTATACCTACATTGTAATACAATACTCTCATAAAATAAAGTTACATTCTAGGGCAATACAAGCCAATAAAATATCCACCATTAGATATAAAACCTGATAACGAGCAGTCTAGATTTACAATCTATCCTTTATTTAATGTATGTTGTCCATTCTAGAATTTCCTCAAAAATTTAGCACAGTCACATTTCACTATGTGCTGCTATTGTATACACCTATAGGTGTAACTATGAAACATATATATAAATATATATACATCCTATCAGCAATAAATCATATATAATTGCAAGGTGGAGACACACTTTCCCAACAAATCTCCCACTTGTCGAAAACCTTGCAAGAGCAATGTGAGGGTGTAAACATCGTCTCTTTCATTACTAGGGGACAAAAGGACTATATTGTTTAAAAACGATATGAACTTCTCTATGCTCACAAGATTAGTTAAAGAATCAACAATGTTCATCAAATTCTCTACCTTAACCAACTTCAACTTGCCATATTCAACCATATCTCTAACAAAATGATATTGTACATCAATGTGCTTGGTCCTAGCATGAAATGTCGGGTTCTTGGATAGACATATCACACTTTGATTTTCACAATAAATTTTCATTGCACCTTGTTTTATTTGAATATCTAAGCACAGTATCTTAAGCTTGGCTTCTTTAAAATCATGTATACCTACCATATACTCTACTTCAGTAGTGGACAAAGCAACTATGCAGCCTGTTGCTTACTCGTACATCTAGTTGCACCACCAAATAAAGTAAACACATAAGCACTGGTGGATTTTATATTATCAACATCACCTACCCAGTTTGAATCCACATAAACATGAATATTAAGGGAAATCTCATCTTTAGTCATATTACTATGATAACATAAGGAATAATCAGAGGTACCATGCAAATAGCTGAAGACTTTTTTAACTGCATCCCAATGAACTCTACTAGGATTAGACATATATCTAGAAAAGACTCCCACTGCTTGGGCAATGTCTGGCCTAGTAAAAATCAAAGCATACATCAAACTTCAAACTATATTCTAGTAAGGCACTTTTCTCATGTATTCCATCTCTGATAGAGATTGTGGATAATCTGAAATAGATAAATTTGTTCCAATTGAAGTAGGAACACACAATGGTCTACAATATTGCATATCAAACCTCTATAAAATTGACTTGACATACTTACTTTCACCAATCCATAGCTTTCTGTTCACTCTATCTCTTTCAATTTCCATCTCAAGAATGTGTTTAGCTGCACCAAGGTCTTTCATTTCAAATTTAGCAGCAAGTTGAGATTTTAGTTTTGAAATCACGCCTTTCGCTCTACCAATAAATAACATATCATCAACATATAATGCAATAAACAAGAAACAGTCAACATTATCTTTATAGTAAACACAATGATCTGATTTAGAATGGTCAAATCCCAAACTCTACACATATGTATCAAATTTTTGGTACATCGTAGGACTCTGTTTTAAACCATACAAAGATTTCTTCAATTTGCAAGCCAACTTACTTTTACCTTTCACCATATAGATCTCTGACTATGCCATATAAATATCCTCCTCCAAGTCACCATGAAGGAATGCAATTTTCACATCCATTTGCTCAACCTCTAAATCATAAGCAACAACAATATCAAGCAAAAATCTATTGGATGTTATTTTTGCATCAGGAGTGAATATATCACCATAAGCAACACCCTCAACTTGAGAGTAACCTTTCACACCCAACCTTGCTTTGTACTTCTCAATACCTCCATTTGAACCAATCTTTTTCTGGAACACCCATTTGCAACTAATAGGTTTTTGTCCTTCAAGAAATGATACAAGATCTCATGTATCATTCTTTTTCAAAGATTCCATTTATTCATCCATAGCAATCATCTAGGATTTTGCATCATTCATACCTAGTGCCTCTTCTATAGATTTGGGTTCATCCATGTTAAAGTATTCAAAGAAAAAATACATCTCCAATCATTAGGTGAATACCTTTGAGGTTGTTGTCTATGTCTTATGGACCTATGAACAAGTTGAGTTGGAGGTTCTTTCTCCTCTTCTTAAGATCCAGAGCTAGATGAGCTCTCCTCAACTTCTTATCTATCCTTGGTCCTTGATTCAGCTATCTTAGGAGCAGGAGGAAATTGAATCACATCTTCCTATTTACTTTGTTTTGGCTGTAATGTAATAGAAGAAGGATTCGTTTCTCCAAAAATAACACTTCTACTATGAATTTCCTTTTGTGCAATAGGATCCCAGAGCTTGTATCCTTTCACACCATAACTATATTTGATGAAGATACATTTCACAGCCTTGTTGTCCAACTTTGTCTGCTTCTTCTTTGGAACATTTGCACATGCCTCACAACCGAAAACTATAAGATGTCTTAATGAAGGATTGTGACCTAACCATGCCTCTATAGGTGTCTTATCAACAAGAGTTAATGTAGGAAACCTATTAATCAAATAACAAGCATTGGCAACAGCTTCAACCAAAAACCTTTATTCTAGACCAGCACCACTCAACATACTCCTAGCCTTCTCTATCAATGTCATTAGAGTAAAATTCACCACCATTATCAGTCCTCAAACATTTTCTTTTCTTTTTAGTCTACAATTCAACCATTGCTTTAAATTATTTAAATTGATTGAAAACTTGAGATTTACTCTTTATAAAATATACCCATGCCCTTCTACTGTAATTATTAATAAATAAAATTTAATATGTGGATTTACCAATCAAAGGAACATCTATAGGAGCAAACACATTAGATTAAATAAGATCCAATACACCACAATATTTATGAGAACTCGAGTAAAACTAAATGCAATTTTTTTTTTCATAAATGCAATGCTCACATAAATCAAATTCAAGATTACAATCAGAAAAACATTCAACAAGGTTTTTATTTTTCAAGGTCCTTAGACCATTTTCTCCAATGTGGGAAAGTATGTGGTGCCATAACATAGTTTTCTCTACAAGTAACTTTGTCTCAGAAGAAAGAGCACCCTTGGGTACCCCAAATCCATGACCATTTGTTGAAGGTGAAACCCTCACTTCTTCCACAAACTTCATTTTCATAGAAGTACTATTGCACTCAATAGTGCATGCATCAAACTTATAAAATGTGCCATATCTAACACCTCTATCAATCACCATAACACCTCTGACATCTTGCACACTGCATCAAAAAATACTACCTACACACGTGCATCTATTAGTTTGCTTACAAATAATAGATTTCGTGCTAAACAAGGGATATGCAACACACCATTAATCCTTTTTATTCTATCATCAGAAAAATTGATTTTAACTTTACCATTGCTAACAATGTTTAAATGAGAATCATCACCCAAGTACACCTTACCTCTAAATTCTTCATATTTAGAAAAACAGTCTTTATTAAAGGCCATATGGAAAGATGCACCTGAGTCAATTAACCATGCATCATTACCTGCACAAGTTGCCAAAGCCACAATCAATGTGTCACCATATTCCTTCTCAAACTCATAATCAGAATCAAATTTATTCTTTTTCATCTTCTTTTCTTCTTTTCATTCCTTACAAACATGTCCAAGCTTATCATAGTTCCAACAAATAACTTTGGAAATTCTAGGAGATTTAGATCTTCCGCTGGACTTGGATTTGTCACACTTCTCATTCTTCTTTCTTTTTTCCTTAGGTCTTCCATGAAAATTTAGGGCCTCCTTGGTAGTGATGGATACCGTCCTCCTCATCTCTTCAGAAAGAAAAGAACCCACCACATCTATAGTCTTTAAAATAACAGAAGTACTCTCAATAGCCATAACAAGAGAATCTCATGAATCGGGAAAAGAACACTGAAAGATAATTTGACATTTCTCCTCCTCGTCCATTTTGACACCAAAAAATACCAATTGAGCCACCAACATATTGAATGATTCTAGGTGGTCTATGATTCATCCAGTCTCTTCCATTCACAAGGAATACAACTTCTTCCTCAAGAAAATATTGTTCACTAAAGATTTGGCCTAATACATCTCACAAAGCTTCTTCCATAATTTTTGTGTAGAGGTTTCCTGATGGACATTAATTAAAATAGTCTTCCAAAAATAATCTAATTAGACCCTTGGATTTATGATCTATAACATCATATTGAGGAGCTTGAGTAGGATCTTCAGGCCTTGAAACAGTCTCATCAATAGCATCCCATAGATCTCGATCTATTAACAGATCCTACATCTTCAACTTCCAAATTTCAAAATTATTTTCATAAAAATTATCCACCTCTATTCTCCCTGATGAAATTTCCATCTAAAAATTCTTGCAACAAGATCACAAAGTATCTTCTTCACAAGCTCCCAATAAAATATAGATTATTTCAAAAAACCCAACAACCCACAATTGAAACCAAAGGTGATCAAGCTCTAATACCACTTGTAAGGAAGCTAAGGTAGCATAACAACTTCCTACACTAATCTTGAGAGGAGAATAATGCAAAACTTTATAGATCTTTAACAGTTATAGAAAGTTAAATAGAAATAAAGACAAATATCGTGCATACCATGACACAAATATTTACGTGGGGAAAACCCTTTTGGGATAAAACCCCCACACTCCAAAAGCCACCCAATATATTATTTAGTAAATCACAAAGATTACAATATAATTGTAGAGTAAGCATCTCACAGGAGTATCACCATTCATAGATCAAGAGACAACATGATTGTTATCAAACTCTCAGAAATCATCACAATATCTACCTATGTCGTAATACAACACCCTCATAAAATAGACTTACATTCTAGGGCAAGACAAGCCAGCAAAATATCCACCATTAGATCTAAAACCTAATAACGAACAATCTAGATTTACAATATATCCTTTATTTAATGTATGTCAGCCATTCTAGAAGTTTCCTTAAAAATTTAACATGCTCACATTTCTCTGTGTGTTGTCATTGTATACACCTATTAGTGTAAGTAGGAAACATATATAAATATATATACATCCTATCAACAATAAATTGTATATAATTGCAAGGTTAAGACACATTTTCCCAATAAACATAACTTTCTTTCCAATGGAGCCTTTATGTTTCTCAAGGACACAAATCATAATACAACTTGGTAGCCAGTGTAGCCTTTCTCATGAGTACCTAGCATAATGCAACTTGCTAGCCTTGTGACCATTTTTGTGGTGCATTATCAAAGTTATCAAGCGGTATAACTTTGGTATGGTTAGTATAATATGAGCCTCTAGATCTGGAATGAATTTTCCATTAGCCACTTTTTGGGGCTCACCTAGTGAATAGTAGATTTCACTAGCTTATGTGAGTACATTTTGTTTGAATAGTAGATAACGGGTTTCCACTTGTAAACATTTTTTGAAAAATAGCTAATTTTTGATCTATACTGATTGGACAAACAATCGAGGCTTAATCCACTCCTCTTTCTCTTCTCATTACTTTTCGCATTGTATGATTGTGTATCTTGTCATGCTATTGAATATTTAACATAGCATGTGTTTGTTTGTACCTTTGTTGGTTTTTTGTGAGATCTTAGATCTTTGGGGCTTGATCATCCTCCTTGACCTTAGTTTACTTATCATTCCAAAAATTGTACAATTAAACCTCTCTTGACACTTTTTTGGCCCATCCTCTCACTAAAGTAGGGGCTAAATGTAATGTGAGAAATTTAACTCCTTTACATTTTCACAACATGTTTGTGTCCCTTAATTAATTAGACTTAATTAAGAATCTAATTGGCCCAATTATTCATTTAAAAGCCTGATTAATCTCATTTTCCAAAAGGGAAACTTGTATTAAATAGTTGCAAGAATTAAGTAAATTTCCTCAAGAAATTGTTGTCCTAGGTTTGGGGCCTAGGACCCATTTGCCTAAGGGCGAATGGGTCCCCTTTAAGTTTATAACCAAAAAATTTTAATATTTTTTTGTGCCATTTTATTATTCAAATTCAATTTTCAATTTTTGGCCTTTGATGTTTAATTTTCAAGAAATTAGAGAATTACCTATAAATACAAGGTCTTTTTATCAATTCAAATCCTAGAGCTTTTATCTAAATTTCACAAGAGCTAATATTATTGTCAAGAGAAATCAAGAGCGGGATGTTTAGTCATTTTTTGTAGTCCATTCAATATCTCAAGCATCATATCAAATTTATCATCATCCATCCATATTTTTGGAGCTAACATTTTGATGTAGGTTTCAAGTATTCAAGTTAATATTCAAGCATTAAGATCAACATACTATCAAGTCATTTCATGCAAGATCAAGACCTTGGAGAGATGTGTTAGATTTCAGTCCTTCAAGGGTTTGGTGAGTTGCAAAAAGCTAGTGTTCATTCACCATTCCTTTTATTCACCTTTCATTTAATTTCAAGGTTTAATTATAAAAATAGGGTTTGACCAAGGAAAATACCCATTCACAAAAAACAAAAAACAATCCCCTCTTGTGTGTGTTGTAGATCTTAGGTTGAAGAAGGATTGAAGAATCATCAAAAGTGCAATATTATTGTAATGATGGAAAAAGTACTCCCTAACATGGCCTTGATTGAGTGTTGCAATATGTCTAATATATTCACATTAGGTCTTGGGCCCTTGCGAACTAAACAAGCTTAATGACACCTTATTTGGAGTGTTGTAACACACTTTCAGAATTTTCTAGGGTTTTATTAAATATTTAGGCTTATTTATGCTTTAATTGGCCTTATTTTGCATCCACAAGCCTCATTTAATGCATCTTTTCAAGGATAATTCTGACATAAATCACCATCCAATCGTAATTCAGGTGTTTTTAGGTTGTTTGGCCTAGATTTAGTGATTTTTGACTTATAAACCACCTTGGGCATATGAACTCCACCTAGGGTTTTGTGTCCTGATTTGGATTTTACACTTTTCTAAGCATATTTTGAAAATGGTCACATAATGGGACTCATATGCCACCTTGGGCATATGAGTCCCATGTGGCCCAAAATTGAAATTTATTCAAATTCTTGGGAGGATTTTATTCTCCTAGATCTAATGTTAGTTTGTAGTGTTGTAATTTTAGGAAATTGAGCATAAAAAAGTATAAATACAAGGTTCTTTCATAGTTTTTCATCCTACCAATCTAAGCATTAAATAGATCACCTAGCAAGTTGAATGAACATTCTTATAGAAATTTTGAGTTTACAAGAGCATTTAAGAGCATTCAAGGGTTGATTATCAAGTGTTTTAGAGAATTATTTAAGTATCAAGCATCATGTGAAATTCATCATGCATCATGTTTGTCTTTGGGATAATAATTGTGACGTAGGGTTTCATGATTAAAGTAAGCATTGAATTTAAGATCTATCACATTCAAGCAAGAGTCAAAATCTACATCCATTAGAGACACTTCATACATGTTTGCAACACTTTATTGCTAGATTTTGATGAGTTGCAACATTACATTTTGTTCATTCATCATTCTCCTTTCCTATTTCATTTCATTTCAAGGTTTGATTACCAAAACGAGGTTTGACCAAGACAAACCCCTTTCTACTAACCAGACAACATTTTTACCTCTTTTTAGTGTGTTATTTGTACGTCTAGGTTGAAGACACATTGAAGAGAAAGTTGTCAAAGCATTCAAAGCTGTCACCTTGCATTGAAGATCATTAAAAGATTTCTATAGGTTGCAAATGAGGGTTTCAAATTCAGAAATCAATTGGAAAGGACAAAGCAGACATTGAGGAGAAAATTTGGAATTTAAAGTTCCAAAAAACCCAAACTAGACTGATACACCACTTCTAGCGTGTGAGTCCTAGGATAGATAATTTTCCATATTTTTTCAATTTTAAACACCCAAACGGTAGATTTTAGTTTCTACCTAAAAACCCTAATCTAGGACTAAATCACCTTGACTGGTGTATGAGTCCCAACATTCTATAAAATTAGTATTTTTAGCATCTCAGAGCTTCAATCTGTCTTCTTCAGGTTTCTAGGTGCACAGCTTTTATCTTATAGCTTTATATTTTATTTTACATGATTTTCTAGGTCATTTAGTGAAAGATTACATCATATTAGGGTTAAGCATTAGATCCTTCAATTCATTTGTCTTTCCAAGCCCTACCTTGATGGTGAACCCCTCTCTAGTTTAAAATCAAGCCCTAGGACAACCATATTGCAAGGTCTCTTTCTCCTTTGCATACTTGAGATTGAGATCTATAGGGTTTCCCTTCAATGAAATGATTGGGAGAGGTGTTTTCTCTATGTTCTAAACCATAACAATGCAATTCAATTTGTTTTGTTATTTTATTTTGGTGAAATTGCATTTAGAACATCATAATTTTTATTTGGAGTGCATTATCATCCTAGATCTTGCTTACATTAACTTTGCACTAGGGTTTGCATTAGTTAATTTGCATTCTAAGGTTTCTAAATTTTGTACTAGTGAAAGTGCATATAAGTTGCATTCTTAGATCATTGAAAATCTTCTGAAATTTGCATTTACACTTCAGTTACAGATTGTACAAACTAAAAAGAATAAAAATCACCTAATATCTCTTGAAACTTTTGAAAAAAACCCTCACTGGGACTCATATGCCCCTCTGGGTGATTTAGTCCCAGTCCAGATTTTGAGCTATATTTTCCAAAATTTGAAACTCTATTTTTGTGCTCCTATTTTTTGTTGATAAATTTTTGTTTCAGTTTATAGTGTTTTTTTATATTCATTTCATTATATTTAGCTTAAATTGTATTTTCATTCATCTTGCATTTAGTATCCCTTGCATGAGCATTTCTACTTGGTGACTTATTACTAATACTATAGTGAGATGAAGTTCAAGACTCACGTCATCCCATGATAGCACAATCATCATGGATCTTTTGGTTATCTATCTCTTTCACTCCTAGTATTGACACTAGTTCACTAGGTATGAACCATACACTTAGTAACTCTCTACCTTCATGTAGTGTAACTCATGTTAAACAATGGTTGCTAGTGTTCCACAAGAAAAAAAAATACAAATTCATGAAGACTTAGAAAACCTACAACATCAATTGAGCAATGAAAACATTTCAACCACCACCATTCCTACCATAGATGGCATTCATCACACACTTGAAAGTGACGATGGACTTGACCTTGTGCATAACATAGTTTAGATCTTTGGAAAATACCTTACCTCAACCAATAGTTGTCCTTTAACCTCAAACAATGTCTCACCTCAAGCAAGAATTAAAATTCATCCTCCCACAACAATTGCCTCTATTCCTACCTATACCAACCCTCAAGTCACAACAAGTGAAAATCCCTCGGATGAATATTTCCATGCAAGTGACTTGCTGTGAGTTTGAAGGGATTGTGAAGAATATAGGAGTAGACCTATGGAGTGATTTATGCCATAAATATTTTGTATCCGTGGAGTATGGTGCAGGAGCACCTAAAACATATAAGATTTCATTAATTAACAAGGCCATTCCTCCTTCTGTATAGGTTTTACCTCAGAGGAATGGGCATGAATTAGATAGGGGTAGGCATAGGAACAAGTTTTTAGGGGTGATAAAGGGATTAGAGTGGTCTGAGAAGGCTTCCTTCTTAAGAAACACAAATGTTTGTGCCTTTTGAGTAAGGCTAGAGAGTGAGTTTTTGAGAATTTGAATGAAAGTAGGTTGGAACTTGTTGGAAACTATTAGAATAGGTGTATTTAATGGTGTTTAAGAGGTCTGAGTGATTAAGAGTAACCTAAGAAGAGTTAAAGTGTGAAACCCTAGTTGAAAGGGGCAAAAACAAGGGAAAATTTGTGATTCTACAAAGAAAGTGTAAGCCAAATTATGGAGTAGCATAATACAATGATTTTTAAATTTGAAGTAAAAAAAATTAAGAGGGAATGAAGTGGTTTCGGGATTGAGTGAGGTCAGAGCATACAAGTTCCAATAATCCCTACCAGCAAGCCAGTGAACTGTTTGATAAAAAGATTTGGTAGACATGTATGAAAAAAGTGGTAACATAGACAAGGCAATGGACTATTTGGAAAAAAACAATAAAGAAATGTGATCTCATATAATTCCATGACAAGCAAATGCAATTGACAAGTACTGGACTAGTTTTTAGCTATGCAAATTGAAGTAATTGCATAACTTCTTAGGTTGACTTTGTAAAAACTATATTGTAATTGAAATTTTTTCATCTATCAACATCTAGTTGTTAGTTATGCAATGTGAAGTAATGCTTTGAATATATTGAAATACGTGCAATCCAATGTAATCAGCGATATAAATATAAACTACATACCATTCTTTTTTATGCTATTGTACATTAATATTTAACCATTGCTCAAGATAAAAATTTCAAAGAGTTTAATCATGCACATGAGGAACAAATTAAATTTTGATTGTCAACTTCTATATATCAAATTATCCAATAATCAAGTGTATGTCCATATACAAAAATGGCATCGACGCCAACTCAAACAAAGTTTTATAAAATGTGGCATATGCCATCTCAATATCTATTCAAAATTTACATGCCAAAATGTCTATCTCATCCTAAATTACTAGTGGGTCATCAAAATGGAGCCTCTTTGAAGCACGCATTGGCTCTGAAGGTATCTGCACAAGAAAAATTCAAACCACAATTGAGATTAGTTATACTATATAATTTAAAATCGAATAATTAACATCAAAATCAATATACATTGAATTTTAATTGAACTCTAAAATTGAAATCTTGATTACCTGAAATATACGTCTCTTCAAAGGATCAGGAGTCCTAGAATATACCAAACCAACTTTTGAAATGCCAATCTACATATGTGAACAAAAACATAAAATTGATCCAAGTTAGCATACAATTATTGGTAATAGGAACATATTTACCAAACACAAAATAAAATAAACACATACCTCTTTAGGTTGATCTTTTTCTTTATCTCCTTGAGGTGTTTCAACACCTCCTCCTTGAGGTGTTCCAATACCTACTCCTTCAGGTTGTGTGTCACTTGTCAACAACGATGTATAGCTCATAATTGCATGTACGTAAAAATGAAAAGTACATATGAAACTACCAATCTATGTCAATGTATGTATAATCAATATAAGATCTTAAAAATCTTAATTCAATCCAGTTTGAGTTCAATTACCTTCCCCTTATCTAACTTTACGCCTCCATAGTCTGGACAAGGCTGCATCTCACTCGCACTAGGTATTTCCTACAAGGGCAAAATAAGATAAACATATAAGTTATTATATAATTTCATTAATGACAATTCAAGTGACAAGAAAGTATATAATAAAAATGTAAACGAGTGAGTGCGAAGATATATACTTTGTGCATGTCAAAGCCAAATGAAATGGCGCTAAGGGTGCTATCAGTCACCCATGTGAGCTCCTCCTCAGACATCAACTATTAAATATACCATGTAAATAAATATTAGTACTTGATACTATCTCTTATTAATATTCATTTAAAAACAAATGCAAGTTATGAATTTACAACTTAAATCTTACCTGTGTCACTATTCCAATATTCCCCTCTCTAACAATAGAGGGCTCTGTAGGGTGCACTCCACTCCCCTATGATCGGTCTATAATGTCCACATCATGGAGGTAATAATTAGAAGTGTCCAAGGGATTCTCAACGGGTTGTACAAGAGGACCCAAGCATATCTGGTGGCACATAGTGCAAGTATGTGGCACAAAAATATGTGGACCTAAGGAGGATGATGCAGAAAAACTCGAGCCTTCACCAACATCACCAGAATGTGGCTGAGCTACTATAGAAGCATGCAAAACCAAATGACCACTCAAAGAGTGAATAGCCTGAATAGTCTGTGTGGCTACATCCTGGACAATCTCTATATGATATACTAGAGGTGGAGGAGGAAGGAGAGGAGGGGGAACATATGGGTGTGAGACTACACTAATTTCCCCTGGTCTATCCTGGGGCATACCTCCACCGACGCCTTGGAAGGGTTTAATGTCAAAGTAATTCACATGATGCCCTAACACAAACTTAACATAGTAAAATGGTATATCAGAATTGTTGTTCGATGGTTTATCAAAAACCATACACCAACAATCCCAAAAGCTATCTACAATGTCCCTATTCATGCACCATTTTATAGAAAGTTTTTTTTTATTAAAATTCACTGGAAAACCGGTGTAGGGGTTAGTGAATAAAGAGGCTATTTGGGCTTTGGTTATTTGGAGATCTTTCACATCATCATAAGACAATCCACATGCATAATATTCCCTCATGTCATCTTGCCACGAATGAAAGGCATTATGTTGGGTGGAGAGGGTTTCTATATTTTTAATTATTTCCGTCAATGTGTTTGTCATATCTCTCAATTGACAGATTATCTTATAAACTTCACAAATGCCCCTCAATTGCCCTAATTTTTCACCAGTTAAGTCTTCAACTAGTAGTTGCAGAGGTGGTAGATCATTTGGCTGCAGAGTTGGTAGAGCGTTTGGTATTTTTCAATTTCATTCTTAGCCATAATACTTGATTAAAGTTTAAAACTAATTAATCTAATTGAAATTACACAATATAAATGAAATTATAGTAGAAAAACCCTAGTTTTTAATAAAAATCCCAAAAAAACCCTACTTTTTCACAAAAATCCATAACAAACTCTAGTTTTTGATAAAAATACATCAACAACACTAGTTTTTAATCAAAATCCATTTAAAAACATTATTTTTTAATAAAAGTTCATTCTAAACTCTAGTTTTTAATGAAAATCAATAAAAAACCCTATTTTTGAAAAAAATAAATTAAAACTACTTAAAATTATAAGAATCTAATTGAAAAATTGATTACAACATTAAAAAACCAAAAACTTACCTTTGAAATCAGATATCTGGTGAAAGCGGATATCGGATTTCGACTTCTCCTTGTGCACCCACATTCAAAGTGTGTAAAATGACTTTAACAATCGATTATTTTTTATTTATATTGTTTGCACAAATCGGATATCTGATTTGTAAAAATAGGTTTGGGCATTGCTTTGGAGGAATGTATTGACACCTGAGCCTAAAAGAAGTCAACTCGGCATTTTCGCATTTTTGAGTGGATCCAAAACGTAATTTTTTTCCCATTAGGACTTTTTGGCCCATCATGATTCTGCACATACCCATTTCCATTTCAAGGAACAATAATACATTGCTCTAAATAAACCAACTTATTAAAATTTCATTTAACAATAAGGAAATAAAATCTAATCGTACAATTTGCAAACATATTATATATATATACTTATATTTATATATATATAAATAAATATATGTTAATATATATTTATTTACATATACATTATGCATATTTAATATATTTT
The DNA here is from genome assembly GCA_007115665.2 of Sequoiadendron giganteum. Classification (NCBI taxonomy): domain Eukaryota; kingdom Viridiplantae; phylum Streptophyta; class Pinopsida; order Cupressales; family Cupressaceae; genus Sequoiadendron; species Sequoiadendron giganteum. The sequence continues at coordinate 367,508,884 of CM021100.1, read as the reverse complement.
AAAGCCAATAATCAAAATTTCAAAAGGGCAGATGAAAGACAAAGATGGAACGCCATTTATAATGGCTGGTTGTTCACAGCCGAATGCCCATGGAGGGGGGCACAACCTATGAAGGTAGCATCGGCTCCCCATATGGGGGTGGCGGTTGTGGGGTAACCCAAACCCCCAAACAAGCATTTTTGATATAGCTTTTTTCAAAACTAAAAACCTTCAATTAAATAAAAATCATGTACGAAAATACAGCTTGGATTTTCAAAACGAATGTGGACAAGAAAATTCATCAATAAATATGTATACATATATTTATATATGTATATGTATATATAATATATATATATATATATATATATTTGTATAACTATATCAAATACAATTGCTCCAAAAAGGAAAATTTTCATAAAATCATCTATAAGAAAGGATTTACAAATTTTACAAGGGTGTTCAATTTTACAGAGGTGTTTAAAAATGATTCCTAGAGAAGCTTTAAAGCTTTCACGGAAATTTTCCAATTTCAAAACAAACCAAATATTTAAACAATATTCTTCATTGTACAAACAATCTTTTCCAAAACAATAACTAATTCTAATAGCAGATCTTCCAATTTGTAAATGAATAAAAATAATGAAAAAACTTGTTTCCAGATGTTTGAAGAAACAAAGATTGAAGTATAGCCTTGCCTTCAAATTCAAAAATAATCGAAGCTTCTTCCAAATTAATTTTCTTTCTTTAAAGTGAACAACAAAACTAGAGCCAAAAATTTCCCGAGAGCTTCTTCCCCAATTTTCAACAACCCCAAATTTCAACAACCTCTGCCAATTTTCATTCCCATGAAGTTGTCTCTTTCCTCTTTTAGTTAATGCAATTATTCTCTCTAAGAATTAATTCCCAACAACCGTGTTTAATTTTTCTAACACATGTCACAAATAAAATATCTTTCCAAAAAAAAATCACAGATATTTTCTCTAACATATTTACAAGATATTTATGCATTTAATAATTCAAAAATCAAATAATAATTTCCAATTAAATTTAATCTAATTAATTTAATAGATTTATAAATAAATTTAATCTCAAAAATTAAATTACTTTACAAAATAAATCTAATTAATTAAATCAAATATAAAGCTTCTAACATAATTAATCAAGATTAATTAAATAATCACTTTAAAACATTATAAACAATAATTTCCCACAAAGCATACCTTGCAAAATAGTTAAACAACAAAGAAAACTGAGACAACACAACATGACCAAAACAAAGACTAACAACAGACTATGACTAGGGTTGTGGTTTGACAAGGAAATTATGTTTCTATCTCCCAATCAACTATACTGTTGGGCAATGGAATCGCTAAAACCTGTAAATCTTGGTGGAGTCGATGTCTTATACCTGCAATCCTACAATCAAAGCATATGTTGCACATACAAACACACACACAGACACACATATATATCATGAACAATCACACCGTGAAGAGAAAATCATAGAATCATAGGGCGCTCACAAGCAAGTGATGCAATTCTGTTCCCTTCACCAATATAGTGCCACATCAAAAGTGATGAAACTAAAACATCAAATAACTATAGATGAACATATATCAATATCAACTCACATAATCAACTATGCTAACCAAAAAGCATGTCATAAACAATAATCAACAATATAGTGTACCATCTCATCTCAATATAAAAACCATCATCGCTCCAATGTTAGTGATTAATAACAACATAGTATCATGCTCTATCAAAGTAAAAGCACTGTCTAAAAATATAAGAAAATTATAGGGGTGCTACATCCCCCCCCTAGAATCAAGCTTACTCCTGGAAGCCTACGAACAAATAGGGATAGAGCTCTCTCATCTTGGTTGCATCTTCCTAGGTAGCTAATGTATCATCTCTCTGATCCCACTGGACCCTGACCTGCTCAATATCTCGACCCCTGAGGGAAAGTCTCTTGTGCTACATGACGACCATGGGCTCCAAAGATAGTTGCCCGTCCTCTACCTATAAGGCATTCCAATCAAGGATGTGAGATATATCAGGGTGATAAGACCAGAGTACTGAAATATGAAATACATCATGTAGGCACAAGAGACTGGGCGACAAAGCTAGATGATAAGATACTGGTCCAATCTTCTCAAGAATATCTAATGGCCCGACGAAGCAAGGAGCAAGCTTAGATCCCTTTCCATGTTAGATTGGAATCTTTCGTCAATGCAATCGCAAAAATACTTGGTCACCTACTGCAAACTGACAGTCCACTCAATGCACATATGCATACTTTTTCTGCCTATCTTGTGCAACAACCAAATGTTCCCTGATCTGAATCACGTGCTACTCCATGTCTTGAAGCATCTCAGGACCTAATAGAACTCTGTTCTCTAGCTGATCCCAAGTCAAATGAGTCTAACATGGTTTTCCATACAATTCCTAGAAAGGAGGCATACCAATCGAACTCTGATAGTTGTTATTATATGAAAACTCCACTAAATGGAGATAGTCATCCCATAGTGTCTGCTGGATCATCACATACATGCGTAGCATATCCTCAAGGATCTGGTTGACCCTCTTGGTCTATCCATCTGTCTCAGGGTGATATGTTGAACTAAATTTCAACTGTGTCCCCATGGCATGTTGCAATGATGTCCAAAGAGCAGAGGTGAACACAAGATCCCTGTTAGAAATGATCTGACGAGGAATACCATGTAACCTAACAATATCTCCCATGAACACTCTAACAATAGATGAAACATTATAGGATGAATGAATAGGTGAGAAGTGTACTACCTTCGTCAACCTATCCATCGTCACCATAATGGCATTGTGTCATCACGAAGAGTTGGGTAACCCAACAATGAAATCCAATGAGATTATATCCTATTTCCACTCTAGCACAAAATGTGGTTGTAGAAGTCTTGTTGGATGCTAGTGTTCAGCTTTCACTCACTGATACTCCAAACACCTCCACAAAAAATTAGTGATGTCTCGCTTCATACCTGCCCAAAAGTATAGATGTTATAAATTGGCATGCATCTTCTTCACTCCAGGATGAGATAAATGAGGTACTTGATGTGCCTCTATCATAACCAAGGTACGAATATCTATGAAAGATGGAAAATAAATGCATCCCATGTGTATCATCAAACCATCTGACTCTAGAGAATAACTTGAGAAGCTGCCCTCAAGAGTCCTGCCTGTCTCTATCTTTGATCTCACCTCCTGATACCAGCTGTCTCTAAGAAGTGTAGAAAGAATCTGACTCCTCAAATCCACACCAAGATTCACCTCAAACAACTAGTGTCTTTGTCTGCTAAGAGCATCAACAACTAGGTTCTCCTTCCCCTGGATGAACTTCACCTCGAAGTCATACTCACAAAGGAACTCCATCCATCACCTCTACCTGGTATTAAGAGTGGGTTGCATGAAGATGTATTGTAGGCTCCAATGGTCACTATGCAAGTCAAATCTGTGCCCCAATAGGAAATGTCTCCATCTCGTCAAAGCATGTGCTACCACTACTAACTCAAGATCATGTGTGGGGTATTTCAACTCATGATCCTTGAGTTTGCGAGACTCATACGCAATAAATCGACCATCTTGCATCAAGACTGCTCTTAATCCCTCCAAAGATGCATATGTACAAACAACAAAATCTCCAGTAGGATTAGGTATTGCAAGAATTGGTGGATTGGTTAACCTCTCCCTCAAAGTTAGAAATGTTGCCTCACACTTCTTTCACTAGATGAATCGCTTCCCTTTCCTTTGAAGAGAAGTGATAGGATGTAATATCCTCAAGAAACCCAAAACAAAGTGTCTATACTAACCTACTAATCCCATGAAACTACGTATCTCTACCACATTAGTGGGCGCTATCCAATCAATGATCACTTGGATCTTCGCAAGATCCACTGCAATACCCTCTCATGATATCACATGTCCAAGGTACTTAACCTCAGTCTTAAAGAACTCACATTTGGAAAGGTTAGCATACAACTAATTGTCTCTCAAACACTGCAAAACCTCTCTCAGATGCTCCTCATGCTCATCTACTGTCCTGGAATAGATCAATATATCATCAAGGAACACAAGTACAAATCTATCAAGCTATGTGTAAAAGACTCCATTCATCAAGCTCATGAACACAGATGGCATATAAACATCAACCCAAATGGTACCATTGTGAACTTGTAGTGATTGTAACAAGTGCAAAAAGCCATCTTATGAATGTTAGAATCAAATATGCGTAGCTGATGGTACCCTGACTTAAGATCATTTTTTGAAAAGACCGTAGCACCCTTGATCTGATCAAACAAATAATCAATCCTAGGTAAGGGATATCGGTTCCTAATTGTCACTTTATTCAGCTGACGGTAGTCTATGCACAAATGGAGTGATCCATCCTTCTTCAAAGAAAAATTATTGGTGCTACCCAAGGTGAAACACTAGGGTTGATAAAACCCTTCTCTAGGAACTCCTCCAACTGCAAGCAGAGCTCCTTAAGCTCTTGTGTAGTCATACAATATGTAGCTCATGAAATAGGCTCAGAACCAGGTATAAGATCAATCTGAAAATTGATGTCACACTGAGGTGGCATCCCTAGAATCTCATCAGGAAATACATTTGCATATTGCTGAAGTATTGGGTGGCTATCAAGTGAAACCTTCTCCTCACTATCTCCCAACTCCAAGTCATCTATTGTCACTGCAAACATCCGATAGTGGAATTAAACGTGAGGGTTGTCAATGTCAATACAGAGCTTGTGGTCCTCCAATCTCCACCAGGTAGATGCAAAGTCTCACAAGTGCATGATAGCACATTTGGCCTTGGTGTTTCTACTGTAAGGGTGCATAGAAAAACACCGGTTCAATTCTATCAACCATGTCTTGGCCTCAAGTCCACTGCCAAAACCATCGAAAGTGGGTGGATGAGCTCTAGTAGGTCTCTCATATGAGCGGTTGTGACCACCTCCTATTGTGCTGGAACCTCTCTCTGTCTAGGGGATCTCTCTCCCTCACCAATTTCTATCTGATCTATATCTTGCCTCAGCCCAAGGTGACCAAGAGTCTCCTCTAACAATCAACACAACTGAGCACCCTCAATCCTTGGTGGATCTTGATTATTATCACCACCTCCCAAATCATTTTGGGAAGCCTGATGTTCCTCATGATCAGAGTCATGGGAAACATAGGGAGGTGAATCTTGCTAACTACCTCCGTGACCATCTCCTTGGCCATGACCATGACCTCTACTATGACCTTGCCTAAGTGGCATGATCCTACATAGACACACCAAGGTATAAGACAAGGTACACAACTTAAAGGGCTCAACATTATCCTAGAGCACCCAATGTTTAAACTTGGGCTCTGATACTATGTGTAATACCCCGCGACATAACCCTAGAAGATGACACAAACACAAAAATAGCATAACACTTTTTTTTAAAAGTATAATAATAACAAGTAAGTGAACTATACTTAATGCATACATCCTCTAAGGTACACAAAAATTCTTACATTCGATACCCGTAACATACAAAAGTAATCTAATATATAGAATTTAATTTATACTCATGAAATAAAGAACATAGATCCAATAACATTAAACACATTCATAAGATACAATGTACATAAAAAAACCATTCATAGATTGTATATACAATATACAATATACAATACATATACAATACAAATGAGGAGTAGTACATATACAATACATCCAACTAATCCAAAATAACATAAGAGATGGAACGTATCAACTGGAACATGCGACCTCTCCAAACTTGAAGATCTCAACATCATGAACATGAAGTGGAAATCCAATGGTGTAAGGTACACATACCACCCAACCAAGTGGTACCCGAAGGCCCACCCCCGTACTAGGAGATAGTAAAAGGGCTTCCTAGGAAAAACCAACAACCTAAAGAAATAGGCAACCATAAAATTAAACCATTCAAGTACAATACTTAACATAAACGTTAGATTGCTTCTAGAATAAAGAATCAAGTACATCAACTGAACAATACACATAGTTTTCATAGGAGGAGTGTCATAAAAAAGTAGCTTGGGTTACCTTGGTAGATCTTCCTAGGCCCTGACCCCCATCTTGGGTTACCCTAGTAGCCTCTCACAATCCCCAACCCCACATGTAAACCAATGCAGAATCAAATATATTTCAAAGGGATAAGATAATGATCTTGCCATTCCAAGCCTTCTCATCTCATCTCAAGTCTAAATGAGCCCTTGAGTCCATGAGTGAGGCACAATTAACAAGTTATGTGTTTTAAGTTACCCTTTCTCTTAATACATTTATTTAATTTCCATTAAATTAACTAACTCTCACATGAGTTACCTTGGCAGCACTTTGTGTGTTGGCTCCCATTGAGAGCCACTCCCCTATTGACAACACAAGTATCTAATCCTTAACAAAGGGTAAACAAGTGCAAAAAATTGAATAATAAATCTCAACCATAATACAAGTGGTAACACATCCCGTTCGTAGTAACTGAGTGTTTAAATTGAATCACAACCAAGTTCACTACCCAAGGAAAATAAAGGGTTGAACCATAAGTCACAACAACCCCCATGAAATATTACAACATCTGGAAGGCTTACACAATCACAACTAACATATTTCCCCAACTGACATGAACAAAAGAAATGACATTTATATAAATAATTTAGGCATAGTAATTAAAACTATCATTAGGATTTCCTAAATCCAATTTTCCATTTCAAGGAACAATAATACATTTCTCAAAATAAACCAACTTATTACAATTTCATTTAACAATAAAGAAATAAAATCTAAGTACAATTTGTAAACATATAATATATATTTATACTTATACTTATATATAAATAAATATATATAAATATATATATTAATATATATTTATTTACATATATATTATGAATGCTTAATCTAAATATATTTTACATATTTTAAAGCCAATAATCAAAATCAAAAAAGTGCAGATGAAAGACAAAAATGGCACACCATTTATAATGTCTGGTTATTCACAGTCGAACCCCCATGGAGGGGGGCATGACATGTGAAGGCAACTCTGACTCCCCATATAGGGGCGACTGTTGTAGGGTAAGTGCAGCCCCCCAAACAAACATTTTACATATAATTTTTTTCAAAACTAAAAACTCACGATTACATAAAAATCACGTACATAAATACAGTCCGGGTTTTCAAAACGAATTTCAACATGAAAATTCATCAATAAATATATATATATATATATATATCAAATACAATTGCTCACGAAGGGAAAATTTTCACAAAATTATCTACAAGAAAGGATTTACAAATTTTAGAGAGGTGTTCAATTTCCCATCCCAATAAATGAATTGGGAAAACAAAAGAAAACAATAATCTTCTACAAGAAGATCTTTTCCCATACAAACAAGATTTTCCACAAATTTTGACTGGAAGATTTTAAATCCATTCCTACAGAGATTTTCCAAATCTTCTATTGTTTTCCTTCTAGGATTTATTTTGTTTCAAAATGATTCCTATAGAAGCTTTAAAGATTTCATGACAATTTTCCAATTTCAAAACAAACCAAATCTTTAAACAATATTATTCATTGTAAAAGCAATATTTTCCAAAACAATAAATAATTCTAATAGCATTTTCCAATTTGTAAATGAATAAAAACAATTAAAGAACCTGTTTCCAGATGTTTGAAGAAATGAAGATTGAAGTAGAGCCTTGCCTTCAAATTCCAAAATAATCAAAGCTTCTTCCAAATTAATTTTCTTTCTAGAAAGTGAACAACAAAACCAGAGCCAAAAATTTCTTGAGAGCTTCTTCCCCAATTTTCAACCACCCCAGGTTTCAACAACCTTTGCCAATTTTCAAACACCTTAAAAAAAAAAAAATCCCGTGAAGTCGCCTCTTTCCTCTTTCAGTTAATGTAATTATTCTCTCTGAGAATTAATTCCCAACAATCGTGTTTAATTTTTTTAACACATGTCACAAATAAAATATTTTTCCAAAACAAATCAGAGATATTTACTCTAAGATATTTACAAGATATTTGTGCATAATTTAATAATTCAAAAATCACATATTAATTTTCAATTAAATTTAATCTAATTAATTTAATCACTTTATAAATAAATTTAATCTCAAAGATTAAATTACTTTACAAAATAAATTTAATTTAATTAATTAAATCAAATATAAAGCTTCTAACATCATTAATCAAGATTAATTAAATAATCACTTAAAAAAATTATAAACAATAATTTCCCACAAAGCATACGTTGCAAAATAATTAAACAAGGAAAACTGAGACAACATGACAACACAACATGACCAAAACAAAGACTAATGACACAATGTGACTAGGGTTGTGGTTTGACAAGGAAATCCTATTACTATCTCTCATCAACTATATTGTTGGGCAATGGACACACTCAAACCTGTAAATATAGGTGGAGCCGATATCCTGTACTTGCAATCCTGCAATCAAAGCATATGTCGCACATATATATATCATGAACAATCACACTATGAAGAGAAAATCGTGGAATCGCAGGGTGCTCGCAAGCAAGTGATGCAATCCCGTTCCCTTCACCAATACAATGTCACATCAAAACCGACGAAACTAAAACATCAAATAACTACAGATGAACATATATCAATATCAACTCACATAATCAAATATGCTAACCAAAAATCATGTCATAAACAATAATCAACAATATAGTGTACCATCAAATCTCATTATAAAAACCATCATCGCTCAAATGTTAGCCATTAATAACAACATAGTATCATGCCCTATCAAAGTAGAAGAATTGTCTGAAAATATAATCAAATCAAAGGGGTGCTACATTGAAACATTCTCCATAGCATTGAAAGAGGGATTTGAAGACATACTAGGACTTGTTTGTATAATCATATTATTTTCCAAATTGAATTCTTACAAATTAGCTTCATCTACAACCATGGTCTCCTCAATGTTTTCACGTTCAATAGTTTTGGAATTGGATGTTCCACCATCATTCATTGATTTAATTCTCATTCTTCTTTCTCTTTGTCTTTGTTTCTCCTTATCTATTTTTGCTTGAATTTCTTCAGGAGTCAATGTCTTCCTATCTTTCCTCTTATTACAAGCTTGTGAACTAATGATTATAAAATTCTCAAGCACAAATGAATGTCAATAGTGAAATTCTTCAAAAAATTCAATCCAAATTGCAAGTTGAAGACTTGTAAGCACAAAATTCTTCGGCATTTGTTCCTCTAAACAAGTAGAAAACTAACACAATTCCACTTATAAAACTGTTTACATGATACCTCCTTTCAAAAATTCAATCCAAATTGAAAGTTGAAGACCTATAAAAAAAAATGTTTTCCTCATTTGTCCCTCCAAACTAGTAGAAAACTAACAAAATTCTACTTCAAAAATTGGTTACATCATGCCTCCTTTGAAAAATCCAATCCAAAATGCAAGTTGAACACCTATAAATACAAAATTTGATAGAAAATAGCCCACTATGTCGCACTCGGCCGTACATGTGAAATTGTAGACTTCACAATAAAAAAAGAAACAGGATCCTATTTCATAATCGGGATCCCATTTACTTAAAACGAGATCCCATTTCATAATCGGTATCCCGTTTCATAATCAGGATCTCGTTTCCCAATATTAAATGTGGGGACCATTGACAAGGAAATGGGATCTAGTTAATAAAATGGGATCCCATTTCCTTGTCAATGGTCCCCACATTTAATATTAGGAAACAAGATCCTGATTTACAAAATGGGATCCCATTTCTAAAAATTTGAAACCCCCTTGATTTTTGTTCGAGTTTTAGGCTTGGATTCTGGTTCGGGAAAGCAATGGGATTCCAAACCTAGGCCTTCAAACTTATTTGACCTGCAAGTTGAAGGTCCTAACAATGTTGGAGAAAAATAGTCAGTTTGGACATATGACTGATGACTTTTTTTGCTAAAATTTTCGACGAAATTAAAACCCATTATAGATGAGATAGTGCAGATTCCAAATATGTAGTTCTTTTTTTTACAATTGCATTATCTTTTCTATTTTTCAATTAATTTATGATGAAATAGGTCCATAAACTTGAATTATCAAGGTTTTTAAATATTTTAATAACCTTTTATTAACATAATTTTTTGACGAACGGATTGCACAAGAACATACTTCAGAAAATTATTTTCGATTTAAAAAAAATTAAAAAAAATCATAATTTTAGGTCATCTTATGCGTGACGTACACGACGATTTTTCAAAACACCAAATATGGCCAACAAAAAATTAGCAAAAAAGAAAAAATCAATAAAAAATTACAAAAAAATATAAAAAATGTGCTTCAGTGTTACAAATATTTTCCCAAAAGGATTTAGAAAAATACAATAATCTAGGTTAAAATATGGATGACGTACATGTGCATGGTGTGGTAAAAAAAAAGTGACTTTTAAATAGTGGTTTTTAGAAACGCCTATTGAAACTCAATTTGTACCATCTGGGTATTGAAATAAATTACATATTTGGAAACTAGACTCTGAGTACTACATTTTATGATTAGTGACTTTTTGAAGATTCCATCTCTAAGTGCTTCAAATTTTAAGGTCAAATGTGTCAAATTCTAAAAATCAGGGAAGATACTTCCACTTTTTGGCCAAAAAGTGGACTCAACTTCTTGCCAACACCCTAAACTTAATTAACTATGTGGAATATCATACTTAAGATAGAGACATATCTAAATTGAAGTAATTATTACACCAACACACCATTTTAATTGAAACTTAGTAGGAACTATAAATGGATCTTGACAATAATGTCATGTTAGTTACCTATGTATAATGATAACCCCTCAAAGAAGGAAAGAGAGAAATCCTAGAAGAGAAAAATGTGAAGAGTGATTATGTAGCCCCTAGATTTGATGCCTAATGTACCAATGGTGGATTCTTGACTTTGAATGTTAATGAGGATCCATGCTTGTGGAATAATATTTTTCCCCTTAGGATGATAAAAATCCAAAGTTTAATGCAAAAGATTTGCCCATTTTGGCAAGGAATATGTGGAAAGAACACATAAGATTTACTTCTCTAGAATCTATGCAATGATTTTGATGTTGGTGATGGGTGGTACTATGATTAAATTAAGTTTTCTATTCCTAACTAGAAAGGATGACTACCCAAGACTAGGTGGAAATTGGTGTGCAATGTGTAGCAAGAAAGTAGTGTATAGGTGTGGAATCTCACTACATGTCATGTGACAACACTATTCATCCCACAAGATGTCATGCTATGAAGAATCCTGAGAAGCCCTTGGTGAAGTGTCTTTAAAGTCTATAGAAGCAACAAGTAAAGGTAGAATCTTAGTGGATGTCATGTGACTATATTGCACATCCCACAAGATGTCCTATTGCAAAGAATCACTATTAGATCTAAGTGAACTAACTCAAAACATTGCAGAGTCAGAGATGGACCCGTGGAATCATGGTGCATGCCATTTGACTACATTGTTCATCCCACAAGATGTCCACCTCAAATGTGTGAGTATTAATAAGTGGCAAAACTACTAAAGGTGTTGGAATCTTGGTGCATGTCGAATGATTATACTACACACCAATAGTGTGAGTGTGAATGATTATAGATATGAACTATTAGAAGGAATAGTTTTTGTTGCATTCAAATGTGCAAGGTTCTCTAAAAAACAACACAATCTATTAGAGGTTCAAGATCTCCATATAGTTGCTTGATGATGGTCATGACAATGATAGGTCAATCAATATCCTCTCTGTGATGTAAGATGTCTAGACCAATTTTTATTATATTATTTTGTAGATCATATTTTTGTTTGACCAAGTATATTTTTGTTCATGGTCAACTCAAGAATAAGTCCATGGAGATAGGCTAGTAGATCTTGCTCAAAGTTGTGATTCTAAGTTATTTCTTGTTTTTGATGAATAGTATTTTTAAATTTAGATTAGCAATAGAATGATGTAATATAATACCAAAAATCATGTTTACAAATACCCTCAAAATGAAACTTTATTTCAATTCAACATTACAATATCCTTAAAAAATACTTGTAAGATCTATATGGGTTTAACTCTTACTCAATAAAGTAGATGATATGTTTTAAGATCTATATGGGTTTAACTCTTACTCATTCTTAATTTGGAGGTAAGTTAACTTAGTCTAATTGAGACAAAGGTGTCTTTGACTAAATAGAGGGGGCAACTAACTACCATCAATCAAAGATTGATAAGGAAATGGTGTATTTTGAGTACCTCAAGTCAAGGTGTACAAATGCCATTTTAATGGATAACTACTTTAAGAAAAGACCCCTAAATATTCTATGTAGTGCCAAGAAATGTACTGCTTTACATTTTCGCACTAGGTTTGGGCCGCTTAATTAATTTGACTTAATTAAGCCTCTAATTGGCCCTATTTTGCATCTACAAGCCTAATTAATTGCAATTTTTGAAAGGGGTATTATAATGATTTAATTAATGTAATTATCAATTTTAATACCCTGAAATGAATAGGTCATGACAATTTAGGTCAGGACCCATTCACCCTTCCTCTTTAATTGCTAAATTAAAATTTTAAATATGTTTTTGGTGGCCTTTTTATGGTTCCAAATTCAAATTCAAATGTCGGCTTGTAATGTTTAATTTTTGGGAAATTAGAAAATTACCTATAAAAGCAAGGTATTTTTATCAATTCAAATCCTAGAGTCTTTGTGCAAATATTCCTAAAGCTAAGATTATTGTCAAAGGCATTTGAGAGAATACTTCTCAAGAATTTATTGCAACATTCAAGATCTCAAGAATCATGTCAAAGTTATCAAGCATCATCCATGGTTTTGGAGCTAAAACTGTGATGTAGGTTTCAATTTGCAAGTCAGATTTCAAGCATCAAGATCAACATCCAATCAAGCCATTTCATACAAGATCAAGACCTTGGAGAGATCTACTAAGTTTCAATCCTTCAAGGGTTTCAAATCAAAGGTTTTATGAGTTGCGACATAGCAAGTGTTCATTCATCATTCCTTTCATGTTTTATTGTTTCAATTCAAGGTTTAATTACCAAACAAGGTTTGACCAAGGAAAACCCCTAGATTCACCAAAAACAAACAATTTTTCCCTCTTGTGGGTTTTACAAATCTTAGGTTGAAGATGGATTGAAGATATATCAAAAGAGAAAAAATGCAAAAGTTGTCGTCAAGCCACAAAAACCCACTTTCAAAATTTATTTTTGAATTTATGATTGTGAAACTTGAAGGAATTAAAAGTGGGGACATAGGACCAGAGGATTGTGAAAGTAGATTTTCAACCCCTGTAGCAAGACACATTCACCCTTGGGTGAATGAGTCATAGGAGGACACTCATCACAACCTTTTTGTGACAAGAACATAAAATCAAGCCCTTCTTAGATCTAGAATTTCTTTCTAGATTCTGTTAGATTAAGGTTTAATTTAGAGACCTTGCATGTTTGTATTCATTTAGTATTTTTCAATTATCTCCCAAAAGTGTTGTTCTGATTGATTTATCCTATCCTAGGTCATAAGGAAAACAACAAGATCTCCACCAAGGTTGACTCACCTAAGGGTCTGAACTCAATCTTTCCCTCGGGGATCTCATTTTCCTAATGAACTAAGGAAGATAGGTGCATCATACCCCCTCATTATTATATCATTATTGGTGAACCCATTTTCCTATGTTTCATTTTGGTGAACCTGAGCTTCTTGCACTTTAAAATTTCTAATTTGGAGTACATTCAAACCCTAGATCTAGGATTTTCATTAGTTTAAATCACATTGCATTACTTTGCATATTATTTAGGGTTGTTAAATTTGCATTAGTTTCCATATCATTTAGGTTTTTAGGTTTGCATTCTGCATCCTTTAAAATCTAAAAAATTGAAAACATTGCATGCATATTACATTAATAAATTACATAGGGTTTTCATATTAGTGTATGTTCAATCATTCATATTCAAAAATTGAGTCAAAATTGCATTTCAAAAAGTGTCATATTGTTCATCATTTTCCATTCACTTGCATTTAGACATCAAAATATGGAAAAATCAATCATCGAAAGTGTAGTTTATAGTCTGAAATAGGAAACCCTAACATTGAACTTCAAACTCAAATTTAAATTTTTATAACCTTGTGCTAAGACCCATTTTCTTCGAGGTGAATTTGTCTTTGTACACATGTTAATTCAAACTTTTGGGTATTGATTTGTCTTCATTTGCTTCATTATGATCTGTTGTTAAATCTTGGTTTTAGTTTCAAAAATCAAAAAATTCTATCATTATTTGCATTAGGTTTAATTGGTAAAATTGAGTGCATTGTTTGAAAATCAAATTGGCATTAAAAGACATTATTTTTAGGGTTTTTCATAGTATAATAAATAAATTATCTTTTTTAAAATCTAAAATTTTTTCCATCTCTTTTTATATACTTGCATTGCATTCCTATCTTTTGGTGTTTGTTGCGTTTACCTAGTGCCTATTCTCCATTTTGGGTGAATCTTAGTATTAGTGAAACTTGTATGAGATTCACAACCTAGTGTCCTATTACCAATACTGTAGTGAGACATAGTTTTGAGACTCATGCCATCCCATGCTACTACACTCATTATGGATCTTGAGTTTTCCAACTCTTTCACTCATAGTGTTGATATTAGTCAACTCGCTATGGACCATAACTTTGATACCTCATTTCACATGACCACAACCAATGTGACTGATGTTGACACAATGGTTGCTAATGTCCATCAAGAACAACTAAGAAAAATGGACAAAGATTTTTAATTTTTTTTAAAAACTTTGTGAGCTTTGAATACATTGTTGGTATTGCAATTCCTATCATAGATAACATGAGGAAAATGCTTGACAATGAAAAAGGAATAGAGATTTTGTGTAGCCTAGCTCACATTATTGATAAACATGTCCCTATAATGAATAGTTATGCTCAAAATTTTGGGTTCACTCAAAGTCAAGGTGGAAATCCAATTCCTTCTTCCACAACTATGACCTCTATTCCTACATACACTAATCCAACTATTACAACAATTAAACAAAATAATAGCAATGTTAATACCACCTTAGGTATTTCCATTGGGAATTCATTTACCTTTGTGCATTTGAATCTCATATCTCCTAATCAATCTCCCGTCACAAACTTACAATTCACTTGTCCTTGTAATACATATACACCTCCACCTTATTCACCTCCATCTCACAAGACAAACAATGATCTTGTCCTTAAATAACTCCTACAAAATGTTTAATCCCTCCAACAAAAAATGCTACATTGAGCCTATTGGTTCAAAAAATTATAAATTGCAAACCCTAAGTGTATGTCAGGCTCTATGGTTAGGTTCAACAATTTTTGGGCCAACAAACAAAATCAACCAATGTGGTTAGAATTCCTTGCTCTTCAGGTTCTGCTAGACCTAGGCAAGTATACCTTATAAATGTTATATTTATTTGATTAATGTTAAGAAAATTGAATGCACGTTTTATGGAACTTTTTATCCCTTTCTTCCTATCTACTTCACTATGGAATAAAGGTTTGAAATAGATAACTTGAATGCTAAACTAGCTACCATTTCTAATTGCTACTCTTATAATTGAAAATTGGAAATGTGTGAATGATTTTTTATGGAATGTAGTTTTAAATGCAATTGATCAGTGTCTTATCCTATTAGGTAATGGAGTCAGAATGTGGATGATGTATGTGTCCAACCTCTAGCTACAATTCTAATTATTTAGTATAGTAACTGTTTATGGCTAGCATAAAAATGTAATGAAGTGATTATGGGGTTCTTCTTATTGCTCCAAATAAGACTTCTAGGTTACTAAGATCTATTCAAAATGATTTAATATTTACTTGAAAGAACTAATTAAAAGGAATAACACAAGAGAAAAAAATGTGTCTTGACAAATCAAACATATAATTGATACATGTAATCTGAATAACAAGGAAATATTAAACTGGAGACAACCACATAACCATACATAGTAATATCAACAAATAATTGAGACCAAAATTCAACCACCAAATTAAATTTTCTTCTCCATTAATTTCCCTTTTAAAAATATATCAGAAGCCTCCCTTTTGTAAAAATTATTCTATTCTATCTCATGACGATAATTCGGTCTTGGTTTCTAATATATATGGGAAGCAACAAGCTTCAAACCATTACATCTCAAAAGGTGCCTCTTCAATTATCTTTTGTTAACAAAAAATAAAACCTTAAAGATGATTGTAACATGTGATTTAACAAAGATAAAAAATAAACAATGAAGCCCAAAGCATCTCTAAGACACCACAGTCCATTAATCTTCATATGTACCCATGATCACTTGGATCTAGTAAGGTCCTCTCTCCATGATAGTATTTCTAGTGCTAGGTGACTTCGATGAGGCTTTTTTTCTTTATGTTGCTCGCGTAATGAACATGTTCAACTTGGAAAGGTGCTCAATGTATCTTTCACTATCGTGTGTGTCAACATTGGTGATTATGTCCTTCATGAAAAAATCCAAAGTGAACAATTTCTCTAACTATGAGTACGTGTTCTCTATCACCCTCGATTCGTCATTCACTAGGTTGAGAGCTGATGGTAACAATTGAGCCAATTAATTTTTCCATATGTTCTACTCCTTAATATAACCTTCACCATCAAAGAAATTAGGTAGAGATATATCCTATAGTTGATCGAAATCACCAATTTCTTTTGTAAGTACAACATGAAACTAATCATGCATATCAATCAACTCATCATAGGTTTTGAATACTTGGTCATCAATATTTTGTTTAGCTATTAATTCTTCTTTTTTCTCCACTATTTTGAGGTGTAATATTTTATGCTCTTGGAAAGTAGCATATATTGTGGTGTGAATTGTTCATATCCTATAAGCTTTCTCAAGTATTTTTTCAAACCTTTTCTTTATCAATTCTGAAATAATGTTAAATTGTATGGATCTCATTTCTGCTTCCAATTTATCATATTTCTTTTGGAGTCTCTCAGGCTTATGCCTCCAATATGTACTTTCAGACATAGCTTCCAATACTCGGTTATCATTGTCCAATAATTGGGAGTAAGTATTTGAGGAGAATGATAATTTTTCCTTATAGCTGGCTATTTCCTACCTTAGATTCTCATTTTTAGTCATATACCTTTTTTTATCTTTCACCAACTTTGAAATTTGAGATTTGGTGAACTTGACAACATTAAAATTTAAATCTGTAGTTTCAATAGGATCACTATCTCCAACCCCTTGCACAAGAAGATGGCCAAATACCTTGTCAGGATCATCAATGACTGCAGGTCTTTTATTTGGTGGATATAGGGCCCAAATTTTCAAAGTTGTATTATCAGGATTGTACCCTGACTTGGTGTAGATTCTGTCCACTCCTTTTGTGCTTAATTGTAAGGTATTATTTTGAATTCTTTAGAAACTATCAAATACAATAGTGGAGCTCATATCCCACCCAGAGAGAAACATAACCCCTACTTCTAGTAGTTCCCTTCCTTTCTCCAGAGTGATGTCTTCCATTTCCTTATCTACATCTTCTTGTAGCTCTTCTAAATATTCTTCTTCTCTTTCAGGAGTGATCTCCTTGATCTTCTCTCTAATTAATTTACCTTTATACTCATAGATAAATGTCCCAAATTTTGTGGTTCTAACAAAAGAATCATCAAAAATAACCTCCGGCTAGCAAGATCTCTTACATCACCTGAGAGTTGCTTTGAGGACTCTATTGTAACTACATTCCTCTCTGGTGGGGGATCATAGTCCTCAATAATAGATTTAATTACCTACACACATTCCTCCTCATCATCCACCTCCTTTTCTTATCTTTCCATAGATGTCCCAATAGAAAAGCTAACCTCTAGTGTAGGATGTGGAGAGAGTTGACAGAATAGGATTTCACTTTTGGCTTGTATCCTCATAATATTATCATTTATTTTCCTTTTAAACATTGAGGGTAGTACATCCTTAGTCAATTTAGCTTCATGTAAGACCAATTTATCAATCTTTTCAATAGGGTCCTCCACTTTAGAAAAGGTGCCTATGTATGATGAATTGTTATTCATTTTCAAAGGCTCTCCTACCCTGATTATGTTGCATAGATGTCTTCTCCTACTCACATGATGTTCATCAAAATTCCTGATTAAGTCATCTTCTACATGGACCACATGTTGATACCCTTTTAAGATTTGGCTTATCTTTAAATCATTTATGAAATGCTTAGGATCAAATTTCTCTCTTTAATTCCCCTTGGGAAAATTATAATTTTCTCAAGATTTTTGTCGATAATTTCATACCCCTTCTCAAAAACAACAAAAAAATCTCTGAAACAAAGTCTACTAGGCATAAGTGACTTCTTGTTAGAGCTCTTTAGGTGGAGAAAATTTGAATAGGCCAACTATCTGACAATCTCCAGATATCCTATCTTGTCAGGACATGTTTTTGGTAAGAGAAGGGGGTCTCCCTCAAAACAAAATAACCTATTTTTTGTGTAATCATCATATGCATACTAGTCCCCCCAATTATGGTTGACCTTTCCTGTTTGATCATTGTCTTTTGGTCAAATAAATCTTTGTATTTCTGGTGACAAGTTACAGTTACAAGGTCAGCCAAGAAATTTGTATAAAGGTTTTACAAAATATTCTTAAGAATACAAGTAGTGTGATATAACACATCTACTATCCCATATTCTTAGATGCTCACTCCACATTCCCATATCCTACCATTATACAAGATGACATGCATAAGTAGTGAATAATACTTGAACAAAATACCTCCATCCTTATTCTTGGTAGAAGTGAGGATGTTATGGATATCATTAGTTAAGTACTCAACACAATCTAATGGCCGAGCATCTTGGTTTTGTACATCAGACACTAGGACCATTGGAACTATTGCCATTAATGTGGGAGCATCCAAACCAAGCACTTGATAAGCAATGTAATATGTATACTAGAAGTATTCTTCAAACAGGTTCACAAAGAATGGAGGGCATTCTTCTGTTGAAAATACCTTAAGCTGATTTTCTTTAGCATGGGGTTTGTGTAGTTGCAACCTCCATCTATTGTAACTAGTAATCATATTGTGGTAATCATCTAGAAGGTCTTTAATCCTTAATTTCATGTTTGTGCTAGTATCCAATTGAAACACCATGGAAATATAGTTCCTCATAACTGAGATGAAGGACGATTCATCTTCGAAGTAAACCATGTGAGTTTGAGGATCATACTCATTGGCGAGTGCCTTAATCAATTCGACATTGAAAAAAATATTAGGTACTACCAATCTCCCTAGATTAATTCTCCATATGTTGGAGACTGGTTGGTGTCTATGCATTTTCTTATAATGGTATATGAACAAATCATACTCCCTTGTCAAAGGTCCATGTGTCACTTATTTCCTTCTATTTGTCTTCTGATTTCTTCACTTGAGGATTGAGTTGTGAATTTCATCTAGACCTTTGTCTAGAGCCAAGACATTGGTCGACCAAGTCCTAATTAAAATGTCTAGTTTCTAACTTTTGTCTCTTAATTTTGGGAGTTTCAGATGCACTTGCCATAATATCAATTCATAGAAAACCCTACTTTCATGTTTGCTAATTTAACTAGTTTTATATACTAAAATTTTAGCACAAGATTAGGCACTTACTTGAACAACAACACCTCTTCTAGTTCTTTTATCGCCGACCATTGCTACACTCCATTTCCTTTCTCTCTATATGCTCAATGATTTCCAAATGACCCAAGATTTGGTATTTAATTTACTTGGCTTTGGTTCATAAATGTCATCTGATGGAAACTTTCATATCATCAAGAGTATAATAAAATGTTTTAAATGTAGACCGTTGATTTTTTTTTCATCACTACCAAATCTTCTCCTCAGAATACTGCATTCTTGTCAATCGAAAAGGAAGTGCTTTCATTGCATTGAAAGGACAATATTTCATTCTTTTCGATATATTTCTCTCCCCCCGATGTCTTCCTTAATAGTATACTCATATTTCTTTCTTCTAGGATTTCAAACAGACTTTGGATAACTTCACTCTGATATCTCAGTATCCTCTCAAACTCTTCCTTAGATAGGCCTTGCAAATAGTCTCTTTGATATTCTTTTGTCTCTCTGATATATTTATTCAAGCTTATTAAATCATATTTTAGTTTTGACCAATGAAGCTTTTTCCTTATATATTATCAAAGCCGAGGCAATAAATGTTATCATTTCATTGAAGGGACCACACTCTTTGTCCCACCAATATGCATTTTTCCCTTTAATGGAATCCTCAGTCCGACCATATGCTTGTTTGTTTAGGGATATCAAAGGTACAAAAATTTGGATCCCATCGATATATGTCTTTCCTCCCGATATATTTAATAATATGTTTGTTTTGTTTGTGAATTTTTCGAAGTGACCCTAAAAACTGTCTCTTCGATGTTTTTTTGTCACTTTGACATACTTATGAGTCCATCATATTTTCTTTCCTTTCATACTATCAAATTCAGGGCCATGAATATTATTATTTTAATGCACATCTTCCCATTGAAGGGACTCCAGACTATTTCATCTTGATATTTTAGTGTGTCTTCAATGATGTCTTGTTTGGATTATCAAAGGGATTTTGAGACAAGTCATGTCGATGTTGCATAGTATCTTCAATAAATTTTATAATAGACCATGGGCTTAATTATGGAGAACACGCGATGTTTATAATGGAGAGCCTATGTGCTAAGGGATCAAGAAACAAATTTTTTCAAGGTTTTTCTTAAGGCTAAATTTATGCAAATTTTAATAGTTGGTTCAGACATTTATGCATGTAAAGGATCTAGGCATGATTTTATTAAGTATATGTATGATGCATTTTTGGATCATTATGGAATTTTTAGTGTCAACCAGACCTAAAAATTGATTTTCAAGGTGATCTTGCTTGTGGAATTTGAATTTTTAAAAGGTTGAGGTTTCACATATTGGATTCAAATTTTTTCAAGGTAGTGAAGTCATGCAAATTTTGGAGGTTCTAACAGTGACTCTAGCTGGGGATGAATGGATATTAATTCATTGCAAGAATCCAAAAATATTCTTTGGGATGTAGACTATGGGTGGAGATGGTAAAACTTATAAAACCAAAAAAATACTAAACTATTGTGCATGTAAAATAATAAATTTTAAGAAAAGAAGTACTTCAATAATTATCCATACACTAGCAACTCTTTATCTTCACCACATTTTCTAGTGATGATAAATGGGTCGAACCATAGTGCCTCAAAATTCCCATGTTTTCCTTTGTCTTGGATCCTAGCATTCCACATAAGAACCATGCCATCAATCTTAAATTTTCTATCTTTTTCCTTTCGATCGAATAGATATGTCAATTGTAATTACATATTTTCATTATGCATTTGCACTTGATATTTGATTGCATCCAACTCTACCAATTGTTCCATTCTTTCTTCCATGGGTTAAGGGATATCCATATCTTCTTGTAGGATGAACTTATATACTCATAGGATATTGTGCATTGGAATCCTAGCTTGGGCTCCATACACCAATTCAAATGGAGATTTTTGAGTGAAGTTTTTTTACAGTGATTCTATTCTTCCCACAATGCTAGTCATAATTTGGAATCCCATACTTAACACAAAAGAAGCAAAATCTGCCTTACAAGAGGTACACGACGATATTTATGGGTCCCACTCTAATGGATCTAACCTGGTACAAATTTTTTTGAGAATAGGGTACTATTGGCCCTCCATGGACCAAGAGTGTGCTCAGTATTCTAGAAAATGCCTTCAATGCCAGCAACATAGTGACCTTATTCATGCACCAACATAGGATTTGAGACCTACCACAACACCATGGACTTTTTCATAATGGGGATTAGACTTGGTAGGTAAGATATCTCCTACTTCCTCTTAGAGGCATAACTTCATCATTACTACAACAAAATATTTCACCAAATGGATAGAAGCCATTGCGTTGACCTACATCACCAAAAAAAGGTATCTAAATTCATTCTAAATTATCTAATATGTAGGTATGGAATTCTTCAAACCATCATAATGGAAAATAGAACCCCATTCAAGAATTAGGATGTCCAATAATTTTGTTCCAAGTTCTCTATCTAGCATAGATTCTCCATGCCCTACTAATCCTAAGGAAAGGGTCACGTAGAAGCATCTAACAAAACCATCCTGAAAATGCTAAAGAACATTATTAATGACGCTAGCTATGATTAGAATTTACAACTGAACCCAACCCTACCGACTTATCAATCTAGTATGTGAACACCTATAGGTGACAATCCTTTCTCCTTGGTCTACGAATTGGAAGCCATCTTGCCTATTGAAGTCAAAATCACCTCATTGTGCATGTCACTAAAAGGCATGGTCAACAATGAAGAATATGGGTATGTGTAGGATCATGATGGGCCAAAAAGTGGCGATATGTAAGTGATATGATGGCCCATGTCACTGATGAATTTTTTTTCACCCAAAATTGATGAAACAAAAAGGGTTTTTAAAGGAAATTCTCATCTTTTCACCAATAGAAATTATTCTTTACTTTGAATTTAATAAATAATTATTTCTTTTTCTATTTGAATTATGACTAAATTCCAGATTGATATGCTGATTGAAAAAAATCTATAGCTTTCAAACAATATCACATTTTTTGAATAAACATGCATCGCATTCTATGCTTTGAATACTATAGGATTAAAAAAAAAAAAAATGAATTTCATGAAGTTTTGACTAAGGTGGTTAGACGTACGATTTTTTATATTTTTTTAAAATTATAATAAAAATAATAATAATTAATCATTTACTTGGAAACAAACTACAAAAAAATATGTATCACATCGGGACATGAGTCCTCTACTTATATCTAAAATATTATAAAAAAATATTATCATTTTATTGTGGTTAGAGTGGTCAGACAGACACCTACTTCTTCTTTTTTCCCTGAAATTTAAGTACTGCTATGCTGAAATTTAAAATTTTTACCAAATATATTTTATTTTATTTTAAATAAACCTACTAGTTTAGAAACTACATTCAATTTTCTACAGATTCTATTCTTACATATTTTTAAAATAATATAGATAACTTATTCAAATTTTTACATCAAGTTGCCTAACTCTTATTTTTCTGAATTTTATTGCCACTTAAGGGCCTCTTTTTTCCATGATGATCCTGCACATACCCATATAGGGTATCTAGATTAAATGAATTGGAAATCCTAGATGAAAGGCATTTGTGTGTATTAAACCATCTTTTAGTTTATTAGAATCAGCTCAAATGAAGCTATGATAAAAGGATTAAGGATAAAAACATTCAAGTCGGTGATTTAGTACTCAAAGAAAATCAAAAGGTACAACTAAATCAAGATGACAAAGGAAAATTTGAACCCAACTAGTTAGGCCCATTCATTATCACAACAAGCTAGGGTTTTGCAGCTTATCAGTTGGCTACTCCTAAAGGAGAACCATTAGTCGAACCGCTCAACAATAGTTATCTAAAGAAATTCTACACTTGAAACACGTCATAATACCCTAGGAAAAAGGGTTAAAAAAAAAAAAAAATCAAAAGAAAAGAAAAAATAGTAAAGAGAAATAAAACATTCTTTTAGTGAAAACCACTTTGTGACGCTCCTAGAACAAGTACCATGGTGAAAACCTAAAAAAAAATGCTATGTTAGAGTAAGAATTGCATTGTTATCTATCAACGCTATCTAAAGCATCCACCCATTCGTCCCATAATAAACCAACCATGGATTGATAACTAATTCAATATTGAACCTTGGTATAATCACAACATTTACCTAGTTGATCAAATTGGGGGAAACTTCCCAAAGATGATCATGGATTAGATCCTAGTATGTCCCATCATTATTGAACATAATTAAAAACATCCAAAAAATAACAAAATAAAAAAACATCCAAAATATATCAAAATAAAAAAGCAAAGTCAAAAACAACAAAACCGAAAAACCTATGAATTATTCCTTCACTTGAAAATTCTAAGATATTAACATTTTCTTGAACCTCATAGCTAGTTCAGGTAGATTCTCTGCAACATATCCTCTAGAAAAGGAAGTAAAATATCAATCCAAGTTATCAACATTTTTTTGAATTTCAAATACATGTTATGCTTTTTAGTTAGCAATGGTTGAACTACATTGTCTTTGTGTGTAAAATGTAGACAAGGCTTGTTAGCCCCTGAGACCTTAGGTTAGTCCAATTAGGTTTCTATCATTCTTTATTTCAAATTAGTCAAAAATTCAAAATCCCCCCTAAAAAAATTGTACAAAATAGAAAATACCAAAAACATGTTCTTATCAGACAAAGTGAACTATGAGTCTCTGCGTGTACAATGTAGGAAATAATTATCTTTGATGAGCCCTCAATGCCCTAGGTTATTCCCCTGAAAACAACAAAAAAATCCATCATAAAACTCAAAAAATCAAAAAGTCCTATTTCCATCACCACAATCCACAATAAATTCTTCATCCATAATAAACAACTCATCATCGTTACCCTTTGAAAAAATAGACAAACAAGCATAGAAAAAATCAAAAGCTAGAAATTTCAAGCAAATAATCACAAAAAATTGATTACAAACAAGCAAAACAATGAAAAAGTATTAACTACATATTATTTGAAAACTCACCAATAACATCCTGAGATATGCCTTAACAGATTCATTCCTATGATAGACATGATTAACATCGGATAATAGTCCCAACCCAAACAAATATGGAAAGTGATACTGCAACTTTGTTTTTATCTTTCTTAGTCTTATATTTGTGATTTATTTCATTGGCTCATTCCTAAGATCTCTTGAGGATGTCCATAAGGATTTAGAGAAGAAGGAATGGGGGTAATTGAGCAGCATTTTAGTTTTCTATTTGTAAGATGTTTTTGTTATACTACGACAATGAATACTTGGTTTATTGAGTGTATGGAAGTTGTTTTGAGACAATTTGTATAGTAGTTGCATGTTAGGTATTCCATACCTCTCTCTATAACTAGTCTGAAGAGTTTTAATAGAACCCAACCATATATTTTAAACAAAGTTTATGTATGTCTCATATGAGAAATAATATTCTTTGTATGTCAATTCAAAGTCCATGCAATGGATACAAAGTCACCTTGGTTATTAATATCCTGGTGCATAGTATTTGTATGCTACATCAAAAAAGATTGTTAAAAATATGAAGTCTCCAAACAAAGAAAAAGAAGTACTCATCAAATAACTAACAACATCAAATTTCTTTCCCTCATCAAATATTTCTTCCAAGTAACAAAAATCCATCTTGCATCATCATTAGTACCATATCCATCCTGCATCCACAATGTCCATAATACATATCATGATGATAATAAAACAATTAAAACATCATTTATCATGTATAAGGCATACATCCATCATATACACCATAAAACTCATATATCATAACGATATATCGATCAACATCCATCATACATCTATTATAAAACATCATGTATCATAATGATATATCGATCATCCATCCATACAAAATCGTATGTGTACATCACAAAAGTACAATAAAGCATACATAAATCATAAATCATCATCCATAATCATCACATAAACATATAATGAAGTTGAATAAAAACATTTATATCTCATACATATCATCATGAAAAAAAGGGAGAATATCATGGTACATCATCAGTGAAACATGTGTGATAGGATAATACAAAAATATACATATATATGAGGCCTCAGTTGGGCCAATCAATATATATAAAAATTATGTATGCAATATAAAGTCTCTAAATAGTAAAAATCATAAAGATCAAGAATAAATAGGCCACTATCTGGTTGAAAGAGGACTCTAAGGATTAGGCTGCAGATCAAGCTCTCTAACAAACTGATCACCTGATGTGGCACTAGTAGCAATACTCAACTCTCCAAATCGTAACCATCATGAAGCTCTAGGAATAGAGGCATCATATAGGGTCTAATAATATGTATCCCTTTGTGGCAACTGATTCATCTCAACATGGAGACTATAACACTCTACCCTAAGACTATCCCTCTTAGTGGTAATAGCCTGTAACTATGTCTCACCAACAAGGTGATGCCCAATCTTAGTATCTCTCTCTATCTTGAAGCCCTCTCTCTCCCGTCGAGTTATGTCTCACTCTATAGTGAGTGTAACAATCTACATCTCTACAGCCTTTTGATGTAATATCTCGACATCCCTCATAGCTTTCATCTACGCTAGTTGTACACCTCCATCTCTAGGTGGTGGAGGAGGACCTAGAACCTGTCCATGATCTGCTTGCATTGGATCACCTTGTTGGTGTAGTCACGATAAGAGGGTCCTCAAAGAGAACAGTCTAGACTATGCTGCAATAGTTACACAATAGAAGCCACATGAAATATAGAGGAAAATGCAAATTCAAACATTCTTATTATCAAAAAATTTAGTTATAATCAGCTGGCAACATCTGAGTTCACATATTGGGCTCACAGGCCTGATACAACATGCTCGAAATACAATATTCCTATATGCTCCTTAATGCGAGCAAAAATATTATATATTGAATCCAGTATTCATTCTAAATTGATATCCTAATGATCTATTACAATGATTTATATAACATTCAAAGATCTAGAATCCTCCACATCGGCCAAAGATCATCTGATTGTTGTTCAAGAAATTGCTTCTCCAATTTTTCTTTACTATCTTCACTAAATTTTGCTTCATGGTATAAATGTAGATCTGCAATTTTGAATATAGGTGATATACCCATGAGATCTGGTAACTCTACTTCATATGCATTTCCTAAATCAAATTTCTTGAAAATATTATAGGGTCAAAACTCCCTCATCTTGAGATTATTGTATGTGCAACTGGAAATCTTTCCTTCCTCAAATATGCCATCACTTCATCTTCGACTTCGAACTCCTTATGTCTCCTCTTTTCATTTTCTCGCTCCTTATATTTCTAGTTCATATCTTCCAATTGCTATTTTACTTGAGTATGCACTTTCTTCATATGTTCTGAAAAATCCTCTACTTATGCACTCATTTTATCTTCCTTACTAATGTCTCACAAATCTGATATACCTCTTGGATGAACTCCAGTAACTATCTCAAAAGGTGTCTTTCCGGTACTCCTGTTCACATAATTATTGTAAGAAAAATCTGCTTGTACAAGGACTAAATCCCAACTTCCGGTCTTCTCCCCAACCAAACATCTCATAAAATTTCCCAAAATCCTATTTACTACTTTTGTTTGTCCATCAGTCTGTGGGTGAAAATTAGAACTGAAATTTAAATCTGTCGTTAACTTCTTCCAAAGTTTCCTCCAAAAGTAACCAACAAAATTTGTATCTCTATCTAAAAAAATAATCCTAGGTAATCCATTCAATTTGACTACTTCCTTGAAATTTTTTTTTGCTACATGTACTGAATCTGTTGTCTTCTTACAAGATATGAAATGTGCCATTTTAGAAAATCTATCCACCATCATAAATATAGAATCATTACCTCTTTGTGTCTTTGGCAAACCAAGTATGAAATCCATGTTGATATCCTCCCAAGGTCTCTTTGGAACTGTCAAAGGCTTATACAATCCAAAATTTTGACTACTCCCTTTTGTAACTTGAAAAAATCTACAACTTTGCACAAATTTCCTAACATCCTTATGAATCTGTGGCCAAAAGTAATTCTCACTTACCGACGCTATTGTCTTATCAATCCCAAAGAGTCTTTCTAGTCCTCCACTATGTTTTTCTTTCACCAATCTATCCCTCATTGAACTCTGGGGTATACACAACTAACTCCCTCTGAACAAAATATCCTCCTGAATGAAATAATTCAACCACTAACTCCTATCATCCAAGACTAGTTTTTTACAAGCTCTCTAAGGTTCTATAAAATCTGGTTCTTCCTCATACAAGTTCTTCAATTCATCAAAGCCTAAAAGCTCTGATCTCATCTCTGTTAGTAAGTTCCTTCTCCTACTCAATGCATCGACAACTCTATTTTACTTTCCACTCCTATGTTTAAAAAAAAAGTATAACTCTGCACAAATTCCACCCATCTCATGTGTCTCTGATTCAAGTTACCTTGACTATTCAAATATTTTAGTGCACTCTGATTTGTATACAACACAAAATCCTTAGGCAACAAGTAATGTCTCTACTTCTTCAAGGCTTGAACTATGGCATAAAACTCCTAGTCATACACTGAATACCTTCTCCTAGCATCATTCAATTTCTCATTGAAATAAGCTACTGGTCTTCCTTCTTGACTCAATACTGCTCCAATTGCATTTCCACTTGAATCACAGTCTACCTAAAATACCTTATTAAAGTTTGGTAAAGCCAATACAGGCTACTTAGTCACCTTCTATTTCAAAAACTCAAAAATTTGATCTGCTCCAAATGTCCACCTAAAATCTTACTTATGTCCTCTCATTGTTTCTATCATAGGACTTGCAAATAGAACTGAAATTCCTAATGAACATCCTATAGAAACTAGCCAATCCATGAAATGATCTTACCTCTCCAATTCTTTCCGGTGTAGGCCATTCAACAGTTTATCTTACCTTCCCAAGATCCATCTCCAATCCATTCATAGATATCACAAATCCCAAATATACTAATTCTTCCTTCATGAAACTACACTTCTTAATGTTTATCAGCAATTTCTGTTCTCTCAAACTCTACAAAACTTGTCTTATATGCAAAAAAAAGTCTTCTCTAGTCTTACTAAAAATCAAGATGTCATAAAATAGACAATCACAAACTTACCCAAGAATTTCTTCAGAACCTCATTAATCAGAGTCATGAAAGTACTTGGTGCATTTGTTAGTCTGAAAGGCATCACCAACCACTCATACAATCCTTCATTTTTCTTGAATGTTATCTTCCACTCATCCCCTTCTCTAATTATGATTTGATGAAATCCACTCTTCAAATCTATCTTCATAAAATATATAGCTCCACTCAAACAATCCATAATGCAATCCATTTGAGGCAAAGGGAATCTATACTTCACTATGATTTTGTTTATGGCTCTAGAGTCTGTACACATCCTCCATTCTCCATCCTTCTTAGGTGCTATCACAACAAGTATTGCACAAGGACTTAAGCTTTCTCTGATCAAACCCTTCCTCAACAACTCTTGCACTTGTCTATTCAACTCTTCATTCTCTACCGATGTGCTACTTTATTAGGCAAACTAGCTCCAGGAATCAGATCCCTGCAATGACTAATACTCCTCATAGGTGGCAATCCATCAGGTACATTATCTAAAATGATATCTTCATATTATGCCAGCATCTCCTTTACCTCCTCCAGTTGTTCTTCTACATGCTTCAAGTCTTAAACCTTCTTAAGAACCAAGGCATAACACATGTTCTCATGTCTCAATTCATCCAAAAATCTCCTTCCATCAACCAAACAAATTCTAGGATTCATACAAACCTCAACTTTAGGAACATCCTCCAAGGGCAACAAAGTATGCTTCATCCCATTAGCAACAATGGTATATGTGTTCTTCTTTCCATAATGAATAGCCTATCTATCATACTACCAAGGCCTTCCCATCAAAACATGGCATACATCCATAGGCATGATATCACACAAAAATTTATCATGATAATTTCCTATCTTCAATTTCACCAAACATTGTTCACTTACTAGTATCTTATGCTCGTCTTGAATCCATGCTATTTGATAGGGCTTCAGGTGTTTCAATATTTCCTACTTCAATTTGGTCACCATTTCTTCAAAAACCAGGTTCTTGCAGCTTCCACTATCAATAATCACTCAGTAACATTTACTAGTTACCTTGCATCTAGTATGGAACAAATTCTTTCTCTATAACGGTTCCTACTCCATCTCAGTTTAACACAATACTCTTTTGTTCACCAACACTTCTCCCTCTTCTGGTTTATTAGATGATTCGACATGATCCTCCTCAACAAAGGCTATTCTTCTACTATTCTCTATCTTTCTGCTTGTCTCTCCTTGATTACATTCAAATGCTCTATGTCCTTCTCCACCACACTTAAAACAAGTTCCCCTAAATACCCTTTTCTCCTATCCTCTATCATCTTTTCTATAACCCTCATTCTGGTAACCACCATATCCTCCTCTCCAGTAAGAGTTTCCATCATCTTTATGGTACAAATTATCATTATTACTGACTTCCTTATCTTTATTCTGATCTGCAAAAGATCCTTTTCCTCCTCTAGTAAAAATTCTTCCTCTCTAAAATCTTCCACCTCTTCCTCTCTATCTCTGCTCATGTCTTTTATTTAGCTTATCTTCTACTTTAAAGGCACATTGATATGCCTCCTCCACAAATAACAACTTGATCAAACTAATCTCATCCTGTATAAATGGCCTCAAGCCATTCACATATCTAGCTAGTTGCTTAGTATCATCCTCTAAATGTTCGGATATGATATTCAACCTTTAGAACTCCTTAGTATACTCTGTCACACTTGACTCCTTTTACCTCAAATTTTGCAACTTCTGAAACAAACTGATCTAATAGTCCATGGGCATAAACTTCATCTTTAAATTATTCATCATACGATCCCATGATTTTATCTTCTCCTTTCCTCTTCTTTGCCTTTCTGTCTAGAAATGTTCCCACCAAAGGGATGCATGTCCTCTCAACTTTGTATGAGAAAATTTCACCTTCTTGTCTTCGGTGGTACCTTCAAAATCAAAATAATTCTCCATCTTTGTTATCCAATCAAGCAATTCATTCAACTCCAACTTACCACTATAATCTGGTGGATTAAAATGTGGTTTAGTATTTACTTTGGTTAGGGCTCTTATGAACCTCTCCTCTCCCTAATCCAAGCCAGGTTGATTTTCTCTTTGACCTTCTTCTTGTTCTTCTGCCTCTTCATCACTCACATCATCGATTGGTCGACCTCTCCTCTGGGCCATTTTGACTGCTTCTAATTTAGCAGCAATTCCTCTCAACATCTCCATTATAGCTAGGTCTACATTTCCACGCGCTACATTTCCTCTACCATTTCTTCTTCCCGTCATCTTTACACAAGTCCTCTATAGCTATAGGTTGGATCCTCAGTCTGCCAGCCCACAACAAATCTTCAACAAGAATTCATAAACTCTAACGATCTCTCAAGGAATGAATCTCGCTCTTATACCAATTTTGGTGTAGTCACGGTAGAAGGGTCCTCAAAGAGAACAATCCAGACCGTGCAACAAGAGTTACAAATAATAATCCACACAAAATAAGGAGGAAAATATAGATTCAAACATTCTTATTATTGGAAAATTCAATTACAATCAGCCATAGATTGGGCTCACAAGCCTGATACAACATGCTTGAAATATAGTATTCTTATATGCTTCGTAATACGAGTTGAAATCTTACATATTGAATCCAATATTCATTCTAAATTTCTATCCTAATGATCTATTACAATGATTTATATCACATTCAAAGATCTAGAATCCTTCGCGTCAGCCAAAGATCATTACAATCTTCGATGAAGGAAACATAACATGTGCATGAAATAGGTCGGCCTTAAGTTTGAATTTCTCTTTGGCAGGTGCATAGGATGAATTGTGGACCAAAATTTAAGGTCGGGGACACTCCATGGAATAATTCAAAACACCTCACAAGGATCCACAAGAGATTAAATTAGTTGTTAGGCTCAAAACTACTGTGGTGCTCTGTTCTAGGAACTGTCACTTAATCCGAAAGCGATAAATTTCTAGAAAAAGATCCAATCTTTAGGAAATCTTGGAATAAGGGAAAATGAACATGTCCACGATGAAAACATGGATCCATTGAATCTTCCATCTTGAACTGAACAAGAAAAAAACTAAAATGAAAATATTTTTTTGGTTGATGTGGGATTGCAAAGAACCAAGGATTCTCTTGCATCACTTTTCCATCCTATGAACCATCCTTCCTCACTCTAGAAAGTTACTCAACAATAACCTCCACATGTTGCCTCTCTCCATGATGAATTGTAATTCTTTCTCTTCCCATTATGGGAACACCGTTAGGATTAGTGAACCTCAATGGAATGCACCATGCCACAATTGATCATAATCAAGAGTAGTACCAAGATTGGCTAGTACCAAGATCAGATAAACCTACTAGCCAACCCCATCCAATTGGGGCAAGAGCTCTAAATGCAACAACAGTAGCATCGAGATTAGGTTATAATCCCCATACATGGACCTCTCTGGAGGTTTGATCGAACCGAGTCTCATATGCATTAGGAAATCAAACCTGTCTCTCTCCAAAATTCTTGCAAACCTCGTCAAGAAGATATATCTCTAATAGAGAGTACAAATAACCAATAAGCCATCTAGTTTATCTGCAATACACCAAATTCACTTGATCATCATTTTAGGCCTCACAATTCATATAAGGTCTCCATATGAAAATTCGTATGTCATCAAACACATGATGCTAGTAGGGAAGCATAAGAGTATGGATCATCAGTAGTACAATCCAATATACCACTAGGTCAGGTAATTGTGATATGCTCCCAGGCCCATAGATGTAAAAGAGAAACACCAGTAGAACTAGACCTCCCTTCATGCTACACCACCTCGTGCATATATTTGTAAAGGTGTGCTAGGAGACATGAGCCCCACATATATCTAGTGTTGTGCTCAAACATCTACTATATACATACAACCCAACCAATGAGAAATTGTCGACCTCTCCTATCAAGAACAATGAGCCCTAAAACCAAACCATAGAGAATAAATAAAATGGGATTAGCATTGCCAATAAAATTTGATAAGTCTATCTTTGAATAGCAAACCTCCAGACATCTCACAGTGAGAACACAATGTATAGCATGGGTACCCTATTGAAAAAAATATGTAACGAGCTCTTCATGAGTGGGTATTGAAAGGATCCTCCACACATCCTCAAGAGTAACGATAGCTTCTCTTGTAGGTAGATGAAAGGACAAGGTCTCTTAGTCCACCTCTCCATGAGCATAGTGATCATCACTCTATGACCTTTGATGGTAGGCATGTAGAGAATGTGTCATAGCCCAACAACATCCAAAATATCTCGCTCTATCTCTTGAAACCTAGTAATAAAATTGAACATGTCACTCATCATCGCTCCCTCAACTAGAGCAGATTAAGGACCGCTTACAACCATTCAACCCATGATGTTAAAGATTCACTATGAAAACACAAAAAAAACCTAAAACAATGAACAAAATGACTTAGGATTCCAAAATAGTCAAAAGTGAAACATTTTTGTCAAAAGTAATAAAATTTTAAGAAAAATCAATAAAGATATCCAAAAGCGATAGAAAATTTAAAATGCAAAAAATTCAAAAGAAAAAAGGTTTTCCAAAAGTGCAAATTTACAACAAGTGTGCATAAAACAAGGGCAAAAAGAGAAAAGTACAAAAATTAGGCAAAGGTGAAAACAAAAGCACAAATTTTGCTCAAAGGTGAAATATTATAGCAAGTGAGAGAAAATATCAAAAGTTTGGTGTTTATAAAGAACAAAAGTGCTAAAACTAATACAAGTGCACAAAATTCCTAAAGCTAGCACACTCGCCTAATTTCTCTTCAAGAATTAATTACACAAACATGGAAAGATGAAAAAAAAAATTAAAGGGTACATACTAAGGCATCAACGCTTGCAAGCTGTCTAAACTCGTGAACCACATCTGCGGCACGTGAGGCTCCCCAAATCCTCATAATAGCTCCTCAACAATTGACAAAACAATAAATCCAAAGGAAAGATTTCTCTATGGGCTCAAAGTGCAAATGAGGATAATTAATCCCTAATTGCCTATTTTAACCTTTAAAAATGCCAATTTTTACCTAATAAACACTCTTAGGTTGAAATTAGGACCCCCAGGAACATTTGAACGAGCAACCAGAGACCTATAGGCTTAATTTTTTTCCATCTACACACCTAAACTAAAATAAAATAGGGTCATGAGATTGACCTCAAAATGGATACTTTTGGCCAACCTCTCGAGGGAGTAGCCCAAAGTCCTACCATCATTCCACTGACCGCCATGGCATATAAATTTTTTCAAATCCTGATCTTATTATCAAATCTTTGAAACAAAGCAATCACTACTTTATTTCAAAGAGGGGAAAAATGTAGACATTGAAAATTGACCTAACACTTATCGCACATCCTAAATGACATTTTATCATCATCAACATCATTATCATCGAATATCACTACATTTCATATCAAATACATAAAAAACTCTAATTTCCTCTATTAATTGAATAATACAACATTGTTTAATTAATTCACTTTTTCATCATTTTCAACTAATTAAATAAATTTCACTTATTTAATAAAGTCGTGAAACCCTAATTTCTCCTATTAATTGAATAGTACGACATTATTTAATTAATTCATATTTTTCACCATTTTCAACCAATTAAATAAATTACATTTATTTTAAAAATTCCTAATCTAACTTTATCCCTCCTAATTTATTAAATAACGTCAATTATTTAATTATATCATTAATTCACTTTATTCCCCTTAGTCAATTAAATTATTAAAACATAATAATTTTATTAATCACTTATTCCAAAAACATGAATAATTCAATAAATTACTCATAACATTATCAAAAATCAAATGAATAAAATTTAACTTTATTAAGAAAAGTCAAACTTGATTTGCACATTCAACTCCAAAAACATTAATTCTCACCCACTTTATGATTGAGAAAATTACAATCCATTGATTGTTTGATTTGATTTCCTGACTAAGCCATCTATTTCTTGATTAATTAATCTATTCCTCAATCCCATATATTATTCAATCTATTTCTTCAATCACACAAATTATGTAATCAATTTGAACAAATTATGCTTATCTAAATCCTCTCAATGGTTCTCAACCGTTGATTTGGGTATTCTACTACACAATTAGGAGCATTCATTTCAAAGCACAATTTCTATATAACAAACTCATTCATTCTCAAAAAGGGATCCGAGAATCAATATCATACATGCAATGAAGTAATGTAGAGATCTTAATCAAGATTTTGACATCTTCAATAGACATCTTCGATCAACACATGCAGGTTCTTCAAGCTTTCACATGCAATCACAAAGACTTCACATTGATACAAAGAAACCCAACACCATCAGATACACTCTCACATGGGATGGAAAATGCTATTTCATTTTGAATTCATTCTTATTGCTTTTTGTCAATTTCATTCTTGAATTCTTGGTTTTATAGTTTAATCTCATGAGTAATGGGCACATATCTTAGCATTTTTTTTTTAGATTAGTTTCCACTTCATTAATTTGATTACACTCGCATGACCCTGGTTTCCACCTTACACACTTGTGTTCTTTACAAAGTGTCTACCCTTATTTCTTAAATTTACTAGATTCTTTCCTATTTTGATTATTTTAAACAACTATATTAGTGTATGAAAGAATAGGTTATATATGTTCAAACACATGTTTGTGTTCATCTATATATACCTATAAACATATAATTATATATGTATATAATTACATATATAAATACATACATACATACATAAATACATACACACACAGATGCATGCATGCATACACACATACATACATACATCCATGCATACATATATTTATATATATATGTAATTGCATGCACCCATATACATATACACATATATGAATATATTATATAATTTATAGACATATGTAAGTACATATCCATACATACATACATACTATAGACATGGAAAATGTACATTTTCGGTTCGACACACTTGATCCTGATTACTAACATCATTTCCTTCGGAATCATACTCTCAGCATTTCATCATATTCTATCTCTTAATTTAATGAATCATTATTCATTTAATTAAGTCTTCCTCCTCTAGTGATTAAATTAATCAATTTAATTTAATTAACCTTACATTTCTGTTTAATTAAATAAATCATTTTATTTGATTAAAATCTCTAAAAGTCCTCTTATTAAATTAAATAAATTAAACCTTATTTGATTTAATCTAACATATTCTTCTTTAGTTAAATAAATCAAATCATTTAATTAATTAATCATTTCCTGTCAATTCTGATTTAAATTAATTCATCTATTTGAGTCAAAATTGTCAAATCATCAAATCTCCTATTAAATTAATCAAAACCTTGATTAAGTTAATCCCTCTCACTAAAATCCTCTAGAGAATGCAACTTTTACAATAAATCAATTACTTTAATTTATTTAATTCTCTATTTTCCCTCACATGGCATCAAAAGGGAATATCCCTCAATTTGAATTCAAAAAGTTCAAGTGGACTTGGTCCTTCCAACAAGGCATTTGAGGCCTCTTATATGTCCTTGGCCTTGAGCCAAGTGATATTAACTTCATTTCCCTTCCCTCTTCAACAAGTCATTTCACAAATTCAAATTCAAACTAATTGCATTTATTGGCACTTTGGCCAAAACTTGCACAACTATCAACCATTCACATGGTGACAAGTGGCATTCAACCATTGGATTGAAAGTTAATCCCACATTGCTCAAAACTTGCTCATTCTTCCAAATTCAAATCTATAAATTGGAGGTTTCTCTCCTCATTCATCATCCACAATTACATGCAAAGTTACTCTCTTAACATTGAGAGCCAATTTTTTGCACATCACTCCATACTTCATCTTTTTCATAGCTAGGTTATGCTCAAATCTCATTGGGAGATTTGACCATTTCACAACCATCCACTCTGCAACTTAGGAGTTGGGAAAGGGCCAATTTCAACATTCAATTGGCACCAATTCCCCCATGGGATCATAAGTTTATTGGCTTAATTAGGATTTACATGCTTTTTGTATTAAGTTCTTCATTTTCCTAGTTTGAGTTTAATAGATGGATTTCATTGGGAATCTCTCATGCTTGTTTGCATTTGATCTAACAATTTGACATGTTTGTTGTTCTTGTGCATTTGCAGGTTTAGGGGTTCACACATACATACATACATACATACTGTAGAGAAGGCAGATTCGGTACCCATGAATTCTCTTCATTCAGAGAGCCTCATAGGGCGAACTACCCTAAACTACCTCAAGGAACATCACAAGAGTTCTAGAATCTGAAAGAGTAGGTCATGAAGATTCTCTGAACAAACTAAGAAGCTCTTGGCCAAAGGATGATAACGTGGGTCACAGACGACAATGCAACATGCTAGTATCCCAAAGGCACAGTGGCAGCTCCTATGGACTAGAGAGCGAGTTTATCACAAAAAATGATAAGAGTGTCTATTTCTACTCCAATTGTTGAGAACTTCTAGAACGTGGGAAAATGATAAAATGTGAGATAAAGTGAAGTAGAAGTCATAAAGATAAGGAGAAGAAAGGAAATTCTTACAACCACATAAGTAATGAAGCCTCCAGCAAGGAAATATCTTCAATACCTGCACACGTAATATCTGGAGAAACTATTGGGGTTGTAGAGGGGTTTGCTTTAGTCCAACCCCCATTTTGGTGTTCCCTTCTCCATAGATAACCAAATAGAAAGAGGGAGAGTAATCAAAATGGAAAAGCATGTGGTGAAAGAAAAATCCACTTCAGGAGTAGAACCTGCACCATGAAGTATGAGTTATAAAAGCAATCCCCGCTTGAGGAAGAAAACCTGTATCACAAAAGAGGTGATAACAGAAATACCTACTCGAGGAGGATAACCCATATCACAATATGTAGATGCAATTAATAACGGATGTGTGAAATCCCAAGATGCTCACAAGCACAAGGAAAGGGAGGTATCACATGAAAGAGTCAAGGGCTGCTATGAATGTTGCCAAGAGAACTTGAAGGTTATGTTGTAGCAAGTTGTATGGAGCTATGCAAACAAAATAGTAAGAGAGGAATGCAAGATCTAAGGTTGGAAAGAAGCTAGAGTGAAGCTAGAAGTAGAAGAAACCTGAAATGGATGGAAAAGATAACATTTAAGGAAGAAAAATAAGCTTCTTGGGTAGTTACGAGGTGACTCGAGCTGTTACCACCAACAAAAGAGGTTGACAAGTGGCAAACATGCTTGAAAATTGTCGTTTGAACATTGAAACGTTACAGGATGCTAGTGTAGCACACAAACATCCACGTGACATGCAAACATCTATGCGGTGCACTAGTGTCTAGACGCATCACACTACAAAATGACACGAGCAAGAAAATCAGAAGGTTTCACGTAACACCGATGTGTGAAGGGTAGCTGCTGAAAAGGAGTGCTCGAGTATCCTAAGAGGGAAAAAAGGCTAATGCAAGGGATAAAATGAGCCTACACAAGTTGCTAAGGGAGTGGACACTAAAGCAGATACAATAATATATGCAAAATTATAAGCGGTTCAATTTTACTATACATTTCACCCCTACTTTAGCGAGCATATGAATCTACACTTATATGCACACTAAAGGAATTATACTAGAAGTAAATAACATCATGATGCCAAAAGGATATTGTAGAGGAAGCATATAGCTCTTTAAATCCAAGCAAGCATGCCCCTAGGCTGAAGACTTACAAAACAAATACATTAGACAAGAAAAACCTACACCAGACAACCATGTTAGTGCAGAAAAAACTAAATGATTTGAGTTAGCAAAGTGAAAGAGACCTTGATGTAAAAGGTTGTATCAATACTATGTGTCATCCCCAAATTAATAAATAACACAAAGAAGAATTCTAAAACAAAGAAAGGAAGGGAATATACTTAGGATTAAGAAGATGTAGACCTTCGATCCGGTATACACAATTTAGAAGAGAAGAGAAGAGAAGAGAAGTGAAAAGGCTCAAGAGAGAGCAAGAAGGAGGAATGAAAATTCCAAGAGAGATGGCTCCATAGGTCTTCATAGCCAAGGAGAGTTGATTAGAAGGACTTCGTAGCTCCATAGAACTATGAAGTTGAAAAAGTACACCAAAGGCCCTCAGACCAATGATGGACAAATCTTGTAAGATGTAAGCATCTCATAGGCTTGTATACCTACAAGAAGTCATCCCTTAAGATCTCTCACATGAAGGAAATGAAAAGAAGTAAGCATCTTACAAGCTCGCAGACCTCCAAGGAGGCATCTACAAAGATCTCTCACACAAAGGAAACCAAAAGAAGTGTCTTACAGGCCCACAGACCTGTAAGGAGGCATCTCCCAAGATCTCTCACATGGAGGAAACCAAGATATAAGGGGACTCCGTAGAGTTCAAAAGTGGCTTCATAGGCGCAAGAATGAAGAAACATGTTTACCCACAAATAAAGCATGTCCAAGAACAAAGTAGCCACACAAGAAGTTAAGCGAATAGTCACACAGACTGTCAACCAATTGAAATTCCTTCAAAGGGGTCCCTTAGGAACCCTTCAAAAGAAGAGGGGTCCACTCAAGGGACACTATTTGAAAAGTGAGGTCTAGTCAGGCTGCCCCCAACCTAGACTCAAATAATTTCATTCAAAGAAGAAAAGATTTCGAAGAGGGTCCCTCGGGAACCCTTTAAAAGAAAAGGGGTCCACTCAAGGGACACTTCATTTGAATTACATAGAGAAGAGAGGGGGTGCTTAAGATAGATTCGCATCTCTGAAACAAGTTATGACTACCCCCAACATACAAGGGAGGTAAACCATGCAAGATACTTAGAACATGTAGGATAGAGGTAAACCTCAATATCACTTGTCATTTGAAGAAGAGGTAGGCGCATCAACAAATAAATGAGTTATGACACCTGAATGGAGAATTTGTTGTATTTTATCCTTCATGACCTTACATTCACTAGTGGAATGGCCAGACACTCAATGGTATGCACAAAAAGAATTATTTTATTTTTCATGCTTATGAAATTTCTTACATATCGGATAAGGAAGAGTAATCAAGTAGGCTTTCAGAAGCTGCAACAAGATATGCTACTACTTAAATAAAGAATGAGGAGCAGGAAGCAACACTCTCTCTTGTGGAGAAAATTTTGAATACTCAGTAGAAGAAGGCATGAAGATACCAAACAATGGAGGATGGATCAATCTACAAGAATGAGGTTGAGCGGACATCATGTCAAAATTCAATTGTGGTTTCCATTCAGATTGTTCATTAAAGCAACCAAGCCCCAAATTACAATTATGAGGTAAAAATTATATAGGGACCTAGATGCCTTATTCATTACGCCCACAAAATTTATGCCCATAGCCATATTTAGATACAAGCTTAAAGCCATGGCCATATCATGTTTGAAAATCTTGAGAAGAAGGAGGATCTTAATAGAGAGCATTATCCTAGCAATGGGGATCACTCTCCTCTATGGGATCACCATCATCCTCTTTTAATAGGACTACCAACATTAACCTCTTTAACATTGGTGCGACCATCTTCCTCAAAAGGAGAAGCAACCCTAAGAACATTACAATTTACATTCACATTATCCCACGATGTAGAAGAATGGCTATCTTTGATAGTGAGTGTGGATGATGTTACGAGAAGTCTTAGGTGGATCAGGTCGACCTTATGCTCTCTAATGAAGGATTATGTAAAGTTTAAAGAACCCCAATCATCACTGACACATGCATTTTCTTAAGAAGAGGTAGAAGAAGTAGACTTAAGATTTCTTGCTTCAGAAGGATCTTCTTCAAGGACATCTATCTCAAGAGTATCCTTTGTAGTAGGTACTGGTGGAGTAAACATCGACACATATGAAGGCACTGAAGGAATAAGATTAGGCACAACCGAAACTTGATCGACAACTTCCATCTCACATAAGTGCATAGCATCAGGGTCAACCCTAACTGTGACTATTCGATTATTGCAAATGAACTTAATAGTTTTATGCAAGGTAGATGGAACTACACCCATAGCATGAATCCACGGTCTACCAAGAAGAAGGTTATTTAAGGTAACTTTTCTAACATAACATATACAAGGGTAGGTACAGTAATGGGTCCCAATCTCAAAGGAAAAACTATCATACCTAAAGGTTGTCGACCAACATTATCGAACCCATGGATGACAACAAAAGAAATATTAAGAGAAGATGAGTTAATGTTAATTTTAGGCAATAGATCAATGCTACATACGTTGCGCACTAAACCAACATCAACGAGAGTACATCTAATTCTGATATTATTAATATTAACTATAATCATTAGAGGATATGCTTGCTTTTGTGCTTTCAAAGGCATAAGTTCTTGTGGATAGAACGTGATATTCAATGAATTTGCACAAATATGAGCCATCAACACATTAACATTTGTTAGCCTAGCGGAGGCATGCAAGAGGATATTTTGCAAGGCTTCCTGAAGAATGCCTTGATAAATTGGAGTAGATTGAAGCAAGTCCCATAGTGATATCTTAGCCAGAGTAACACGGAGTTGTTCAAAATTATTGTAATCACTAGGAGCTTTAGTTATAGGTTTAGGAGTTGAAGGAACACTTGATTGTTTATTCATTCTATTCTCATAATTAGGGACTACCACTCTATAAGAGGGAGCCTTAGAAAGGTCAAGAGAGTCACTATCAAATGGAACACCATTAATATAACAAACACTTTTAGGAGAAGGACTAGTTGGAGTTAGGTAAATGACTGGTCTCTTAAGCCTTTGAAGGGTAGCAGAGACATAAATTACATTTAAAACATCATCACAACTTGTGGGATAATTATTTGAAGGCATATTCTCAACATCGATCTAAAAAGGATCAAATGTGGAAGGAGATTCATCATGTGCGAATGCATCATCTCCGGAAGAGAGTGCATTAGAACAAAGATGAGATTCATCATTCACCAACACATCGTCTCTAGAAGAGAATAGATTGGAATGGAGATGAGATTCATCATTCACTAATGCATAATCTATAGAAGAGAGTGCATTGGAATGAATGGAAGGTAGAGTAGCATTAAGAAAGGTATCAATGATTTCATCTCCTTGTAACAAGATATCCTCCGAAGCAAGAGGACTCTCATGAGAAGGATCAAAGATGTAAAGTGACATGGGCAAAGCCAAGTCACTATCACATGCATGAAATGGAATATCATTAAAATTTTGAACAAAATTAGATACTGAGGTAATAAAAGAAGATATTAAATCAATTTTGGCAACAAAACGAAGAAAAACCAAGAATCTAGATTTTCTATTTTTTGGGTATTTTCTAGGTTCTAGTAATTTGCATTATCGGAGGTATTCAAAGCAAAATTTGGGTTCAAAACTTGCGTCAATCCCTAAAATTTGATAGCCTTTCCAACAGTGCAAATGGTTATGAATTGTGAGCACTGAGTCAAAATTTATGACCCCGCCAAGTAGGGGTAAATAAATCCATAGTTTTTTAAAAGCACCCTTCTTCACATTGGGTTCACCAAGATGTAGAGAAGGGGGATTCACTACTTACAAGTTCTCTTCATTCAGATAGCCTCATGGGGCGAACTGCCCTAAACTACTTCAAGGGACAATGCGAGAGTTCTAGAATCTGAAAGAGAAGGTCACGAAGATTATTTGGACAAACTAACAAGCTCTCAACCAAAGGACGACATTGTAGATCATAGATGACAGTGCGGTGCATTGGAATCCCAAAGGCATGCTGGCATCTCGTACGAACCATAGAGTGAGTTTATCATAGAAAATGATAGAGTGGCTACTTCTACTCTAATTGCTGAGAACTTCCAGAACATGGGAAAATGAGAGAATGAGATAAAGCTAAAATAAAGTGAAGTAGAAGTGATAAAGATAAGGAGAATAAAGAAAATTATTACAACCACACAAGTGATGAAGCCTCTAGCAAGGAAATATCTTCAATACCTACACACGTAATATCTAGAGAAAGTGTTGGGGCTGTATAGAGGTTTTCCTTAGTCAAAATCTCATTTTCGTGTTCCCATCTCCACAAACAACCAAATAGAAAAAGAGAGTGTAACCAAAATGGAAAGAGTCTGTGGTGAAAGAAAAACCCACTTCAAGAGTAGAACTTGCACCACCAAGTGTGAGTGATAAAATCAATCCCCGCTCGAGGAAGAAAAATCGTATCACACAGGAGGTTCTTAAAGTAATCCCCGCTTAAGGAGGAGAACCCGTATCACAATATGTAGATACAATCAATAGGGGATGTGTGAAATCCCAAGATTCTCACAAGCACAAGGCAAGGGAGGTATGACATGCAAGAGCCAAGGGCTACAAAGAGTGTTGCCAAGAGAACTTGAAAGTTCTACTATTGCAAGCTATATGGAACTATGCAAACAAGATAACAAGAGAGGAATGCAAAAGCCAAGTCTAGAAAGAAGCTAGAGTGAAGCTAGAAGTAGAAGAGACTCAAAATGGATGGAAAAGATAGCATTTAAGGAAGGAAAAGAAGCTTCTTGGGTGGTTACAAGGCAATCTAAGCCATTACCACCGACAAAAGAGGCTAAGAAGTGGCAAACATGCTTGAAAATGGTCGTTTGAACGTTGAAACATCACAAGACACTAGAATGGCATGCAGACATCTACGTGGTGCGCTAGTGTCTAGATGCATCATGTTACAAAATGACAGGAGCAGGAAAATTACAAGGTTTGACACAAATCTAACGTGTGAAGGGTAGTTGCTGAAAAAGGGGTGCTCGAGCATCTTGAGAGGGAAAAAGGTTGATGCAGGGTCTAAAATGAGCCTATACAAGATTTTAAGGGAGTAGACACTAAAGTGGATACAAGAATGTATGTGAAATTGCAAGGGGTATAATTTTATGACTATACACATACACACATACATACATACACACACACACATACATATATACATACATACATACATACATACATATATACATACATATATTTATCTATATAGACAAGTACGTGCACCCACACACATGCACACATATATGAATATATTATTATATAATTTATAGACACATATAAGTACATATACATAAATACATACATACACACATACATATTTACATAAATATATATTTATCTATATAAAAAATTACATGCTCCTGCACACATACACACATCTATGAATATGTGTGTTTGTGCACACACACAATAATGATAACTTTAAGAAACCCCCTCGAGAAAATATATAAAATATTGACAAATATTTCACTATTTTTGGAAAAAAGTATTCATTTATATTCATGAATCTTTCATTTTCTTCAAAAAAAATATTAATTTTATTGGTGATTTTTTACATCACTAAATTTTATATAAAATCTTGGAAAATAATATGAAAATGCATTATTTATGATGGTGAATCCTTCCATGTAAAAATATTAATTCTCATGGAAAAATACCTAGGCCTGAGGTTGGAAATGATT
The DNA here is from genome assembly GCA_007115665.2 of Sequoiadendron giganteum. NCBI lineage: Eukaryota > Viridiplantae > Streptophyta > Pinopsida > Cupressales > Cupressaceae > Sequoiadendron > Sequoiadendron giganteum. The sequence goes on along the minus strand of CM021100.1, from coordinate 367,464,613 downwards.
GATGGGTTTAAGGAGTAGGCTCCATAATATTTAGTTGCCACCATTAATTTAAAATTTAATGTAACAACCCTCACTATATTTTGCATGGTAAAATGTACCTACAATCTGTAATGCTCATGGGGACCAAAATTGTTTTTGGACCATTAATCTCAATGGAGATCAACGATTGAAATAAATTTTGAGCCTCTTTAGCGTTACAAATTATGGTTACATTTACCTCATAGGGGCCACTAAAATTTACTAATACCATCAAGAATTGGTAAGCACCCAAATGGAAGATAGAAAATATCCTTGAGAAGTAGCATAATTTTGAGTCCTATTTTTTAGGTGAAAGTATGTTTTAAACCCATAATAAATATTTTTAAATGAATGCGTGGTATATTCTTATGGAGGTTTGATGTAATTGGTTTCAATCATATCCCCAATGAAGTCTCCTCCACACCTATCTAAATATTGATAGTAAAAAAATCACTTCAATGTTCAGGGATCAAATAAAGTCATTCAAAAGCGTTATTTTACATGCATGTAAACATAAGCATCCGGTTTAAAATATGTATAAGGTATATAATGTATATTAATATTTATTTTTAATTTTATTTATAATAAACATAAATATATTATAAAAATAATAATTACTCTTCAAAATAAAAAAAACTTACAAAGCTTGACCAAAATATCTTAAAAATACACAACCTAAATGAACTTATATATTTTAATAAAAAACTATTATCTTCAATGTATATGCTAAAAAAAATGCACTATAATAAAATATTAATTTCAAATTTTTATTAATACCAATTAGAAGTTTTATAATAAATAAAATTTAATATAAAATTACCAAAACATGTTATACCCTAGGCATTGGAATAGCTATGGCATGTCCATAATTACAGCAATATACAATCCAACAGAATAGAATTTTAAGTCTTGAACAAATACTTATGTAGCAAAGTGCACAAAACGACCTTAGACATGCTCGAAGCTTTCTTAGATAGGCGTGATCTATTAAGTCTGAATTCTTATCTCAGTTTTGGATTGTCTTTGCACACTAGAACCGGGATCTTGGCGAGTATCCATCGAGATGTTAAGTTATAGTTTTGATCGTTAACCCGTTTTTTCACTTGGAGGTGGAGGAAGATTTTGGATCGCGCAATGTAGTCTAAATTTTTGAAAAGCTTGTATACACTCCATGGAGACATCATATTTAATCAAAATACTTTTTAATGTATCCCACTTTTCCGTCTTCTCCTGTTTCTCTCTCATTTTCTCTGCGTCCACGTTCACCTTCTGCTCAGTTTTTGGGTTGTTTGTGTCTGTTTCTGCTTCTTCCAGTTTCTTTTCCATGTAATGTTGAACAATATTTTTAAGTGAGTGCTTCTGCTCCACCACCACTTCCTCCTCCTCCTCCTCTTTCTTCTGCTCCACCACCACTTCCTCCTCCTTGTCCTCTTTCTTCTCCTTCTCATCCTCCTCATCTGGGTCAGCATTGTCATCTCTTGAAAGCACGAGCTCTTGCCAGTTCTACAAGGTACAGGACGCACATAAGCAGATCAACGAGATAAAACAACGATGAATTGATGTGAAGAGAAATGCAGAAAACTGGATTACCTCGATTATCTTGTTGATTTGGTCTTTCCATTGCCAACAGCAAAATATCCATACAAGAAGCTGCACCTGCCATCCTGCACACTTTCTCACTTGCTCGCTTTGGGAAAGGATGTTCCACGCCACACGATGGTATGTGACGAACCGTTTCCATTCTCGTGGAAGCCTTTGGGAATCTGCTGCTGCTTCGCTCAACCAACTTATTGCATCACGCTCATTAGGGCTGTAGTTTGGCAGTAGCATCATCATCTTTAATGGTGTGCTTAGCCGTCGTGCCTTTTTATCTTCGAGACAAGACGAAATGCTCCAACAATTAGAATAGTCTACATATATTTATCACGTCAACACTTCCATTAAAGATTTCACTATGAATAAGTGTGGGATTCCCTGGACAGCAAAAAATATAACGGCTGTATGACCGGCGCAGTCCCCCTAAGCTACTTTCAGGAGTTCTAACAATTACCAGGCTTGCGTCCAAACAGGCGATTCGTGAGAATATCCAGAGCACAATGACGTCGACTGCCGTCGATATCCAGAGCACAATGACATCCGTTGCCATCTGTATAAGACATGCAATATTTGCTCTATAAAATAAACTAGTTTGCACCACAATGAAAGTGTATATCTACTTGAAACTTGAATTGGGGAAAGTTTTAGTTTACTCTTTTGATTCTAAAGATTGTGTTTTACCAGGATTCATTTCTTTGGGCTTATTTTTTCTGACATTCGAATCGTGGCCCTCATCCCTGCGTCCTTCGAAGTCCGATCCTAGCTGCTGCCCCACAAATTCCTTCATTTCATCGTTGTTAGCATCTGGTAAGGACAACGGCAGCTGAACTATTTTGCTCAGATATTTCTCCGCCAAATCCTCCGGATCATCGTTGTTGTCTTTATACTGATTTTTTATGGCTTTTATAATCATTTTCTTGTCCATTCCAATGATCACGTTGATTTCACAGGCAGCTAGCACCAAATTAACTGCAGACAGTACCTGGTTATGCATTGTGCAATTTAACCGAGCGGATCAATTCAGTCTCGCAAATACCGCCATATTTAACATCGAAAGGAAATAAACTGATTGAAAGAGGAAATACCTGCAGGATAACTGTATCTTGGCGCCTATCCAAGTCATCAACAAAGACAATTATGCGAATATCATCCTCACGAGGCGGAAGTGACTTAGGAATTGAGGTATCCATAACATTCTCGGGAAGGAGGCCACAAAAACTCCACAAAGAGGCAATAAATTTCCATAAGCCAGAGGGCTTTTCCCCGAGTTGCTCTTTTGAAAATTTGATATCAGAAATCACTTGATGCTGGTAGCCTAGATTTATGGTATGGTTCGGTAGGCTGAGGTATCCCATGATTTGATCACTGATAGGTTTAAGCACAGAATTAAATTGTTTCATTACAGTCCAGACGGCTATCAGTATAGTTATAGGTATGAACCCATATTTTAACTCTAGCAGTTCATTGTCCTTCGAACTACGAAATAATCTGAACAGCACCGACGCAACCAAACATGGAATAACTACTGCAAAGAAACAAGGTAGAAACAATTCCGAGAGCATTTTGTTTCGTTGTTCTTTCCATGCATATTTCCAACGACACCTTAGTTTCTGCACACTTGACATTGATTCTTCTATCGCCTTTGGTATTTCAACAGCCAGACCTGCCCAGGCTTCTCGCTCATTTTGGTATTGCCATGCGTTGTAACGAACAGTGAGAATACTTGGAATATTCGCTAAGGAATATCGATTAATGCTCGAATCTGATTTGTCCACGTGGAACTGGCAGAGAAATGGTAAGGCCACTAATTAACATTAGCAATGAATTCTCCCTAAGAAAACTACACTATAAAGATAATTAGAAATGTACTATTTATAAGGAAAAAAAATCACCATCTCATTGCGGTCCATGAGCGCTAATGCTCTATAAACTTCATGGTATTTATCTTGATACTTGTCTAGAAAATTCACCAGAGGATCCTCATCCTGGTGGACATAATCAGTATCAAAGTTGAATCATGACAGTATAGTACTTTTGATTTCTTATATGGCTAAATTGAATATCTACTTACAGGATTCGTTGAAACTTCAATTTTGAAATCTTTAACTGCTCTCTTAATTCTTTTATATTTTCTTTCACCTTCCCGGGATAGCTGGAATTCTATGGAGCCAGGAAACTCCTCTGTCGCTAATAAATTTGGGAACACCAACTGAGCTGCTGTTTTGAGTAGCACAATTTCCGTCTGTCTTCTAATCGTTTGTCAGTGACTTCTCATTGTATGTCAAATAATAGATAAAATATATGGCACACGACATTGAAATGATGACTTACCTGAAGCATTAAGCTGGACTTGCCCATTCCCCAGTCGCCGAAGATGGCGACAGTTACGGGTGGTTTAACGCATGGGTTTAAAAATAGCGCTGCCAAACCTTGAGCAAAATGTTCTCTTCCTATTCCATCACACTTCATATTAAAAGTCGATATAATCTTTCTCGAAATAATTTCTACGTTACCGTGATTATAGTCGTTAAAAACCTCTTAAAGAGTGTCTCTAAAATAATATGATACAAAATCAATACAAGGTTTTCTGCATATAAAACATATTGTTACCTAGGCCATCGTCAATGCTTGGTTGATCTCGGCCTCTTTTCGGGATCTTTTTAATCTGCTTCAGAACTGTCGTCTCAAAGTAAGCCATTAGAACCGATAATTTAATTAATTGAGCAACAGTGACTTCTTTAACGAAAATATAAATTGTTTTATAATTTCAAGCAGTCTTAGATTTATATTTTCGAAATCCCACACCGTGTATTGCTGCAACAATTTCGATACAATAAATCTAAAAATAACACAAGGAGACGAAAGGGGATCGGAGAAGAGCATACAATTGTGGACGCACGGTGAGGAGCTGTTCGCAATCTTTGCAAGATCAGCACCTCTGTTGACAAGTTCGCATGCCATGTTGTACAGCTGGAGTTCGATGGCGCTTTTTAACAAATTTAATTCCGAGCTTTTCTTTAATTTTTCTCTCTCCTCTTCAAGATACTCCTTCACCTTATCTGATGACTTTCCACTTGCTTCTGCTTTACCGATACCAACTGCAGAAGCCCACAGCAGAAGGGATTTTTCTTTTTCAGATTTGCAATTTTCCACAAGTAACTTAGCTACAGCTATTGCATTTTCCTCAGATCCGCTTGCGAGAGACTGCTCCGAGAGTTGCACCGCATAGTGTAAAGCAGTTTTGCCGTCAGAGTCATGTTCCAGAGGGCTGGATCCATATTGCAGGAGAAGCTTCAGGGTATCTTTGTTCCCTACACGTGCCGCTTCGAGAAGAGCTGTTCGCCCAAGTAAATCTGCTCCACCATCTTTCTTATATGCTGCTTTATGCAGACCTGTCGTCCGCTGGGCATCCAATTGGCTGGATGCATATTCCGAACGACGCTTCACAGTATCTTCATTCCCTACAGGTGCCGCTTCGTAAGGAGGTATTTGTCCACTTGAATCGCGTCGACTAATCTTCGTTAGTTGCTCAATCATTGTTAGACCGTGTTTCTTAGCAGCTGCTTTCTGAAGGGCCGTCTTCCCCTGGGCGTCCCGCGAATCAACTGTCTCCTTCACTCCGGGCAAATTGCACAAAACACGGAAAACTCTGGATGTCTTTCCCCTTACGGCAAAGTGCAGTAGATTTTCTCCGTTTTGGTCCTTTTCATCCGCTCTCATCTGGCAATCTTTGATAAGGTATTCGCAAAGTTTGGTGTTGCCGTGGAAAGCTGCAAGATGAAGAGCAGTAGTCCCGTATTTATCTGCAGCTCTAACTAATTCCTTTCCACGTTGAAATTTATTTTCAAGCAAACAGGCAATTTTATTCGCATTTTCTTCGTTATACGATTGATCTGCTGCGTAATGCATTACTGTTCTCCCTTCACGCAATTTCTCCTTAACGTTATCCATCAAGCCATCTACTTCGCGTTCATGATTACCATCCTTTTCCTTCTCAACGATACTGCGTAGAACGAACAATATAACTTGCGTGATTTTATCCTCGCAGGAGAATAGTAGAGCGGCTTCTCTTCCTTGAGGATTCTTCAACCGAGAAAAGATTTCCTCATCTGATGAGCGACAGGTCACAGTTAATCGTTTTATAATCTTCCCGCTAGCTAAAACGGCTAGACTATAGGGTTGAGTGGAGTAACTAATATACCTGATTCTGGTGATTTATCTGTCTGAACTACCAGCATATGCGTCATTTTGGGCCTGAACTGTCGGCGAACAGTGTATTGGTCGCCGAGAACATCTACGCATCCATCGAAAAGGCGTACCTTGTCGCTTGGACCGACCTTCTTTTTCATCTCCTGGAGATGGCTTTCCACTTCATCCACAGAAGCCAAGCGCCACTTGCCTGATTGAATTGCGTTTGCATTCCTAGTACGCTTATAGAAATCCATTGAAACAAACTTTGAATTCCCTTGAAACTCAAACTACATTGGCACTCGGTGACCATAGCTTTGCCATTATCTGTAGCCCATTTATAAACTTACACCACGTTGATTGGGTGAACCAGTTTTTACATCACAAGTTTCATCAAAGTTTTAATGCGGGTATTCAAATTCCATAAATAGTCTAAACAATAATATGCGGCCATTAAAACGTCGAGAGCGAAACACCGAGAAGTATTTTACAAAGAAATAGGACATTTGAAGTTGATCGAATCATCCGGCCACAACTTGCTATTGTCTGGGCCATGTAATGATATAATAATATTAAATCACCGTTCGTTATTAAGAATCGAAACCTCATTTTGCATGGTTAGTAACACCAATTTTTGCAATTAACTACCATACCAAATGAAAGTAGTTAAAGACCGTTTTCAATTGGAAAGCGTTGGGTGTACTCCCAATTTACTCACCATACAAAATCACTTACATCTCATCATAAATTATTTCACTTGTGTTAGGATAGCCTTCGATCATGAAAGAGTTCAGATTTGATAATCATTTAGTCAATCCTCTACATTGAGAAGATTATTTCAACATTACAGTCTTCAATTATTAAATAGTCAATGTGACTTGATGCTTCACTTAAAATAAAAAGTTAAAAATGGTTGTCATTGACTAAAATTTATCTATAATCATTGAACTAAGTAATGTTTATGAGTAGTTGGTCATCATTACAGTAAATGTCATTAAACATTGCATAATCTATAAGTGGATCATTTTTGATGGACAAGTAATGTTAAGCTACATGATATGTGTAGCAAATTAATTAAAACCCACAAAAAGACTATGTCACCTACAACAACTTATGCAAGGTTCAAGTAGGCCTAGAACATCCCAGTTTAGAAAGAACAAGCCAACACAAGTTTAGATGAGAGGACTTGCTATGGTAATTATGAATTTATAGTGGTTTCATTTAGATTGGCCAATTCCCTTGTAGTGTTCATTAGCTTAATGAACAGGCTATTTCATACCTTCTTGGATCATTTTGTGTTAGCTTTCCTCGAAAACATGTTGATTTATTTGCAAACAAAGGAGGATCTTAAGGAGCATCTATGACACATTCTTCATGTCTAAGAGACATCAATTATATGTCTAAACCAAAGGAAATAAGGTGTTCCATGTTTTAGGGAGATGGAACAATTAGCGTAACCTATTTCACTCTTAGTTCATTAGCAAACCCTCAAGATCCCACAACCAAGTGACTCAATTGAGGGAAGGGGAATCTATTAGAAGGGGTTTTTCTTAGGTGTGATTAAAAGGGGGGTTCACCATTAAAATGAAGCTTCAAAGGAGAAATGCAAGCATCCATGCACAAAACCTAGAAACTTAAAACATGAAATCAGATTACTAAACAAAGAGAAACAAAAAAGTACCTAGAGGATAGGAGATGTCTAGACAAGATCTGAAAACCTTGAAAATTACTATATTTGATATGCACTGGGACTCATATGCCAGACTGGGCGATTTAGTCCTGCTACTAGAATCTGGAATTTTTTGCTGACAAATCAGGATCTATAGAAAACTGGTGAAAAGGGGTATACTAAGACTCATACACCCAAGGTGGTGATTTAGTCCCGATATTAGGGTTTGAGTAAAACTTTTATAGCCTCAAGAGGTCTTATGTAGCTTTTGTCTTGTCCGATCTCCAAGTCTGAAAGTCTAAATTCTAGCTTGTAGGTGAGTTTCTATGAAGATGACAACTTTCTTCAATGTTACAACTTTGTCTTCAAAGGATCTTCAAGCTCCAATTTACCTAAATCTACAATCACACGTGAAGAGGGAAAAATGTTGTTGTGATAGGGAGTAGGGGTTTGCTTTGGTCAAACCCCATTTTGGTAATTAAACATTGAAATGAAATGAAATAACATGAAGGAATGATGAATAAATAGAATGCAATGTTGCAACTCTCCAAACCCTTCAAATAAAGGCTGCAAACTTATCTGAAATGGATAGCATAAATGTAGATCTTGACTCTTGATTGTTGATATGCAATAATGTCTTTGAATGCTTGCTTGAATCATTAAAATAAACATCGGAAATGTTAGCTCAAAAACACACATGATGCATGAAGACTTTGACATGATGTTTGAATCTTGAATGTAGCTCCAAAATGCTTAATAATCAGCTCTTGAATGCTCTTGTGAACTCTTGTGAAAGTAATTTTGGTTGCTTATGAAATTATAGCTTGTTAGGATGCTACATAAGATTGCATAGGTGAAATTATGTGAAATAACCTTGTATTTATACTTTTTTTATGCCAAATTTCACAAAATTACAACACTACAAGCCAACATCAAATCTAGGATGATAAAATCCCACCAAGAATTTCATTTAAAATAGGTCTTGGTTAAAGCGAGACTCATATGCCACCTTGGGCATATGAGTCCCGATGTCTTAAACATGGGACAAAAACTCCAAGAAATGTCTTGTTTAATGCTATATTTAAAATCAGGCCCCAAAACCTAGGTGGGACCCATATGCCCAAGGTGGTGTATGAGTCCCAAATCACTAGATTTGGAACACACAACCTCACAAATTGAATCATGATTTTTCATTTATTTAATGTTAGGATCATCCTCATAAAAAATGCATTTAATTAGGCTCGTGGATGCAAAATAGAACCAATTAGGGCATATAGAAACCATGCTTTAACAAGGAGAGCCCAAACAATTTTGAAAATATAGAGGGATACATTTTCATGCACTACATTTATCCCACACTTTAGTGAGAGGAGGAACTTGCTTCAAACTCACACAAAACTAAACAAAATCGTATCAAGAGGGGTCTAAGTGTACCAATGCTAGTGAGATAGGATAACAATGATCAAGAGGTTTGTACAAGCCCCCAAGATCAAGATCCTATTGCAAACCAACATAAGTGCAAAAGAACACACATGTGAATGATGTATGAACCAACAACAAGATACAAGCATACACTGCCAAAGACATAAATAAAAAAGAAAAAGAAAAAGAAGAGGCATATAAAGCCTTCACCATTTTTCCAACATGATGTGGATCAGATCTAAGCTATTTATCCAAAAAAAATTACAGGAGGAACACGATATCCACTATGCAAAACCAATGTACACTCAAACAGTCTAGTGGAATCTCAAGTCGTCCACTAGGTGAGCCCCCAAAGAGATGGGACACATACACACGCGACCAGTATGTGCTCTCACACACTAAAGCAAGTGGCTATGGGAAAGTCATGCCTAAGTTCAGCTCCCACACCTACAAACCATACCAAAGCTTTATCTCCTAATAACTTTGATAAGATGCCACAAAACATGAACAAAAGAATTCATGAGGAAAACAAACTTCATATGCTAACACCCATGAACAAACAAGATGGCTCCACAGGTAAGCAAAGTGTGTTATTTAAGGTGGCCGTATAATAGTTATTGTAAATGCAAAATAGTCTAAGGTTTGGTCAAATAGGTTTTTCTTAGTTCATGCAAGGTCTCCACTTAGGGAATATCGTTCCTAGAATATCTCCAATAGAGGACCAATCGAAGAATAAAAGATTCACAACTTAGGGAATGTAGTGTGTCACATCAAGCCACTAAGAGGAATATAATATGCTAAGAGAGATCACGCTCTTGAAGGACATTACACCTAATGTCACCAAAAAGAGAAAGATGGAATGCATGAATTAAGTACACCACACAATGAAACATGAGTTGTAATTGAGATGAAAAATAATAATGCAAATGTATGCCCCCACTTTAAAGAAATTACTAAACATTTTGTTGTGAGATATTACTATAAAGTAGAAAATGATAAATGCTAACAATAAAGAGGATATGAGAGCTTATTTGGAAAGCCCTATGCCAAATCATATGTTTCTAAATAAAGCTATTTCATGCAAAACGGGTTACCCCCACAATGAAATCCCAAAATTACATAAGGGATCCATGGATTTGGGGTCAATATGTTTTTGCTACAATATTTTTATAGAGCTTAGAAACATCATCATTCCCCAAATACTCATGGAACATGAAGAATTAAACAAAAAGAGTGAAAACAAAGAAAAATTCTTTGGGTCAACATGGAAGAGACCTAAATCTCTCAATGCCTTTCATCATCCCCAAAAGGAAAACACAAGACCAAGAAAAGACAAAGGGTTTATAAAATATAGAAGAATGTAGATACAAATAGAGGAATACCACAAAGAGAGATACATAAAAAAAAATGGTAAGAGAGATCATATTACACACATGCAATCACACACATAACATGAAAAGAAAAAAAATACTACTAAGGCACATGCGACTCAACTTATAGTAGGTCGTCCATATCCCAATGTTGTTCATCATATACGAAAGGTGGACAAATGGCCAAAGGGACAATAGCAAGTGCCAAACTAGGGGAAGCACCAAGTTCAACACTATTCTCAAGAAAAATATCATATAAGCTCATAGAAGAGGAAAACAATGTATTCAATTCATTATGCACTTCCTCATCAATTTTAGCAATCTCATCATCATCGTCTAAGCTAATCACAATGGGAGGTCAAATGATAATGTCTAAAGAAGGTGCTAATTCTTGTTGTATTTGTGATATAGGATCTTTTTGTTTTTGGCGAAAACATAAACTCCTCATGTATTGCATCAATTAAGGTTGGATGTTGATTTTCTTTGTTGTTATCTTCATTTAACCTTCAAGCAATAACATGACGTCTACACCTAGCTCTCTAGAATTTTTGTTTCTTTGGTATGATTTTCAAGTTGTGTTTGTGTAGGAGTGGGTTTATCAACCATAGGTTTCTTTTCTTGCTTTAGAGGAGGAATGGAAGGAACCATGGGAGGCTGTTCAAAAACTTTATCTTGAGCTTTGTAAACTTGTTTTATCTTAGGAGGCACAACGAGATTATTTTGGTTGTCTCTTGGTTGTTTATAGGAAATAGGAAAAGGCTCTATCTTGAGTTGGGCTTGGTTATTTGGAATGGTTTTTGGTTCTATCATGGTTTCGTCAAGGATAGGAGGCGCAATCATGGGTTGAGGCATGTTTCAAAGTGACAATTTTCCTATGAATTTCACCTTAACCTTTTGATAGGATTTGAAAAATAAATCTTCATGACGTTTAATAGGTTCAATAGGTTCAGGCCAAAATAAATCCAATGAAAAATTCCCATGGGAAGACACAGGATTAAAGCCACTATAATGCAAACTAAAGATTTCATTTCCAAAGGGGAACTTTAAAAATTTATGCACAATCAATGAGATGAATTCCATGGAGCATAGCCATGGATAAACAAGCTTCACATAGAATTCATCTGACACTGGGATGATGGAGAATGATACATCTAATTGTTTTGGTGCAACTTTTAAAGGAAGGGTGATCGAACCCATCATAGGGAAAGGAAAACCATTATGCATTTTATCCAAGCTTTTGGTTTGTCATATATTTCTTGATAGATTTCATGCATAAGTAAGAATTCTTTAGTGATCACATTCTCTCAACAGATGGGATCAATTAACATCCTATTATTGGGCTTATCATCGATTTGTCCAGCTATGTAAAGAGGACCATCAAGTACCTTTTCTGATTATATGTTGTGATGAGAAAGAAATGTCATGAGGTATTTTAGTTTTTCCCTTATGAGATTGAATTTTGATCGATCCAACCATACTATCCATAGGAATTTGTTCATTAGTATCCATGCTGTCATCAACTGTGTCAACATACATCACATCAAATTCTTAGTTTCACTAGCTTTGAGAAATGAAATACTATGATTTGGCATGGGGTTGGTAAAGATTTGTAGGTTTTGGTTGGGAGGGTAAATATATTTATTACCTCGATCATTGACACCACCAATTTGAATATGATTAGAATCAATGAGGTCTTGCACGAGATGTTTGAGACACTTACAATGTTTCGTATCATGTCCATTTTGATAGTGAAAATGACAATAGGATTTGGATATAAAGTTTGGAGGTAATTGCTTAGTAGGATATAGAGTTCTAATGGGAGGTAAGGAAATCGCGTTCTTCTCTAGAAGTTGTAACATGGTGTTATGGAGGGTATCGAGTAAGGGAGTAAATTGTCTTTTTGATTCCCCAAATGTAAAAGGATTTGTATTCTTTATAGAAGCCACTTGGGTATCAACATGTTGAGTTGGTTGGGGGGGATTTAGTTGAAGAAATCCTTCATTCTATTTCCTAAAAGGTTGGTAATTATTTTGATTTGTAGATTTAGACTTTTAAGGATGGCTAGAGGTGGGTTTTGTTTCACGACTACTAACTAAGTTTCGATAATCATGAAGGATAGTACACAAGTGTATGAAGGAAGGAAATTTCATCATGCCAAGATTATCTTGTATCTTAGTTTGTAAGTTCTCAATGAACATCCATTGAAGGTGAGGATAGGGAATCTTAACATCAATTTGGAATAAAGAAATTGGTAGTGTGAAATGAAAACAATAAACTTTCATCATCCTTTTGCTTACATCTCATCAAATCAACTAATGCCATCTTAGGGGTCATATGCACTTGGAAATGGTTGATAAAGGCCTCAAAAAGTTCATTGAATGAATGAATTGAGTTATTCAGTAATGAGGAAAACCATGCTAAAGCGGTATCTTTCAAGGACCTAGGGAAAAACTTAGCCAAGTGTTTATCTTCAAGGACGAAATCACTGCATAAGGTAGTGTAAGCAAAAACAAGGTTAGAAGGATCTCCTTTCCTTCCATATTTTTCAAACCTAGGAATCTCTATACCTTGTGGTATCAACATTCTTAATATCTTCAAGGATAAGGGATGATTTTTGACATAGTTTGATGGTTGGCCATTTTAATTTTGGTTTATGGTGGAAATTTATCGTAGAATGGATGAAACATTTTGAAAAAGTTGGTTAAGGATGGAATCATTGGTTGTGTTTTGACATGGAGGTGAATATGGTGGAGGTGTGTCTGTGTTTAAGGGTGAAGTGAATGGAATACTTATGGGAGGTAAAATGGTAGGAGATATGATTTGAGATGCCACAAAGGTACAAGGATTACTAGCGGAAATACCAAAGGTGGGAATGACATTACTACTAGGTTGCATCGTTGTGGTAACTTGAGGGTTGGGGTAAGTGGGAATAGAGGCAATGGTTATAGGAGGAGGGATTTGAGTCCCTCCTTGACTTTAAGTATTGTTTGAAGTTTGAGCATAACTAGTCGTTGAGTTAAGATGTTTTCTAAAAATCTAACCTAAGTTACGTGCAATCTCTATTCATTATTCACTTTCAATCATCCGGTTTATGTTAAATATTGTATGAATAGTATTGTTGGAAATTTTTTCAATACTCACTAGGTTTTGTAGGCTATCCAATTCTTCATGAATTTGGATTATGTTTTCTTGACAAACACTAGAAACCATTGTTTCAACACTTGTCATAATACTTGAAGGTAAAGAGTTATCAAGGGTATCGTCCATACCTAGTGAGCTAGTGTCAACACTACGAGTGAAAGAGCTAGATAACTCAAGATCCATGATGAGTGTTTTATTACAGGATGACATTGTTGTAAGTATCAATAAGTATGTTGGTGTTGTCATTAATATTATCATTGATGCCAATACAATACAGGTTGTTGCAGTAAAAGGAATCAAGTGATTGCAGGTGGTACATGTATGGTTGAGATACTATAGAGATTTTGTGAGTATATGGAGCTATATTTATGGTGTTGCATGTGTGTTGATATGATGGGTCATCAAGTGCTTTTGAGAAAATTAATAAATAATGAAGAAAAAATCGTGTGTGTGTTCTTCATGTGCTCCGGTAATGTGTTGTTCATTTCTTCTACATTGATCCTATGCTTGTGTGAATCTGTAGTGTTGTTTATGGGCATCCTTGGGTGATATATCCTAAGTTATAGCTTTTGGGTTGACGAAGATTGAAAGTTGTGTTCACCAATTTGTGAACTGGTCTGGTAGAGTTATTTGTCTGTGGACTGGGATAAATGTTTTTGCTTTGTAGTCCTTTGATGATTTGTCTTAGATCTTTTAGATCTAGAAGAAGGCTTTTAATGGTGTTAACTGTGTTCTGGAAAAAGTTCTCATGGTTTGGTGGTCTAGAAGACTAGTTCTAGAGTTACTATGAGTGTCTATATAGTATGATTGCACTGATGGAAAGTGATCTATGTATGAAATTTTTTGTAGTTGATGTGGATGAATCTAAAGGCATCTAAGAGGTGTTTCAATGTATGGTGAATCATGTTAAGTGGTCCATAGGTTATCATCTTGTTGTGAATGTGTGTTCAATGTTCATTGTTGTTTTCATTAAGTTTGGCTGACCTAGTGTTTACACGTTATATGAAGGATGACTATCAATTAAGGAAGAGTATCAGTGATCTAAGATGTTGTTTTGGGTCCTGCTTAAGTATTAATTTGGTCCACTCTCATTCTTGTCCATCACAGGAATGTGGAGATGCTGACCTAATTTGAATTTATAAAATGAAGAATGAATTGAATGTGTAGCCGACCTTGGAGAAAGTTTCTAAGGTTGAAGATAAATGTGAAATATTGTGCGAAAGGGATCTGAGGCAACAAGAAATTCATGTGTTATAGTCGTGAAGGTAGTGAGTTGATGGTGTCTGAAATTATTTGACTAAGGTTGTGAATTTGTTCGAGTTGCAGTGGTGGATTCTCTATTGCATTGAGATAATGTTCTCTATGTAGCATTCTTCTTTCTATGTTTCTGTATATGTAGGCAGTGAGCCTCCTATCTGGACAACGAGTCATATCTTGGGAAGTGAGCCCTTTAGTAGTGAGACTCTTGTATTTAGTTTTGCAATTACTATTATATTGTGAGTTAATCATCACCGTGGTTTTTCCCTTATTGGGTTTTCCATGTAAATCAAGTGTTTCTTGTGTTGATATTACTTTCTATTATTTTCACTTCATTCTCATACTTAATAAAAGATTAAAGTGGATGTGGAGTTAATAATTGCTTGAGATTTGTGAATTTCATTGGTGACAATTGATTCACCCCCCCTCTAAGTTGTCTTGTTCATTTCAACAATTGGTATCAGATCCTTGGTTCCTCAGAGAAGAGTTTAATTACTTGAGGTAGATTCGATGGCGCACAAATTGTCAATCCTTGTGTTTGATGGATCTGACTACAATGATTGGAAACTATAGATGAGAGGTTACTTTATCTCTCTTGGCTTCAAGACTTGGAAATTTTTTGAGACAAAATATGTTGAGTTGGCAAGTGGTCCTTCTTCTGTAGACGAGATTTCTTCCTATGAGGAAAATGAAAAAGAAAGGTACGTAATCTATAGTGCTTTATCTAAGACTGAGCGGAAAAAAGTTATTTCATTAGGATTTTCTTATGAAGTGTGGGAAAAGTTGAAATCTATATATAAAGGAAATGATAGAGTCAAATTATCAAAGAAGCTAACAACAAAGTGAAAATATGAGCACTTGAAAATGGAAGAAGGTAAAAAAATTGCAAGATAATTTCAGAGGGTTGATATTGCAGAAAATGAAATGAAAAATCAAGTTGGTACTTTGACAAATAAAGATATAATAGAGAATATTTTGATGAACCTACTGGAGAGTTACAATGACAAGGTATTAGCTATTGAGGAAGTGTATGATCCAAAGAAATTCACTAAAGAAGAACTATTTGACACCTTGACCGCATTTTAAATGAAGAAATTTGGAAAATAAAAGGAGAAAACAAAAACAACCTTTAAAGAAAGAAAGTTAGAAGATGATTCAGGTAGTGAAAGTTCAGAGGAGTTGGAAGAAAATTTTACAAGGAAGTTGAAAAAAGGTACCGATAAGTACAAGGGTATGCTACCTTTTAAATGTTTCAGTTGTGGAAATATTGGTCACTATGCTTCAAGATGTCCAACTAGAGCCATACACAAAAAGAACAAAGATAATAAAGACAAAAGGACAAAAAGTTCAAGAAATTGTATTATGTTAGAGAAGATGCTAGAATTCTAATGATGAATCTGATTTTGAGGATGATAAAGATGAATGCTTGTTTCTAGCCTTGGAGAATAAATCTGTGTCTACTAACCATGAAAGATCTACAAGGGAATGTGGTCCAAAAAACAAGAAGGATGAGATGGAAGGTACTCTGGTTACTACCTTTCATGCTAGACAAAAGTAAGATAACTAAACTTGAAAAGTATGATGGAGGATTAGTCATGTTTGGAGATGATTCTGGTGCAAAAATTGTTGGAAAAGGAACAATTAGTTTTGATGGAAAACACAATACCCATGATGTCTATTATGTTAAGGGCTTACGACATAATATTTTGAGTTTTGGATAAATGTGTAGCAAAGGATTTAAACTTGTGTTCTAGGATAAAAGCTGTGAGATCATAAAAGGGTCTGAAACTGTGGTAGCTATAGGAAGAACACATGGAAACATTTACCAGCTTAAGAGTGTTGATGCTTAGGTTTTTGTGTCTCAAGATAATGAAAGTTGGCTATGACATCGGAGGATGGGACATGTAAACTTTGATAGTATGATAAGAATTAGTTCAAGAGAATTTGTCAGGGATCTGCCTAAAATCACAAATCCCACCAATACTGTTTGCATAAGTTATCAATTGGGAAAACAAACAAGATGCAATTTTAAAGGAAAAGAACAATAAAATACTACAATGTTGGAATTGATTCATACACATTTTTTTGGTCCCACAAGAACATTATGTCTTAATGGTGACATGTATTTTATGCACTTTTGATTGATGATTATTCTAGAATGACATGGGTTAATTTTCTTAGGGAGAAAGATCAAGCTCTAGATAGATTCAAAGTGTTCAAGGCCAGGGTAGAGAATGAAGTGGACCTGAGAATAAAATGTTTAAGATCTTACAGAGGTGGAAAATTCACTTCCTGTGAGTCTAATACTTTTTGTGAAGATCATGGTATAAAGAGATATTTTTCTGCTCCTAGAACTCCTCAGCAGAATGGAGTTGTAGAGAGGAAGAACCAGATCATTCAAGACGCTGCAAGGACTACGATGAAAGAGGAAAATGTACCTGATATATACTAGAGTGAAGAAATCTACACTATTGTTTATATTCTTAACAAAGTTTAGATCAGAGGGAACAAAACAAAGACTCCTTATGAACTGTGGATTGACAAGATTCCTACTGTTAAGTACTTTAGGGTGTTTGGAAGAAGATGCTATATTAAAAGAAATGATGACAACCTTGAATTTTTTTTTGAAAGATGTGATGAAGGTATTTTCCTTGGATATTAAACTAATAGAAAAGCATATAGATGCTACAATAAAAGATTGAGAAATATAGTTGAAAGTGCAAACGTAAAAGTTGATGAAGATATGAACAAACCAATTGAAATAAGTGAAGTTGAACCAAATGAACCTATTTATGGACAATATCAAGAAGAGAATAGGGAAGAAGAAGAACAAATTGAAGAAGAAGAGACTCTAAAACCTACTCCTAAGATTCCAAAATATGTACAGAAGAATCATTTGGAGAAACATATAATTGGAGACAAAGGAAAAGGTGTAACAACAAGAAAAAAAGTGGTACAACTGAAGTAAATTTGTGTCTACTTTCCAAGATAGAACCCAAAATAGTGTGTGAAGCATGCAAAGATGAAAATTGGGTTAGAGCCATGAAAGAAGAATTATAATATATAGAAAAAAATCAAACATGGGAATTGGTTTGTAGACTAGTAAATAAGAATGTAATTGCTACAAAATGGGTATTTAGGAATAAGCCGAATGAAGATGGTGAAGTATTAAGAAACAAATAAAGGATCATGTGCAAAGGTTATTCACAAGTTGAAGGAATAGACTTTGAGGAGACATTTTCTCCGGTGGAAATAATGGAGGTTATTCAGATGTTTTTGGCATTTCCTTCTCACAAAGATTTCAAGGTATACTATATGGATATTAAGTCTGCATTCCTGAATGGATAATTGGAAGAAGAGGTGTACATGGAACAACCAGAGGGATTTCAATTATCAGATAAACTAGACATGGTTTGTATGTTGATGAAGGCACTATATGGACTTAAACAGGCTCCAGAACATGGTATGCAAGCTTGGACATATATTTGACATAGAAAATGTTTATTAAAGGCTCTGTAGATAGTAATCTCTATTTCAAAGTTGAAGGAAACAAAATGTTGATATTGGTTGTGTATGTTGATGATGCCATCTTTGGAGGAAATAAGGGAATGCGCAAAAAAATTGTAGAGGAGATGCAAACGGAGTTTGAGATGTCTATGATTGGTGAGTTGAACTTCTTTCTTGGACTTCAAGTAAATCAAACTGATAAGGGAATGTTCATTTCACAACCAAAGTATGTTAAATAATTGTTGAAGAAGTTTGGAATGGATGATTTCAAACCAGTTTGTACCCCTATGGTGATTGAATGCAAACTAAGTAAGGATGATGATTCCCCTAAAGTTGATTAGAGTATGCACAAATCTATGATTGGTGAACTATTATATCTTACTAATACTAGATCGGATATCATGCATGCAATATGTTTAGTTGCCAGATTTCAAGCATAACCTAAAGAAACACATGTTACAGTTGTGAAAAGGATATAAGATATCTAAAAGGCACTTCAAATTATGGCCTATGGTATCCTAAGGATATTGATTTCACTTTGAGTGCTTACACTAATGTAGATTGGGCCGGATGTGTGGATGATTGGAAGAGTAAAAGTGGTGGTGCATTCTTTCTTGGATGCAGGTTGGTCTCATGGCTAAGCAAGAAACATGATTCAATTTTTGTATCCACTATAGAGGCTGAGTATATTGCAGTAGCATCTTGTTGCACACATGTATTATGGAGGAGGAAAACATTGAAGGATATAACTGTGATGTGTGATGAGCCTATCCCTATCTTTTGTGATAATACAAGTACAATAAATATTTCAAATAATCCAGTAATGCATTCAAGGACTATATCTATCAGATATCATTTCTTAAGGGATAAGGTATTAGAGAATGAAGTCAGACTTGAATATGTGCCTAAAAAGGATTAGATTGCAAATATATTTACTAAGGCTCTTCCTAAGGACACATTTGTGTATCTTAGGTAGAATTTGGGGATTACTACCCCTCCTTCTTTGAACTAGGTTCACATAGAGGTGCATCAGTCTAGTGGATCTATATATTCATCATTTGTTTGGACTGATGATTGGGGTATACTCCTCAGGGGGAGTAGAGAGTGTCATTGTTGTTGTACGATATGTGTGTTGTAATGGGTGCACTCCTAAGGGGGAGTGATCAAAACTTTATGGTTGAAGAATCATGTAAAAATTATCTTTTCCATTGATGTCAAATGGGGAGAGAGAATCATGTGAAAAATTCTATCTATATCTCAAAAATCTGAAAGGGAGAGAGAATCTTGCAAGGAGAAGAGATTGGAGGAAATTTGTGTAGGCTGTCTAATATGAAAAGAAGAAGAAGAAGAAGCAGGAGAGTGTGTATTCTATCTTTGATGCTTTTTTCACATCATGTGTTTCCATCAATGACAAAGGGGGAGATTATTGCAAGTATGAATAAGTATGGTGGTGTTGTCATTAATGTTTTTATTGATGTCAACACAATAAAGGTTGTAGTAAAAGGAATCAAGTTATTGCAAGTGGTACATGTATGGTTGAGATACTGTAGAGATGTTGGGAGTACATGGAGCTATCTTTATGGTGTTGCAATTGTGTTGATATGATGAATCATCAAGTGCTTTTGAGAAAATTAATAAACAGTGAAGACAAAATTGTGTGTGTGTTTTGAATGTGCTATGATAATGTGTGTTGCATTTATTCTGTGTTGATCCTATGCTTTCTTGGATCTATAGTGTTGTTATGGGAATCCTTGGGTGATATATCTTGAGTTATAGCTTCTGGACTGATGAAGAGTGAAAGTTGTGTTCACTGGTCTAGCCGAGTTGTTTGTCTCTAGACTGGGAGAAATATTTCTGCTCCACAATCCTTTGATAGTTTTTCTTAGATCTTGTAGATCTGGAATAAGGATTTTAATGGTGTTATTTGTGTTTTGGCAAAAAAATTTGTGGCTTGGTGCTCTAGAAGACTAGTTCTAGAGTTACAATGAGTGTCTGTACAATCTGGTTCGACTGATGGAAAGTGATATGTGTATGAAAGTTTTTGTAGTTGTTGTGGATGAATATAAAGGAATCTAAGAGGTTTTATAGTGTATGGTTAAGTGTGTTAAGTGGTCCACACATTATCATCTTTTTGCAAATGCATGTAATTTAATGTTCATTGATGTTTTCATTAGGTTTGGCCAACCTGATGTTTACTCGTTATACGAAGGATGTCAATTAAGGAAGCGTGTGAGTGATCCAAGATATTATTTTGGATCCTGGTTAAGTATTAATTTGGTCTACTCTCATTTTTATCCACCATGGGAATTTTGAGTCTTCGTCCTAATTTGAATTTGTAAAATGAAGAATGTATTGAATGTGTAGTTGACCTTACAGAAAGTTTCTAAGGTTGAAGATAGATGTGAAATATTGTGCAAAATTGATATGAGGTAGTGAGAACTTCATGTGTTAGACTCCTGAAGGTAGTGAGTTGATGGTGTCTACAATTCTTTGGTTAAGGTTGTGAATGTGTGTGAGTTGCAATGGTGGATTCTCTATTTCATTGAGATAATATTTTATGTGTAACATTCTTCTTTCTATGTTTTTGTATCTATAGGCAATGAGCCTCCTATCTAGAAATTGAGTCCTATCTAGATAGTGAGTCCTATCTTGGGTAGTGAGTCCTTTTGCAATGATCCTCTTGTATCTAGTTTTTCAATTACTATTATACTGTGATAATCCTCACCGTGGTTTTTCCCTTATTGGGTTTTCCATGTAAATCTGGTGTTTCTTGTGTTGATATTCCTATCATTTATTTGCACTTCATGCCCATACTTAATAACAGATTGAAGTGGATGTGGAGGTATTAATTTTTTGAGATTTTTTAATGTGATTGGTGACCATTGATTCACCCCCTCCTCTCAGTTGCCTTGGGCATTTCAACTGACATGAGTCTTGAACTACGTCTCACTATAGTATTAGGAATAGGACACCAAGTTATAAAGCTCATGCAGAGGACAATCGATGAATGCAAAATAAATGTAGTGAACAAAAGATAAATGATAGAATTTAATTCCAATTATTACATTTACAAATGCACATGAAATAAAAACCAAATTAAGCTAGATCTAATGAAATGAATGAAATAGAAAGTCAAAAAATTGAAATAGAGAGCTGGTAACAACAAACATAAGCACAACACTAAAGTTCTCAATGATGTAAAATATAGATACAAACTTCACATGGGACTAAATCACCCAGATGAGAGAATGAGTCCCAAATAGGGTTTTTGGAAGGTTCAAATGCTGCAAAACAAATAACAAAAAATTGCCAAAAATCTAGAAAATCAACCTATATAGGAACTAAATCACCCAAATGGGCGAATGAGTCCCAAATTGGGGTATTTAAGCTAAATTCAACAAATTTTTAGTTGATGTTAAGGTTTCTAGATTGTATGTTAATTTTATTTTTTTTTGTAATTAGGGAGAATCGGATATAAAACTAAAACAACAAGCTATTGAACCCTAACTAGCACAATAGACTACCATGAAGCATTAAAATCAAAATAATAAATTCAAATGCAAACTGATCTCCATGCTAAACTTGATTAATCTCCATTTCTCTTCTCAACCTCGCATGAGAATGCAAGATTTCAAAGGATTAGTGATGGAGGAATCTTGGTTGCTCACTATTGCAGTAACATAACATTAAGATGAAAATGCTAGAGGAAAAATAGATAGATGAAAGACGATGGATGGAAGATTGTAGAGATAATTCAACAGAGTAAGGTTACTTGAAAGCTCATCCATGGAAATGGCTTGGTTTTGGCCTAATTTATAGGTGAATATGGGAGGATGAAGGGTTAAAACTTTCCTTTTTGTGAGGGGTAGTGGAATTAGAAAGTTGATCATCCAACTTGGGAGAAAAAATGGAGGGTGAATCAAGTTAACTAAAGAAGAGAATGGAAAGGGGATCAAGTTAGCTTAAGAGATGATTTGGAAAGTGATGAAGTCATCTTGAGAGATGATTTAGAAAGTGAATCAAGTCATTTAGGGAAATAATTTAAAAATTGAGAATGATTTAAATTATAAGAGATGTGAGAGGATAAGGATTAATTTAAATAAATACTTAATTTAAATCACTCTTACAAAAGATTCCTCTAAGCCAACTTTAACAATAGTGCATCCCAAACAGATAGAAATCATTGCTCCTAATTATTACCCTTTGCAAGAAACCAAAAAAAAACAAATCTTCACTTAATGTCAATGTCATCACACAAAACACTTACGATTCAAATTTGTTAGATTTTACAACCTCTTGTAAAGGAGAGAACAAAATCTCACAATCTAAAGAGTCTTGTGTAGGTATGACACGTTGTACTAAGCAAGAGATATCTCTGTTTCAAAATAAAGGAGCATCTTTTATTGATAAAGAAAGTATCTTGTTGAGACTCCTCCAAGATTTTTTGATATCTCTCCCTCCTAGAACACGAAAGAAATTTTACTATAAAGATTCATTTTTGACATATCATAGAGTCCATGGTCCTTCTACTAGTGAACGTAAGGCTTTGAGTAATTAAATTTAACATCTCAAGGAGTGTGGTGCTCTTCCTTGTGTTGAAGAACCTAATTCCTCTAACTAATACTTACTTTCATCCTACTTGGCTCAACCTTGTCATGCACTAAGTGCCCAGGGGCAAGGGGTTAGGTAGCCTTGTCCTCGTATGTCACTTGTTGTTGTCTCTTTTGGCTAGCTGACCACATCTCATGTATATATATAAGAGAAATCTTGGGATGTGGACAACATGCCTTATGTTGGCTCGCATTTTACATACATATCCATGATGTAATTTCATTCGGGAACATATGACTTGGAATAGGGATTTTTGCATAGACTCTCATGTATTCTTCTAATTTAAAAAAATTGCTCATAGTAATGGTGGTATAAGCCACTTTAAAGTGGGGGCATACATCGACACTCATGTTTTATTGTAAAATTTTATTTCTTCTTGTGATGTGTCCTTTTCTTGGTGGTGGCATTGTGCTTGATTTCCTTTGAGAGCATGATATTTCTTTGACTTGTACTCTCTTGGAGACATTAGCCACAATGTTCCCTAAGAAGAGACCTTACGTGAACTAAGAAAAATCCCTTTGAACATTCCTTACACTATTTCACATTCACAACAATTGTTATATCACCACCTTGCATATTACACTTTCCATGCTTGTGGTGCCATCTTGTTTCTTCATGGGCTCCAAGCACACAAAGTTTTGCTTGTCTCATGAAGCTCGAAGATCATTTTTGTGTAGTTCCTTATTAAAGTTATCAGGAGGTATAACTTTGGTATGGTTGGATGGGAAGCTGATCCAAGGCATGACTTTCCCTTAGGCACTCGCATGTATGTGAGCACATATTAGCTATATGTGTCTCACCTTCTTGGACTACTCACCCAACGGATAGCCTGTAGTTCTAATCCTCAGAGTGAGCATGCATTTTTGGATAAACAACTTTGATCTGATCCACATCGTGCTGGAAAAATGGTCAAGGCTTGATCCACCTCATTTTTATTTTTTCTTGTTTTTGTTTCTCTTCCTTTAGTTATTGACATTGCATGTTTGTGTATCTTGATGTTTCATATCATATACCTTGTGCATGTCCTTTTGTGATCATGTTGGTTTAACTTATGATCATTCACCTTAGGGGATTGACTTCCTCCTTGGCATTTTTTATCCTAGACCATCTGCATTGGTACACTTGGACCCCTCTTGAATGTCTACTTTAGTGTGAGTTTGAAGAAAATTCTTCCTCTCACTAAACTGGGGGCTAAATGTAATGATAGAAAAAGGTCCCCCTAACCTAACCTTGACTTAGTGTTGCAATCTATCTAACATATTCACAATAGGTCTTGGGCCCTTGTGGACTAAATGGGCTTATTGGTACCTTATTTGGAGTGTTGCAAAGTGTTGTAACACACTTTCACACTTTTCTATGATTTTCGTTAATGTTTGGCCTTCTTTATGCTTTAAATGGCCTTATTTTGCATTTACAAGACTCATTTAATGCATCTTTTTGAGGATGATCCTGACACAAATCAACATCCAATAATAATTCTGGTGTTTTTAGGTTGTGTGGCCTAGATTTAGTGGTCTAGGACTCATTCACCACCTTGGGCATAAGAGTCCCACCTAGGGTTTCTAAACATTTTTTAATTTGGTCCCATAAATTATGCCTAATGGGACTCATTCACCACCTTGGGTGCGGATGAGTCTCGTGCGACCCAAAATTAAAATTAATTCAATTTTTTGGTAGGATTTTATCCTCCTAGATCTAACGTCAGCTTGTAGTGTTGTAATTTTAGGAATTATTGTATAATTAAGTATAAATACAATTTTCTTTCAGTTATTTTCACCTAAGACTTTTGTGAGAGTATTCATAATAGAAAATTGGAGTTCACAAGATAATTCAAGTGTTTACAAGAGCAATCAAGAGTCTTCAAGGATAAATTCTTCATCATTTGTTGTAGAAATTCAAGATCTATCATCATGTCAAGGAAATTAGACATCAAGCATGTTATTGAGCTAGTGTTGTCATGTTGTATTCAAGATCCAAGGTCAATCATTGTGCTACACTTATCTCAAGACCTATATATATACCCTTCATGGCCATTTCATGCTAGATTGTTAATTTTTATTACAAGACATCATTTAAGGTATCATTGCTCATGTTTCATGTTGCATGTTTTATGTTCATCTTTCATTATTTCATTTGGTTTAATTACCTAAAAGGGGTTTGACCAAGGCAAACCCCTATTCATTAAAAAAAAAAAAAATTCTCCTATTTACATGTGTGATTATAGGTTTATAGATTGAAGAAAAGTGGATTTTAAGCCTTCAAAAGTACCAAAATGACAATGTTGCAAATGCCATCAAAGTTGTCATGAAAATTTTTCAAGACTCATAGAAACTCTGATCTAGGGAAAAGTATCCATCCAATTTGCATGAAATTAGTGGGAAAGTTCTTATTTGATCCATCTTTTGAGGCTTGCAAAGTTTCAATTCAGGATTCTACTCCTAGGACACTTCGTGACAAAATGAAACTAATTCACCAAGACTGGCAAATGAGTCCCACTATAGCCAAATTTTCAGGTTTTTTGCAGATTCAGATACCCTTTTGTTATAAACCTATTCTTGTATACAAACCTTGATCTAGGACTGATTCACCCAGATTGGTGAATGAGTCCTAGTAAGCCAAAATTTTAGGTTATTTAGCATTTAAGGCCTCCATTCAAGCTCTCTCAGGTTTCTAGGTGCTCCTTTGTACTTTTTCAATTTGTTGTTCTAATTTATTTATATTTATTGTTCATTTTGTGAGGCTTTATGCATCATTAAGTTCAATCATTATATCTTGCATTTCATACATTATTCCAAGCCCTATCTTGGTTGTGAACCCCTCATTAGTTTATAATTAACCTCTATGACAACCCTATTGCAACGTCTATTTCTCCTTTGCATTGAGATCTCTACGGTTATCCTTGAATGAGATAATTGGAAAGTTGGTCTTGCTCTATGTTTGAACCATATGAAAGCATCCTAACCCATTTTTCATTATTTCACAAATATGAGAAATATGGCTATAGGTTTTGGATCTATTTACCAAATAAGTGAAACAAAGTAAAAGTATGATCTTCAATGAAAATGTAATAGAAAATATACAAGAACAAGGCATACCATCCAAGGAGTATGTTCCAATAGAATACATCACAAATAGGAGTGTTGTGTTCAAACAAAAGGATATTATAAATCAACATGTACAACCACAAATTTAACTCCTAAGTTTCCATGATAATGAAGAGAAGGATCATCTTATGCATACTTATGAGGAAGTCACTCCATAGGAATTTCTTCTTCAAGTTCAAAGGTCCACTGATGAGTGAATGCCTCTAAAAAATATAATGATTTCATTCAAAATTTCATCTTTTCCAATGAAGTTGAACCTACTACTTTTGAAAAAGTGTGTGAAGATAAAGATAGAAAATAGTGGATGGATGCTATGAGAGATGAGATGAGATCTTTGATGGAAAATCACATGTATGGGATTTACTATATCTTTCACCTAATAATAAATCGCTCAAAAATAGATGGGTATATAGGATGAAGGAAAAAGGTGAAAATAAATGACATAGGGCCAAATTGGTTGTCAAATGTTACAATTAGCAAAAAGGAATTAATTACACATAAATTTTTCCACTAACTATGAAAATGAATTCTATAAGAGCAATATTGTGTTTGGAAGCTTTATATGACCTTCAATTTGAGAGATTTGATGTTAAGACAAACTTTTTATATGGTTAATTGAAAGAGGACTTATATATTTAGAAACCTATAAGTTTTGAGAAATAATTTAAAGATGATTTAGTTTGAAAACATAATCGAAGATTGTATGGGTTGAAACAAGCTCCATGACAACAGTATTTGAATTTTGATTCATGCATGGTTGATAATTTTTTATTAGATGTGAATATCACCATTGCATGAATTACAGGACTTTGAAAAATGGTGAATTTGTGTTGTTTTTAATGTATGTTTATTATATGCTAGTGATAGGAATTAGCATGGATGTAGTTAGCCACTTAAAAAAATAATTAGAAAAGAGATTTTAATGAAGGATTTGGATGTTGTGAAGAAAACCCTTGGAATGAAAATTATTAGAGATAGGAAGTAAAAGGAAATTAAGTTATCAGAAGAGAAATATATTGAAAAGTTACTGAACAGGTTTGGTAAGAAGGATGCTAATGAAATGAGCACACCTATAGACGATCACTTTAAATTGTCTTCTGAGATGTGTCCCAAGATACAAGAAGAATAGAAATACATGCAAAGGGTTCCTTAATCCTTTATTTTGGGAGCCTTATCTACACAACGATCTATACTTGCTCATACAATGGAATTGGTTGGTAGGTTTATGAATAACCTAGGATGAACTCATTGGTAGGTTGTAAAATATATTCTAAGATATTTAAAGGGAACTTCAAATCATGCACTAAGGTTTAGAGGATAATATGCATAATTACAAGGATATGTTGACTCCGACATGACTAATGACTTGGATAAAAGGTGATCTACCACTATGTGTGTGTTTACTTTTACAATGACATGCTGAGTTGGGTTTCTAGGTTACAAAATATAGTGGATAATTCCAATACAAAAGAATGAATTGTAATCACAAAAGGAGCTAAGAAGATGATGAGGTTTCAATGATTATTATTTAAATTGGAAAGTAAACAAAAATACTT
Organism: Sequoiadendron giganteum; assembly: GCA_007115665.2. Lineage (NCBI taxonomy): Eukaryota > Viridiplantae > Streptophyta > Pinopsida > Cupressales > Cupressaceae > Sequoiadendron > Sequoiadendron giganteum. The sequence continues at coordinate 367,437,174 of CM021100.1, read as the reverse complement.
TGTGTTGTATAGTGACAACAAAATACAATTCATTTAGGAAAAAATACAACCTTTCATTCATTAATGAAGCACATAGAGCTTCAATATTATTTTACTCAAAATGTTCTTAAACAAGGTAAGTTGAAGTTGGAGAAGATTCATACTAGTTTGAATTCTATAGATATATTTACTAAGGTTGTTTCAAAAGAGAAGTTGGAGTTTTGCAAGGCTTCCCTTGGTCTATTAAATATGTGACAATAAGACTAGAAAAATGGGTGGAATCTTTCAACATGATTTTTGCCTAGGATCATAATTCAAGTTGGTGATTGTTCGGTTTTGAAGTTTATATCTTCACTTATATCCAACTATTTGTTTCATATTCCTTATCTTTTTCCCCTTCATATTCAATGATGAGTTCTATATTAATAAGGGAAAATAAATTTTTATTACACTAAGAATATATTTATTGTTGTTAATAATAAAGAGATGAATATCCTATTTTCCCATAGATATATCCAACTTGGTCAACCATGTAAATTATTTTTTATCATGTTTTTTAATTCTTAGTCTCTATTTTTTATATTTCTATAATTATTTTATTCATCTATCTATAATATATTTAACATAGCAGAGATAAACTATCTCAAAAAGTATTTAAAATCAATTTTTCTAGAGAGATGAATAGGTTGTCACTTTTTCTCTTGATGATAGCATATGGTGGACATTCTTAAAAATTATGGAAACATAGACAAGGTGCATGATTTTTTTGACAACATGCCTCTTAAAATGCCATGTTTGCAAGATATGTTTAAATATGTTTGTAGAAATGACCTTAGAAAGATGTATGTAAAAATAACCTAGCATCCTACCTCCTTGTGATCAAAGTGGATCTCTAAATGATAATATTGGCATCCACCAATGTATGATTGAAAATAAATTTTGTTCAAGTGTCACTTCTGATCATCACAACCTTCACAAAATTTAATGCATAAAGAAGATCCCATGTGATTAATTTTATTTGTATCTTATATTATGTGAATAATATTTGAAGTTCCTTTTAATTTCCTATTATCTCATGCTATGAGGCTAGTGCGGGTAGACCTATTCAAATTCATGTTCACTGGTCACTCACTAAAATTCTATTGAAACTTATGTACTTTTTCTTCTAAAGAGTTAGCTTCTTTATAAGAATTGAATTCTTTTCTTAAATTGTGTATTAAATAGTTTTAGGGAAAGGAATATTTTTTTTGGATATTGTAAAAGTACACTTATTATCCTATCACTTTGTCATATTTTGTGGGTTCCTTTATGAAGTAATTTTTCCTAGGTTACTTAGTTCATGAATAAGCCATTACTATGTGTCTTTGAAACAAGATGGGATAGATTTATCACACTATTTTTTGGTGAATAATATTTTTCTAAGAAAGAAGTTGTACACACTCAATATGAAGGATGGAAGCTATATATCCAATCACATGAATATTTTCAATATGACCATGACCTAGTTGCAATTTTTGGAGTAAAGATGTAGGAGGAGGATCATTCATGACTTTCCTATTTTCTTTACTAGGTTCATGGGATTTCCCTATTATGGCAATTGGGAGCACTATCCCCAAGTCTAAGAGGGATGAGATGGTGCCAAGATTTTTAAATATGTAGTATTCTTAGAATTGTAAAGCTGAAGAGTGCACAATTACTACTTCATAACCTTATTGTGAACTAATTTTTTATCAATTTATCCTAAGTGAAATGACTAAGACAAAAGTGATATTTATCTATGCAAAAATTTATAAATTACTTTAGGATTTACTAATTATGACCTCACACATCCAAATCTTTCAAATCGTATCTTTATAGAAAAATATATATTTAATTCTCTAGGTTCATGTCAAGTAAGGCCACTAGGTAATCAATAAGAAAATTTATTTTCAATTTGGAAATGGTTAAGATTGATGGTTCATTGGATTTTTGTGAAAGGACATGTGTTGCTAATTAATATCAAAAGGTAACTTTATTATAGTTTTCCTAATCCTTCACAAATGCTTGACAAGTACCCTTTCGACTTGAAAAATATCTAGAAATACCAATCTTTCATATAACTTTTCAATGTTATCAATGATGAAATGAAGTGCCAAAGTTGAGCTAAACATTCTCTCCATCTTGTTGATGAAGAAATAATTTGAGATGATGAATTTAGGATTGATGAAATATGCTCTTGGTAAATAGGTTAATAAAATGAATGATGACATTTAAATCTCAAAAAAGGTTATAAATAAATTATTGAAGAGATTCAAAATGTTGAATAGAAAACCAACATGTGCGCTAGTTACACTATGATGAAAATGAGCAAAGAAGATAAACAACAATGTAAATCAAATATTTGACAAAAAAATTGTTGGAATTTTAATTTATTTGATAACTACAAGGCCTAATATAAAATATGTAATGATTTTAATTTTTAGGTGCATAGAAACATCAAATGATACATATCTAAAAGTAGCAAAAATAATCTTAAGATATCCCAGTGAAATAAGAGATCATGAAATTTGGTTAGTACATTTATTAACATTGGTCTACTTGCATATATTGATAGTGATTGGATATTATCAATTGATAGTTCTCCCACTTATATTTATCTATGTAAAAGTTTATAAATTACTTTAGGCTTTACTAATTATGACCTCACACATCCAAATCTTTCAAATCCTATATGTATAGAAAAATATATATTTAATTCTCTAGGTTCATGTCAATTTAAAAATGGTTGAGATTGATGATTCATTGGATTTTTGTGAAAGGACATGTGTTGCTAATTAAGATCAAGAGGCAACTTTATAATAGTTTTCCTAATCCTTCAAAAATTCTTGACAAGTACCCTTTCGACTTGAAAAATATCCAGAAATACCAATCTTTCATATAACATTTCAATATTATCAATAATGAAATGAAGTGCCAAAGTTGAGCCAAACATTCTCTCCATCTTGTTGATGAAGAAATAATTTGAGATGATGAATTTAGGATTGATGAAATATGCTCTTGGTAAATAGGTTAATAAAATGAATGATGACATTTAAATCTCAAAAAAGGTTATAAATAACCTATTGAAGAGATTCAAAATTTTGAATAGCAAACTGACATCTGCGCTAGTTACACTATGATGAAAATGAGCAAAGAACATAGCAACAACAATGTAAATCAAATATTTGACAAAAAAAATTGTTGGAAGTTTAATGTATTTGATAACTACAAGGCCTAATATAAAATATGTAATGATTTTAATTTTTAGGTGCATAGAAACATCAAATGCTACATATCTAAAAATAGCAAAAATAATCTTAAGATATCCCAATGAAATAAGAAATCATGAAATTTTTTTAGTACATTTATTAACATTGGTCTGCTTGCATATATTGATAGTGATTGGATATTATCAATTGATAGTAAAAGACCACTTTTAGATATAATTTTCATTTTGGATCTAAATTTATTTCCTAGGTATTAAACAAGCAACCCATTGTCTTACTACTAAAAATAAAAGTTTAATATGTTACAAAAACTTTAACATGTCAAGCAATTTGAATGAAAATAGTATTACTGAGTTTAAATTAGAAACAAATGAAGAAAAATACAATTCTAACAATAATTTAGTCATAATTCTATCAAAATAAAATTGTTTCCACAAAAAGGTAAACACATTAATATCAGATTTCATTTCATTAGAAAGGAAAGAGAGCAATCAATTTGGAATTCTATAGGTCAAATGAACAATTTACATACATATTTTCAAAAAAATTGACAAAAGAATATTAAAAATGATTTAAGGAAAATCAGAACATAATTGATTTTGGAAATCAAGCTTAAGAGGGATATTGAAAATAAGATTGATTTATTACTCTTTCAAATATCACTTCAATGATAATTCTCCCGCTTATAATTTAACATATTTTATGTGTACATTTTTAATATGCAATTTTTATTTTTTTTAATAACAATAAACTCTCTAAAATATCATTAAAAAAATAATTGAATTACTTTAAAACAATTAAAATTTCATTGGAAATATGTAAATTCTATGCTAGATACATGATGAATTTTTTATTTTTTAAAATAAAAAAAATACATCTTAGCCATAACACTTTATCCTTTATATTTATATTCTGTATATGGACATGAACAATAATAATTCATTTTTTTATTGCAACAGCAGTTTAGTTTTATTTATTTGAACAGAAAATTTGGGGAGAAAAACACACAAAAATTTCCTACAATCTTTTCGCTATAGCTAAAACGGATAAGACATGAGTAGTTGAGCGGGATAATCGACTTACCTGGTTCTTTTGATACTTTTCGAACAAGACAAACAAACACCAGTACAACTCGATGCCTCCGACTCGTTGAGCGTGCCTTCCCCACTTCCTGCAGAAAGGTATACCACGGGGATTGCATGAACCAGCATTTAAATCGCACTGCATCGAAATTTTATTGCAGAGCTTCAAATTCCACAAAAAGTCTTTAACATATACGACTGAAAGAACACTTAAAATGGATCGCATGTAGAACTAAATCAACGATTATGTTTTAGTAATGAAAAACTATTCTAAATGGTTGGTCGTTAATACTAGGTCTCGCATGCTATATCAAATGAGAGTAGGTAAAATAACTTTTTCAATTGAAAAAAATAGGTTAGGGAGTGTGAAAGCGATAGGGATATAGGATGACAAGGTGTGATTTTCAATCACAATCAATATTAAAATTGTCTATTTTATATGACGGTATTTATTGACTAAGATTTTTAAGCGGAAGAGTTAAATTGATTTCAAAGGCAATGATCATAATGTACAATATTTTATATGACTTGTATGAATAACATATGATTTTATTACTCTTTGTCATAGTTGAAACTGTATCAATATTTTGAATAGATTTTAAATAATGATATTATATCAATTAAACATCCACATTTTTAAAATTTAAGGTAGTAAAATGTCAATTTTTTTGAAATTTAAATTTAGGGTTTATATAATTTGATAAAATATGTTAATGAAATTTAATTATTTAGATGTTAAAATATTATTTTTAAATCTTATATTTAAGATCTGTATATTTTGATTAAGAACATTAATGAATTTATCATCTAAAGTAGTGAAATGTGATTCTTCAAATTTAAAGTCTATATAATTCCATGAAGGATTTTAATGAATTTAATATTTTAGGTAGCAAAACATCATTCTTCAAATTAAAAATTAAAGGCTAAATAAAGTCATGAAAGATGTTGATGAATTTAACATTTTAGGTAGTAAAATGTGATTTTTAAATTAAAATTTGAGGTCTACATGATTTGGTGAAGGATGCAAATGAATTTAATATTTTTGATAGAAAAATGCCATTCTTCAAATTTAAAAGTATATGCTAAGTAAATTGGTGAAGGACAATGATGAATTTAACATTTTAGGTAGAAAAATGTCATTTTAAAATTTAAATTTGAGATCTACTCGATTTGGTGAAGTATGTGAATGCATTTAATATTTTTGATAGAAAAATGTCATTCTTCATATTTAAATTTAAGGCCTACATAAATTTTTGGACATCGATGAATTTAGCATTTTAAGAGTTAAAATTTCTTGTTCAAATTTAAATGTGAGGTCTATATGATTGGCTGAAGGACATGAATGAATTTAATATTTTAGGTAGAAAATTGTCATTGTTTAAATTTAAATCTAAGGGCTACATAATTTATTGAATAATGTTGATGAATTTCCTTTTTAGGCAAAAAAAGGTCAATCTTCAAATTTAAATTTAAAGACTACAAGATTTGGTGAAGAACGTTGATGAATTTAACATTTTAGATAATAATATCTCTTTTCAAATTTAATTTAGGGTCTATAGAATCTGGTGAAGTGTGTTGATGAATTTAATATTTTAAGTAGAAAAATGTCTTTTTAAAAATTTGAATTTAAGACATACATAAAATGGTGAAGGATCCGAATAAATTTAACATTTTAGGTAGAAAAATGTTATTCTTCTTGAATTTAAATTTAAGGCCCACGTAGTTTGGTGAACAAAATTAATGAATTTAACATTTTAGCTAGTAAAATCTCATTCTTCAAATTTAAATATGAGTCCTACATGATTTGATGAATGATGTTAATGAACTTAACGTTTTAGGTAGTATAATTGACCTTTCCAAATTTAAATTAAAAGCCTACATAATTTGATGAAGGGCATTGATGTGTTTAACATTATGGGTAGAAAAATGTGATGCTTCAAATTTTAAAAAAATCCCTACATAATTTGGTGAAGGTGAAATAACCTAGAATAGATAGAATAGATAGAAAGCACAATGAAGACAAGTTTGTATAAAGTCTATCAATAGATTAGATCAGAAAGGCATACATAAATAGGAATGAAAGAGGTACCTAACCTCCATGAAATTCTATCCTTTATAACTATCATAACCTTTCAAAGAATCCATCATATGTAATTCCCTATTTGGGGCACCCTATTTTGGCTTGTTCAAACTTTTCAAATATATATTTTTGAGTTACGATAATGCAAGTCAAAATTTTAATGAATCTCCCCTCTAACATACTTTTACAAAATTCTAATGAATTCCCCCTCTTACATATTTTTTCATGACAAAAATTGTCATAAGTAACTTCTATTTTACAATGTCATAAGATGCTCTTACAAAGTCTTACATGTATCCCAACACATGGCAAAGAGTGTCACCTCATAGTGGAATGTCTTATAATGTGAGAAAACATAAAGAATATATATAAATTAAATATAACATTAATATATACAAATATTAAGAATGCAAGATTGAGACGCCCTTTCCAAATAGTATTTCGCATGAAAGTCAAATTAGAGACAAAATATAATGATGAAAATTATACACTTACATTTTTCTTATTCATTTTGACTAACTTTAAATTATTTGTATCTAACATTCTATGACTATGTGTAAAATAACATGTTTTGACATTCAACTTGACAAACAACCTAATCCTCACCTACTTTCATATTCACACATCCCAAAAGTATAAAACTAATATATACCTTTGCTTCTTATCAAAAGTTTCATATATATAATATACAATAATATGGATTCATTTATGTACACATATATTTTACCGATTTCTAGTTACCGTGATCTATGAAAATCAACATACATAACTAGATATATGCATTTACGCAATGGTTTTGATTTTAGTTTTATATATACACAGCCAGAGCTATTCCCAGCATCCCATCATATGCCCGCGATTTCTACGAGCCGAGGGTGTTTTAAAACCTGAATGCTACTTCTCGCTTCGTCCGTAGCAAAGAAACTCCACTTGCCTGATCGTATTTATTTTGATCGTTATATGACATTATTGCGGTGGCACGAGAGTAAGGTGTGATGGATGATGTATTTATATCTTCTAAGGAGGTTAAATATTTAGTACATTATGATTTTTAATATTCTTTTATAATTTTATGTATGATGATTTTCTAAGTATTTATTTTCTACAATTTATAGTTCATATATAATATTGGTACATGATTTTATTAGATGTTATATTTATTTTAGAGTGATTAAGGATTGTTTAGACATATTTTTTATTTATATTTAATGTGTTTAAGACTATTTGAAACATTTTGGAACCAATAGCAACAAGTCAACACATAAATAGAATAAAGTGAATAAATTCAAAATAAAACTTATCATGAGAAAACACCATAAAAAATTTAATATTATAACATATAAAAATACACTCTAGACATAAAACAAAATAATATTAGACAAACACAAAGAACTAAATTTTAAAGAAAATATCAAAAAAAAAATTATAAATTGAAAAAAATAATCTTGAAATAATTACCAACAAAATTATAAACAATTTACATAGACTTACATGGCCAACCCTATAGAAAAAAGTCCAAAGATTAAAATTAGAACAAATGGAAAAAAAAATCCGTGTTCTTTACAAGATTTAAAACACTCTAATATATTAAAAAAACCATAATTCATTTATTTAAATTTGATGATTAAATTTTTAATACATATTTTAATAGTAAACTGATGTCCTCACTTCTAACTAATTATTATGATATAATAAATTCAACTTTCTTATATGTGTTTTTACATAACGATTTAGGTAAGATGCACAACATGTTGGACTCTTCTATTAATGTTTTTTGTATTGAATAAAATTGAAAGAAAAGATACAAAATGAATAAAAATCAGTCAAAGAACAAAATTGAAAACTATATCAATATTTTCAAGAGATTTTAACTAGTTTTTAATAATGATATCAATTAAAACATCCACATTTTTAAAATTTAACGCCTACATAATTAATTGAAAAATGTTAATATTAATTAGTAAAATGTCATTTTTTAAAATTTAAATTTAAGGTTTATATAGTTTGATAAAATATGTTAATGAAATTTTAATTATTTAGATAGTAAAATTTTATTTTTTCAATTTATATTTAAGACCTGCATAATTTGATTAAGAACATTAATGAATTTATCATCTAAAGTAATAAAATGTCATTCTTCAAATCCAAATTTAAGGCTTATATAATTCCATGAACAATTTTAATAAATTTAATATTTTAGGTAGCAAAATGTCATTCTTCAAATTTAAAATTAAGGGGTAAATAAAGTTGTGAAGGATGATGGTGAATTTAATATTTTAGGTAGTAAAATGTCAGTTTTAAATTTAAATTTGAGGTCTACATGATTTTGTGAAGGATGTGAATGAATTTAATATTTTTGATAGAAAAATGTCATTCTTCAGATTAAAAATTAAATACTTAGGTAGTAAATTGTCATTTTTAAAATTTAAATTTCACATTTGTACATGATTCGGTGAAGGATGTTAATGAATTTAATATTTTTGATAGAAAATTATGATTCGTCATATTTAAATTTAAGGCCTGCATAATTTGTTGGTCATTGATGAATTTAGAATTTTAGGTGGTAAAATTTCTCTTTCAAATCTAAATTTGAGATCTATATGGTTGGGTGAAGGACATGAATGAATTTAACATTTTAGATAGAAAATTATAATTTTTTAAATTTAAATCTAAGGGATGTATAATTTATTGAATAATGTTCATGAATTTAATATTTTAGGTAGCAAAATGTCAATCTTCTAATTAAAATTTAAGGAATATACAATTTGGTGAAGAATGTTGATGAATTTAATAGTTTCAATAATAATATATCTCTTTCCAAATTTAATTTAGGGCCTACATAATTTGGTGAAGGTTATTGATGAATTTAATAATTTAGTTAGAAAAATGCCATTTTTAAAATTAAAATTAAAATTTAAGACCTATAAAATTTGGTGAAGGAAAATAAATTCAACATTTTCATTAGAAAAATCTTATTCTTCTTAAATTTAAATTTAAGGCCAACATGGTTTGGTTAAGGAAATTAATGAATTTAACATTCTAGCTTGTAAAATATCATTCATCAAATTTAAATGTGATTCCTACATAATTTGATGAAGGATGTTAATGAACTTAGCATTTTAGGTAGTATAATTTACCTTTCCAAATTTAAATTAAAATCCTACATAATTTAATGAAGGGTGTTGATGAGTTTAACATTATAGGTAGAAAAATTTGATGCTTCAAACTTAAATTTAAGCCCTGCATAATTTGGTGAAGGTGAAAGAACCTACAACTATCAAGAATAGATAGAAAGCACAACAAACACAATTTTGCATAAAGTTGACCAATAGATTAGATCAACAAGGTGTACATAAATAGGAATGAAGAAGGCTCCTGACCTCCACAAAATGGGGATAAGAATCCTCATTCATGGAGTGGTGGTGAGTTTCCTACCAAAAATATAGGAAGAGGTGTCAAAAGTTAGTGAAAACCTCTAAAGACACCTATCTACATTAACACCTCATGTGAGAAAGGGTCAATGGGATGTCTAAGTAAGCTTAAAACATGTGTGTATGCAATGCATACACTAACACCCCCCTTTAATCATAGCTTAGGTGGGTATGAGAGAAATGGGTCCCAACTACTCGCCTGATAATTGAATTGATCTAAATAAGACATTAATGTGCAAATGTATAATTTTGCATGTTATGTTGAGTAATACTTATATAAGATTTATGTGAGGTTGGTAACTATACAACTTAATTATTATCATATGTACTTGTCTTAGATAGATATTATTATTTTTTGATATATTAATTAGTTATTACTCATAAATTAATTATATGTTAGTATTTTTCTATATTAAAAAAATATTTATCTTTTGATAGAGTTTATATGCTATTTTTTTATAGAAATATATTCAAAAATTAAATTATTAATAATATAATTAGTTATATATTTTTTACACATATTGTGGCTTTCACATTGTTTTGATTATGTTAAAACTAGAAGAGCCAATAACCATTACAAAGCAGTCATCGAGGCATAAGAGAGGAGGCTCTGAAAAAGAGAAACCTTTAAAAGCAAGACTCATGAGGAGTGAGGTAGGATAGGACCATTAATGACTAAAGATTTTGACCAAAGCGAGGAACTGGCTATAGAACAACTTACAAAGAAAAGGAATTGCAACAAGTAAAGACCAACATAGAACACATTGTTTAAAGTAAGCCACACAAACCTTTGTATAATTTCAGTTTTATTTGAACATTTAATAGAAAAGGAATTACATCAACAATCCATATGAGAATAATATTAATTTAATCTTATTGATAATACCTTTGAATTTGGGTTGAATGTAGTAAGGAAAGATGGATCGTAATAGCAAAAAAAATATAGTACTTCATGCAAATACCTTTCAAAAGAAACAAAAGAAAAGGATGAAACATAGAGGATACATAGAGAAAAATAGATAAGTGTTAAAAATATTTTTTTGGAAGTGAAGCATAGTGTAAAAATTCAAATGGTGTCATATGAAAGAGAAAAAATGAATCCCTATGGGTAATAGAAAATGAAAAAGGAAGTAGCCAAGATAACGGTGACTAGATTGAGATAACTAATATAGTATGTAAGGATGATGTGGAGCTGGAGAGCATAAAAAGCATCACTATTTTCCTAGGCAAGAGATTATCAAGATACACGAATATCAAATGGGTGAGAAAAAATGGAAATCTGATCCTATTCTAAATTGTTTGCTAAGAGAGGGTTTTGTCATTGTCTTTGAATCAAAAGAAGAAAGAAATAGAATATTAAGACCAAAAAATTGGAGACATGGTGACTCATACTTTTTCTTGAAAAAGTGGAAACCTAACTTTAATTCATTGGAAGCCTTGTCTATTAAGAGACCAATCTAGATAAGGTCATACAATTTTCCCTTCGAGTACTAGTCTGGAGAATGTTTGTTTGTGATTGGACACACCATTGAAAAAATCCTAGAAATTCATGAGGAGTAGAAAGTATCTAATATACACATGGATAAAGATAATTAAAATTAAGAAAATCCCACAAATTTTCAAATTATGGACAAGAGTTGGAATATGGATACAAGAATTGGAAATTTAAACCCTAATGTTCTTTTCTCTTTATTAAGGAAGGAGAAATCACTTTGAGATGGAGTTTGGCATGAAACTCTCATAGTGTATTCTCAAGAGAATGAAGGATGTGAGGATGAAATAGATCTATTCAATTACAAATGCATAAGCTAGATTGCTTCAAAAATCTTGGAACTAGGTTGTTTCTAACAAAAGAGAGGGCACAAAAATAAATAAACAAAGGAGGGAGTAGGAAGCCTTAATGAATGGAATTTCTATTAAATATTATCTTCTGAGATCCAAGGGAGGAATATCCTCCCTTGGAGAGCAATGTTGATCATTACATGGATTGTTAGGGGCTTAAATGCCTATAAAAAATGGTGCATGATCAAGCATCAATTATACAATAAATTGATTGACATTATCATATTACATGAAACTAACCTTGGAAAATTTGAGATGGATACTTTTGTTAGGCATTGCAAAGGATGTGATGGTTTTTTCAATGAAGAAGCTAGTGCATTGGGAGGACTAGAAATTATGTGGAAATCGAACAAAGTTAGAATCCAATCTCAAAACCCCAAGACCAACTAGTTATCAGAAAAGGTAAGCAGTACAAACAATTTAAATTTTATTTATTTTTAATATATATGGCCCAATGAAATTTGTGTATAAAAAACAACTATGAAATGATCTAAGCATGGAGCTTTCTAATATTGTTAATATTGATATTGTATTAGGGGTAGATTTTAATGTAATACTTGATGCTGAGAAAAATTGGGCGGAGTTTTGGAGTAGAATCAATCACAAATGGATTTTGAAAATTTTGTGAATAATAAAAAACCTCATTGACATTGCTCGAACCAATGAAAATTTAACTTGGAATAATAGACAGGAGGGCTTCATGAACATTACTAAAAGACTCAACCATTTTTTTCTTTCCTCATCATGGCTATCAAAATCGATCTTTCTAGTCTCTTATATAAGAAATTGTAGTAATGGAAAAAGTAGCCTTTTCCCTTACTTGGTTTCACAATTGACATTAAAGTTGAACTAATGATGTCTTGGAGTGGTGTTGTAATGTGTTGTACTCATTCACACTATTCTAGGACCTTTATGTGACTAAAAAATGCCATAATTGATCCTTTGCAAGGGTGTTGTAAATTGTTGTAACACACTTTCACACTTTTCTAGGATGTGTTTGCTTGATTAAGCCTAATGGGCCCCTTTTAGAATAAAATATACATAATCTGTACCTCGTTTAAGTGTTGTAAAGTGTTATAAATCACTTTCACACTTATCTAGGAAGTCATAATTAATTATGGGTAATTGGAGTAATTAGCCCCCTTTTAATTCAAATTTAGGTTTTAATTTTGACACCTCCCGAAGATCTATCTTGAAAATCAT